>LPNX010214274.1:150274-325689 GCA_001517045.1 Pseudotsuga menziesii | reverse complement strand
GCTCCGACGCCATCGTGACGAGGTTGGGTTGCTTCGGGGTGCTTGGGTTGCTTCAGGGTGCCAATCCTTATGCCGCTCGTCGTTCCTCGGTCGAGCTTGCACAGTGGATTTTTGCAAAAAAGATGCCGCGGCCTCTTTTTATAATTTTTTCGACAGAGGGACCTCGGTCGAGGTATGTACCTCGACCAAGGTATTTCCTAACCCTCGGTCGAGGTTTTAATACCTTGACCAAGGGTTAGAAAATACCTCGGTCGAGGGCTTAACAAAACCTCGGTCGAGGGCTTGATAAAACCTCGGTTGAGATATTAAAACCTCGGTCGAGGGCTTGTTAAACCCTCGACCGAGGTGCGTTTTTCTGTTTTTGCCGAAATGTGCTTGCCAAAAAGTGTTACCCAGGTCCGCGGATTCATCCATTCATCCATCTCACTTAAATATTTAACACTATCCACAATAGATGAGTCCCCAACACTCAATTTCTCACAAAAACATGCTAGCCATCTTCATGTTTGAGAGTGTCTATAATCCATTTCCTCGTAATAATTATGAGGACTAAAAAGATTAGCTTCATTAAATATAGGTAAATTTGTGAACCTTACATTTAGAGAGTCAATCACCTTTATTACAAATTGTTTTCTCAACATAATACAATCGTCTAGTGTCCCCAATCTTTGTGACTTGGGGAAACATTCAAACCTGAGTGTTGTACTTGTACCATACCTATGTAATCTGCAAACTCAAGAGTTCTTTGTTGTGTTTTACTTAAAAAAGATGGCATGTGCACTGTACCTACCCCAAATATGCCTCTTAAAAAATTCTTATGAAGCAAGCTAATGGTAAGATCCAAAGTAGCTCCAATAGATGTAATGTCAACGTGATCTTCTTGGAACTCTTGATTAAGATTACTTAACTCAATAAGCACATTACATTTTTCTTCTCCCCTAACTCTCAGTCTCTTAACAAAGAGGGCATGAGCTTAACAAGTCTTTCCATAACTTTTCTTAGACTAGACATCCACATAATTTGATGAATTTGTAACGCTTATAACCTTATGATTTGAAATGAATCCATGAGCTCTTTCAATTCTAAATGTCTTTTAGCAGCTTTCCCAAGCCATGGATAAACTTTGTTTACAAACCTGCCAATATATTGCAACTTTGGAAAATAAGATGAAGCATCATTCAATGTTGTTAATGCTTCTCAATGAGCTATGCAGTGGATATCTATTAAATCAAGAGCATGTCGCCAAATATTAGTAGATAAACCTTCACGAATACCCCTCATTATTGAAGCCTCGTCAAAGCCAAATCCAACTAGATTTGTGAAGGATAAATCAATTTCTCCTAAAAGAGATGTCACAACATCATATATAGACTGTGATGTGCCATTTCTAATTTGAAGCAACTATATGAATTTTGTAACACATTGGCATTTTCCTTCATTTGTTACTATATGTAATATAAATGATCAAATGTTGCACCATATTCCTATTAGTTCTGAAATTGAGTAAAACTAGCCGTTGGAGATGTAATCTTTTAATTTTTTTCCAGTATACCATCTTAGCAGCTTGTAAAAACTCTTTTTTAGATGATGTGTTTGTATATGTCGAGTATTCATCTATTAAAGGCATGTGAGGAGCATATTTGTACCTATTCAAGTCATTTATTGACTTATATACTAATAAAGGAAAATCATATATTGCAACAAAATGCATGTTTTCAATTACTGATATAATTCTCTCCTTCTCAACATCTACCATTAGCTCTACATGTTTAGTAATTGGAAGAATAGTCCATTTTCTTTCTCCATCTAAAAGTTGCAAGGAAAATGTATGAGCCTCTGATTTTGCATGGATGTTTAGACCACTGAATTGAAGAGTCGTACTTCCATAGTTACCAAATAGAGTTTCTCTTTTAAATTTATACACCATAAACACTTAATCCTTTGAACACCATTAAAATATATTATAACATAATCCCATAGAAATCTTGTCTTCCATTTAGAATTGAATGCTCTTTTGGGCCTCTTTGATGTTGGTTCCTCTTCAAGAATTTTTTCACTACCTGATTCATGGTCTACAAGTGGCCGAATAAACATAAACAATCATTGAAAAAACAACAAAAGAAAAATCAACAATCATTGAAAAAACAACAAAAGAAAAATTATTGCAGAGATAAGCGTCTACCTTGACTGTGTTCGTTCTATGCGGAAATTACAGCGGTAACCCCAAAATTGAGTTGGAACTTGTATTAGAATCTTCAAAAGGTTCACACTCGATTTGTTACCCATAAATGACCTGCAAACAAGATGAGATCACGTAATTGGTTAGAGACTTTGCATTTGTTGGAAACTATAAATGCTAACAAGCAATAACTTTTATCGCCGAATTCAAAGTCCAATGAATTTGACACCTAAGCATCATTACCAATTTACCACCATGCATTAGGATTCAAATTTGTTCTACCAGCTAGTCCTAGATTCCCAACTCCCACGCAAATGATTGGGTTGTGAACACTACAGGCTTAAGGCTACTAGAAAATTGATTCAATTCCGAACTCCATAGGATTACATGATGCATCAATTTTTATAAGTTTCAATTGTCCAGGTTTGAACTTGTGTTGTTGTTGGTAACAGTATTGGATACTCACTTGGCCTATGATCAATGTATCTGCTTACCATGTACGGTAGAAAATAATACATCTATGATCAATATATCTGCTTACCGTGTACAGTAGAAAATAATACATCAAGGGACAACTAGATACAACAAGAGGAGGACAAGAGCACTGGTCATCAACCCTCAGTCAATTTGCTCATTTGTGAATATGGGGATGACAAGAGAGCCCTTAAATCTGAGTTATGCCCTCCCCAAAACAATAAAAAAATAACAAAATCAATTTCTTGGATGAGGCTGCAAGAAAGAAATCAGTTACAGGGAACACATTAGATGTCTTTAGATAGTTTATATTTACCCGCCCTATTTGCATAGAGCAAGATGGAATAAGGATCAGGTAAGGAATTTAAACTTCAACGGAAGGACAAACCTACAACTAATGTAAAACAAAATAATTGCAAGGAAGGCATTTTATGTGGTACGTTGTGGTAGAACTCTTCGAGTCGGAAACAACTTCTCTAAAACATCATCCACTTGACTAATTGGGTTGTTTTTTAGTTCTAGAAACGTGTGGTCTCTCGGTGTCTTTATGTATGAGTACAACAAACAAAATCAACAATACTATTCTTATGATAATTATCTTTTTCAAATTTAGTTTAATGAAAGATGCATGGAATGAAAATGATTTAGTTATGCTTGCTGATTAAAGCGCTACAAGTGATAGTTGAGTTACATTTTTTATCCCAAGATTTTACGACTTATTTGTGAAATTTAATTTGTGGGCAATGCTCCCTTTCAATATAAAGACACCACATTTTTAGATTAGTCTCACCACCTTTTCAATACAATAAAGATGGCACTGTCCACATTTCTCACTACTGATGACATGATGACCAGTGAGTCACTGGTCATGTTTCTAGCGACTAGGTGAACACCATCTACCCTGCAAGTTGTTGTTGGTGTGTCCAATTGTACATCGTGTAAGTTACAGACAGTGTAGGCTAGCCATCTATCATGCCAGATGCCATATGATGCATATGTTCCATATGAGAAAAAGAGGCAGGTGAGAGCTCACTCCAAAATTTCGATACCACACCTCAATGTTCCCAAGAATCGAAGTAATCAGCCAAGAAATATCCATATTGCGAGAACTCTTGAGTAGAGCAATGAGTTCCCTTACAAAGGAACGTGGTAAAAAAATATGATTGATTCTTTTGTAGAAATATAGAGACAACAACGAATTGGGCCACACCACCCTTTCCTCAATAAAGTATCCCATGTACTGATACGATTACCCAAACTAGCCATATAAAACATTTAATTTTTAAAGGAATATTGTAATTCCACTTTCCATCCTAGTTTCCTGCTGATCCGTGTGAGGGAGCAGACAAATCCATTCCAGAAATAGGAGGTGCAACGAACAGAGTAACTATGTTTACACAGCCAGTCCTCCACAGAAATATTTTTGAGGTATTTGGATTTTATAATCTGATTCCAAGTTCCCAAGCTATTTAAGACCATCCAAAAACTCTCTAGTCTGAGAGAGGTTCCAAACCAATTCGTATTTTTTATATTCCAGCCCCCATATTCTATTGGTTTGGATGTGTGACTAAAATATGAAGTATAGATGTGTACATTTTCATTTATTCTTTATCATTGATAAAAACATTTCATCCCCCAATATGGGTGTGTCCCTTCCCTCGCCTTTTTGTGTGATAATGTGTAGCCTCCAAGCTCACCGTGGGGGTTGACCATGTATGAAGGTATGTACCCTTCCCAATCCATGCTAGTGTACAGGTTTCGTTCTTGGCATGATGTTAGGATTTGGGGGCTTCTTCTTGCTTGAGTGAACCAAATCTCATTCATCCAATATTTTGACTCACCTCTCCTCAACCATGAGCACATTCATGGTGATGGAATTGCATTCTCACCATTGCTCTAGGGGTGATAGCATCATTGTATGGTTGTTGTATTTAAATGGAAAGTGTAACGAATCCGTTGGGATGGTTCCAACAATTTCCATTGTGATAGAGCTCATTTGGGTTTCTCTTTCTTGTATTATCTTACCTGGCATATTTAGACCTCTTCCTTCACCATGGTTTGCAGTAAGGTGACTCTGAGGAAAACTACTTTCGGTCCACTGCGAACTCACATGCCAAGGGCTATCAGGGAGAAAGAAAAGGCCCATGGATGATTTGATCATATGGTGTCCCTTGAGGTTAAGAGGTGAATTGCGGATGTGGAAACCCACATTCATGGACATGGTTTCCAACTGAACTCTGAGCAGTTAATTGGTGAGCTAGGAAGCATGGTTGATGACTCGGACTCCACCAGAACCTATGAGACATGGTATACTCAGACTCTTAGATTGTTCTAGAATATGAAGGCTCTATTTGGGCAAGTCATGAAAGATTATGTAGAGGGCAAGTTCAGGGATAATCCTCACGGTTTAAGTTCAGATGCTCGGTGTGCTTGGCTGGATAATTAGATGAGAGAGCTTGCTCATGACCAACTAATGGAAAATGAGCACATCATTGCAAAATTTGACGCTCTTACAAACGAGTTGACTGATAAGACCTTCAACAGAGCTCTTCCTTCGAAACCCTCTGCCACACATATGGTCTTTAGGTGTCATCCGAAGGCTTTTCAACAGGGTGCTTGTTCATTGATCAAGCGGGAACCTCTAGGTTCCAATCAACTAGTCTCTTCTCCTATTCTCATATACGATGATGATTAGTCATGCAAGTGAAGCTTTTATGACCCGTTACAGTTTTTAGTCACAATCTAGATACTTTCCTTTTGTTGAACATGGCCATAACCCTCGACCTATTTGGAGCGCATTTACTAGTACATTCCATTATGACATGATTAAGACTTTTAGATATATATACCTAAGAGAGTTTCAAGTTGGTGGAAACTAGTTGAACAATATCAATGGGTCACAACAAATTGTTTTTTGTCTTCTTCTCACCTTTATAGGTACTTTAAAAAAACCAAGACAAAGAACTTTTAAAAAAATCATTCAATTCATCATTGCTTAGAGAAGTACATTATACATGTTAGTATGGATTATAATCGGCTAAAAAATAAGTAATAATAATTTTAATATACCAAAAAATTACTAGCTTTGATAAAAATAAAATAAATATCAAAACATAATAAAAATGCGTGAGGAATTAATTTTTAAGTATATATATACTAAAATAAACAAAACATTTATCAATCTAATCAAAGAAATAGAGATCTTAAATAAATAATAAAAATATGTTGGCTTGATAAGCCAATTAATTTTTTAGTATATATATCTGTGACAATATTTGAACTTCGACAATATGATATGATTTGCGGCAATATCTGAACTTCGGCAATTTTATGGTGACATATTTCAACTTCGGCAGGCATATATTTGATTTGTTGCAATATATTTGATCTGTGGCAATATGATCTGTGACAATATGAACTGCGGCCATAATTGATCTGCCACATATTTGAACTTTGGCATATATTTGATCTGCAGCATATTTGAACTTGCAATTTTATAATTGCAGCATATTTGGAACATTGCGACATTTTTTGAACTGCCCCATGTGAACTGCGACATATTTTGAACTGCTGCATGTGAACTGCGGTCATTTGAACTACAGACAACTGCGACATATTTTTGTAAACTGCGGGAGGCATATTTTTGTAAATTGCGGCCATTGATCTGAAACAATTTGAACTGCAATGATTTTAACGGGTCTATCCAATTTTTCAAGGGTTCATCTTTTTCACGGGCCCAATTTGCTCTCTACGATTTGTCTCACAGGCCGAACTTGATCTCTGAATTTGATGTCACGGTTCACCAGCCGAATTTGATCTCTGCTATTTTCTCACCGGTCCATCTGATCTCTGTGATTTACCAGGTGCACACATTCCTTTTTTATTTTTATTTTTATTTTTTATTACATATCTACTCTATTGCTCATATATTTCTTTTTTACAAGTATGAGTAATTCACCGCATCTACCAAATATTGTCAAAGGTAGACCTAGCAGAGTTACTCTATAGAGTCTTTATGAGTATATAGAGCCATTAGAGAAACATAGAGAAGAAAGAAAAGTTAAGGTACAAACAGAGTTAGAAGCCACGCTGGAAAAAAAATTTACATCTCTTGAAGACAAGATCCAAAAACAAATAGAAAATAAAATAAAACTATTAGAGAATAAAATGGAGACAATGGAGATTCGATTACAATTAATAGAAAAACAAAGTCAAGATAAGAACCAAACATCCCAACAAGGAGATGCTGATACTTTAGAAAGTCTTAAAATGAAGGACATGATTACAAAACTAGAAGAACAAGTTAATAACAATCTCAACCTAAATAGTGTGGCAGGTGACTTAGATATCAAACCCATTAAAGAGGAAATGAAAAAATTGATAGAATTAGACCATGAACGGAACAAAAGGGCCTTGAATGTTATAATCTTCAGTTTGAAAGAGGAGGTAGACGAGGATACATTAGCCATAATCCAGACAGAATTACATAATAAATTACAAATTGAAACAACATATCTCACAGAAGTAACAAGGTTAGGGAAATTAATTGAGAATAAAGGAAGGATGATCCGGATAAAGGTGAGCTCTACTGACCATAAGTATGACATACTTAGTAAAAACTCAACTCTAAAAGGAACGAGAATATTTATAAAGGAAGATCTCATTCCAGAAGATCAAGCAGAATTAAGAAAGGAGGTTCAAAAGGTAAAAGAAGCTAGGAAGGAAGGAAAATGGGCAATAATCAGAAATAGAAAAGCCGTTATTCGAGATAGAAACCAAAAAGATAGTAATAAATAGCAACTCAACATGCTCCAGATTCTTTCTTGGAACTGTCGAGGCTTTCCATGGAACAAAGGCCCCAAGCTAAGTTGGATCTCGAATGAAGTTGATATTATATTGTTAGTTGAAACCTGAGAGCACGAAGAATCTAAGGTCCCTAACATATATGGCTTTGTAATATGGTTAACCTGGAACAAACGATCCTATCATAGAGGCATTGGGGGTATAGCTTGTTACATTAGGAAGAACATATCCCCTCATGCTAGGATTTATAAAAAAGACCCTTACAACCAATATATTTGGATAGAGATCATTGACATTAATGATAAAAAACCTACATAACAATCTGTTATTTTTCCCGTATCAATTCTAACTTCTATAAGAAAAACAATTTAGATAAAAAATGTGCTTACAATGGTTTAGAGAATGATATTTCTAGCCTAAGGAATGAAGGTAATATCCTCCTAATGGGTGACTTTAATGCTCGAACTTCAAGCAACCAAGCTATTCTTCTAAGCAATCATTCCAACCCTAATCCTCTTTGGTTAGACGAAGACCTTAATTTAGCTAGCAGGCACAAAAGAAGCTCTGAAGATCTAGGGGAAAATTTGTTTGGGTCTGAGCTAGTCAAGCTTTGTAGTGCTCAAGATCTCATAATTTGCAACAATCTAAAGAAGTGGCCCAATTCTAGCTAGATGACCTGTATCCATGGGCTTGGTAGCAGCGTGGTAGACTATGTTATTTCCGATATCCCTTTACACAACAAAATAATAAATTTTGACATCATAAACGACCACGAGCCTGAATCAGATCATAGACCTTTAATTGTAACTCTCAATTTTGCCATCCATAGAGATCTCATAGAAGATAATTCTCTTAGCAAAAAAAACTTGATCTTTGATATAAATAAAAATGATCTTTTTCTAAATGAATTAAAAAACCATTTTCTTCCTTTATCAAGTATAGACAACATAGAAGACCTCTATCATAATTTTACTACATTCCTCTCATATTCTATTAATAAGTTCTCAATTGAAGTTTCAAGTAATAAAGGAAATAGCAAAACCAACCCTTGGTATGATCAAGATTGTAGAAGTGCAAGGAGAGAAATCAAGGAAGCTCTTGATGAGTCTCTTAAAATTGACAAGAGAAAAATATACAAATCCCTAACTAAAAGGCAAAAATGTAATATATTCATAAAAGACAAGAAAAAATCTTACACCTCTCTAAGGTGGCTCCTAAGAAATTATGGAGCCAGATTCTAACTAGAAACACTAAAGATAATAATAGAATTGCTTTACATGACTGGAATTCCTATCTTAAAAATCTTTATGAATCCCCAAATGTCATAAATAACTTTGAAACCCTGCTCACAACGAAAGAAGTTTTCTCATTAGAAGACATAGATTTTGGGGTTAAGCATCTGGAAAATAGAAAAGCTAAAGACATTGAAGGTTACCAGGTGGAAAACTTAAAAATTGGAGGACCTATTTTCATCCCTCACATTCACAAGCTATTTAATCAAGCGGTCAAGTAAGGGTTTCCTAAACCATGGACTCGGAGCCTCATTATCCCTATTTTTAAAAGTGGGGATACAAATAACCACTCTAATTGTCGAACAATTATGATTAGCCCTCTCCTAGCCAAGTTACATGGTATTATATTAGAAAAGAAGATGAAAATATGGCTTGAAAGTGAAGATAAGCGAGCTAAAGGCCAAGTGGGTTTTAGAAGACAACACTCAACAATGGACCACCTCGTTATGCTTAGGATCATTATGGAGGAATGTTGTAATGATAAATCCAATCTCTTTTGTTGATTTGTGGACTTTAGAAAGGCTTTCGATACGGTACCTAGAAATAACCCTGGAATAGATTAGAAGAGCTAAAGGTTCCTTTCAAGTTGAGAGCTGCCGCAATAAGGTTATACGAGAATGCCATTGCCAAGTTTAAGAGCAACGAGGGGTGGTCTAAAGATATTAAATGTAATATTGGATTTAAGTAAGGTTGCCCCCTCTCCCCTACCCTATTTGGAATTTACATCGATAAGTTGGAAGGTTGTTTAGAGGAAGCAGGTTGTGCTGGCATGATCTTAGCTAGAATAGTCTTCATCCTTCTTCTCTATGCTGACAATATTGTTCTTCTAGCAAGGTGTCCATCTGATCTTGATAAGCAACTAAGACTTCTTAAGGATTTTTGCTCTACCATGGGTATGACTGTCAACACTGACAAAACAAAAGTTATGATTATCAAATCCAAGAAGGACACTTATGCTAATTTTGTGTATGACAATAGCAACTTGGAGGAAGTGTCTTCTTACAAATACCTAGGAATTGATATTCATCAGAAGCTCAACTGGAACCATAGCATTGAGAAAAGGATTAATGGAGGGTGGAAAGCTTATTTTGGTCTTGAAAATAGTTGCAAAGCAACAAACATTGTGATGTGGGATAAAAAGAAGCTCCTCTTTGAAACTTTAGTCACTCCTGTTATCTTGTATGGGTGTGAGGTTTGGGGTTGCAGAATCTCTAGAGAATCTTGGAGAAAGATTGAGCAAATATAGAAACATTTTATAACGTATAACCTCAAAATTAAAAGCAATACACCCTACCCCATTCTCCTTATAGAAGTGGGTCTTTCTTTATCGAGAGCCTAGCTATGACTAGGCTCCTGTTATACAAGCACAAAATCAATAACATGGGAGACCATAGACTTCCTAAGCTAGCTTTAAATTCCAGCCAAAACCACCTAAGGCTCAAGCGAGGTTGGTATAAAGATACCAAGGCCTGGTTAGACCATTGGGAGATCGACGAAAAAGTTGCATTGCAAAATATTAATAACATTAAAAATATCGTTACTTCTAAGTTTAAAGAGAAAATGTGGTGTGAGAAAGATTTAGAGGCTAAAAGAAAATTAAGATATTATAAGGAGGTCATCAACCCTACTCTGGAAAATCAAAAGTATCTCTCTGTTTTAACTAGCTCAAAGAAAAAAATTGATATAGCCAAGATAAGAACGAACTCTCATGAGCTCCATAGTGAAACAGGTCGTTGGGCAGTTCCTAAAACACCATGGGTGGAAAGGATCTGCCATCTATGTGAGAATATGACCGTTGAGGATGAAAATCACTTCCTCGGATCTACCATCTTTGTGAGAATATGACCGTTGAGGATGAAAATCACTTCCTCTTAGAGTGCCCTGAGTACACCCACATTAGATCTCAGTTTCACAATCTTTATAGTGAGCTCGAGACACTTCTTTCTAAGCTTTTTGAGCATAGAAATACAATTTTAAAACAAACTAAATAATTAGTTTCTATAGCTCCAATAGACCAAAGTTTGGTGTGAGGGGACTTTAACCATCAGCTTTCATTCATAAACCAACCATTTATCAAATTAATCAAAAAAATAGATAGTATAAAAATATGTCAACTTGGTAAAACCACCTTTAAGATAAATCTATGCAAATAAATAAATAAATAACACTTAAAAAAATGTCATAAATTTTAGATTTTATTTTTAAAAATAAAAATCATTATAATTAACCAATAAAAAATTAAAATAAATAAATATTAAATATTAAAAAACATTATTATTTTTAAAATATTAAATTTAATATTTAATTAATTCCAAATATTTATAAAACATCATAATTTTTTTGGAATTACCAATCAAAGAAACAAAATGATTTGGGCAGAAACCTCCTCAACTCAAATATATTCCCTGCAATGCAGGGAAGGGAGTAATAAATAAGTAAAAATCACATATATATATCCTGCAATGCAAGGAAGGGAGTAATAAATAAGTAAAAATCAAGTACATAGATTTATATCAGAAGGGAAGGGAGCAATAAATAAAAACAAAAATGATTACATAGATTTATATGAAACAGGGGAGGAGCATAAATCTGCTGCAGCAGCAGAGCAGAGTAATAATTAATTGCTGCTTCAGATTCATTGCTAGCCCTTAGATTTCAAAATGCTAACCCTTATATGTCAAAATGTTAAGATCCAACTGGCAGCCATAAACCTGCAGCAGATATCATTGCTCTGCCGCAGGCTAAGCCCAGCATAACTGTAAGACCGTGTGCCATCCAGCTCTTATTTATTGTTTTTCCGTGTGTTGATTTACAGGAACAAATCAATTTTACAACACCAATCTACAAATAATATAGCGGAGCCCACTGGGTATCGATCAGCAGACGTCTTCAGCCCTGGTCATATGGCGGAGCCTACTTGGCCGTGGTCGAAAAGACGTTCTCCTTTGCGGGTAGTGGCTGGAGGGGCGTATGAGAGCAGTGAGGGCTCTTCTCACCCATTCTCCTTCCACACTATCGAACCTTGTCAGAGAATTCGTCGCAAAAGACTTCGCAGAAGAAGAAGAATGCCCAGAATGCCCAGAAGGAGAAGAAGAAGGATTGTATTTTCTATGAAGACTGCAACGGAAAGAACCTGGATGAGTTGTGGGTGAACACATGCATGCCGGAGTACCAGAATCAGAAGAAGAAATTACTTTCCCGGGGACGCCATTTCCATTGGGTGCAATGGGCGGCGGCCCTGCGGATCGAACCAGTGAACTTTTGTTGAACGACATCATAAGACATAAACAGAGTTGAAGTGCTTTCAAAATAGCTGCAGATTGGGTGAAGGACTACTGCCTATTTATAAGTTTCTTTGGCCGGCACTAACTTTATCTTACTTACAATTTGGTGCGTCATTCACCTTTATATCTCTCGCTATCAACTCTCCTTTTTCTTTGGATGGGCATGACGGTTCCCACTGGAAATCAAACCGGTTCCAGTTGCCTTTTCGTGAGCCTGAGAAGTTTCGGCAACGTAGGGTATGTTGTGAAACGCAGCTGTGGGCCTCTCACCGGTTTTCATAAAACGAGAAAACGGGCGTGAATGGTGGCAGCAAAAAGTCGCCAAATTTGGAAAGACTCATCAAATGTACAGAGCCGTGTAACGAACGAGTAAAAATTGGGGACAAACATTTCAACTCTGAGGCGAGATTCGTCTTCTCACCAAGAATTTTACACGGGGAGGGGACGAACCTAGACGGTTACCAACAGGTTGATCGAAGAAATTATCATGGATGTCAGAAATGGCTTTATGTTTCAAACGAAAGTGAGTCCCCCTTTCCTTAAAAAATGCTCGAGTCCAATTACTAGTTGGTACGTGGTTTGAAAAACAGGTCTCTTTGAATGGAACTTCCTTCCTTGCTTCCAATCGTGCCAGAGTCGTGGAACTTCCTTGCCTTCCTTCCAACCACAACACATCCGTGTAGGTATTCAAAGAAAATATATATATATATATATATTCTGAATTCTCTTTGCATATATATACACTAACTCTCAATTCTCTTTGTATATATAGATATACTCTCTCAATTTTATATATATAAACTTTGAATTCTCAATAGAAAAAACACGCAAATCAGAATTGCCACGCGCCCAAATCAATAGAAAAAATACGCAAATGAGAATTACCACTCCCCTAATCAATAATGATCTTGGAGTCGTCGTAACCTGTACACTGTCAATTCCTCTTCTTCTAGTAAACCAAAAAAGACTCCATAAAGCAATGAGCTTTTATTTAGTATTGATCCCATAACCAGCCCCATCCACATTCTGATAATATGACCAACTTTGACACTCAAAGTCATATCAGCACCATATAGACTATCTTTCTATGCTCCATCAAAGGAGTTTGAAGGGATGTTATCGACCAAAATAGGCTTTGTCATGGGCTTCATATTTTTTACCTTCTTTTCCTTGAAGTAATCCAAGGACAAGGAAATGATTCTTGAACATTCCAAAAAAAACAAAGCGTTTAATGTTTTAAAAAACAAGATAGTTACGGGCCCTCCATGTTTCCCAAACCATGAATAAGGGAATCTCTTTAAAGACAACATTGAAAATCAAGAGGTTGCCAACTATTAAAATTATGCACAATTCTTCTGCAATAAGTGTGAGAAGGGAATCTCTTTAGAGACAACATTGAAAATCAAGAGGTTGCCAACTATTATGCATATTTAAAATAATGCATAATTATTCTGCAATAAGTGTGAGAAATCTATAGTGAACAAAAATATGAGAAATGGATTCCATCTCATTTTGTAGACAATACACACACCTAGGCCATTATAACCTATTTTAACAAATTGTCCCAGGTAAGGATGTTTTTTTTCAAGAAAAATCCAATAAAACATTTAATCTTTAAAGAAATTCTCCATTTCCGTATAGAGTTGGCCCACCACTTTGGAATAATAACTACACTCTCATGTGAGATGGCTTCATCTAACTTCTTTGCAGTCAATATCACATTTGAATTTATCCAATGATTCTTATACTATCTTATCCTCCTCATTCCTCAGCAAAATACATGCTCTGTTAAGTAACACGACATATATAGGTATTCCATTTAGCTGCAAAATCACCATTTAAGTCAAAGTCTTTAGTTGTTAACTAGTATGCAGACTCTTCATCACTACCGACCCATCTCCTTACCTTCGTAATAACCTATATATTTTTGCTGTGAAGCAAATAAATTAAACTTTTAGTTAGAGAAAATTTACCTTCATCGCGAATAAATAGAGCAATTCCCACATACACTTGAGTACCACGACCAATCTTCCAAGAAAGTCATTCAATTAACTTTGAATATAATTTACACAAATTTCTCCAGATAACCGAAGCATTAATGACTTTCTTATGAGGATTCTTAATCCACAATGTGAGAGGCCAATGCTTGATATATTTTTCTTTAATCATAGTCCTCCATAACCCATCCCCAGTAATAACATGCCAAAGACTTTTCATTCTAAGAGCATACCTGAACCAAACCAATTTTTTAATCCCCAACCTCCCATCTTTTTTGGTAAAGACAAATTTTTTGGTTCTCGGATTACCTTCCCAAAGGAACTTGAACATTCGTTCTTTGATTACAACAAGGGAAGGATAGGGAATCATGTACAAAGATAGCCAATACACAGGGATGCTTTCAAGAACATACTCAAGACCAAAATAAGTCTTCCACCTAAAGACAGATATCAGAAGGTCCAATTGCTAATCCTTCTTTCAACATTTTGAATCAACTAGTTCCAATCCTATTTTCTATAGGAGTTTGGATTCAAATAATAAACCAGATATTTGAAACCAAAATCTAGATCTTCCATTTTAAAAGGAAAAGGATGACCGATTTGTTCCATGATCCTTGGATCAAAATTGAACTGAAGAAACATTGGTTTTTGAGGACTAGCAACCATCCTCGATGCTATACAGAACGTATTGATTAAGTCTTGGAAGAAAACCCAATCAGGCACAGTTGTAATATACAATATTACATAAATTTAAACAACAGAAAGTATAGAAGATGAAGCACTCACACTATAGATAAGAAGACACCAAAGTGGAGGAAACTGAAACAACACTTATATTATATGAGAGTCAAAATATGTACAAGTTAATTATCAACTATGTGAATCACAAATCGCTAGCCATATATATTGATTTACAGACAGTTATTAAGTTACAAGTAGTTATGCCAGCCTAAATGACGGAGTAGAACGAACTGACAATGGTTAGTCAGAGGTCCTACTCTACTGGTCGGTGAAGCTCCTCCAACATATCCCCCACCAACAAAATGTTTCTTTATCCCAAAGAGAACAAGGAGATGTTGTGGCGCTATTGCTTACGGTTGATGACTGGTTGGTGTAGTTCATGGCTTTGGAGTGATGCATGCTTCTACAATAGATGGAGTTGAGATAGAAAATCGAAACTTAAATTCTTCCCAAGTGTGAGAAGCAGTCTGCATGTCCACATTCAAAGCTATAAGATCATATAGTTCACTGATTTTTTCAGTAATAGAAAGGTGCTTAATATTGTGAAGGTCAGTTCCCAAAAGTTGGTGTTGATTATCAGCGGCAAGAAGAAAATGATTGATTTAAGACGCAACTGGGGTGACCTCTATCTTTGCAGTCTATTCCTGGGTATCCCACTATTCCTTCTTCTTTTGAAGATAATCTAAGAGGTTCTGCTCCATTTGAATTTGCTACTCTAAGGTTTGGATGGTAGCAGGATTTGCAATGGCTTTTTGCTGCAATATTTACACCAAAGTGGTCTAGACGCATCCCATATCATTGAAAATTTGTCCATAAGATGTGTACCATGTATTGAGAATAGATTTGGAGTGTTGGGATTCAACACCATATTCTTTAAGCTACTTGTGTCAATCAATAAATATATTATCCTAATTTACAAGGAGTGCAAGTGTCTTCTTGACATCGCGGTGATATTTTTTTCGAATAGATTCCTGGTACAATGATGTAAGGGACCCAACTAGACTGGTGATTTGATATAATGGTCCTTTGGTCGAAGGTCCATGAAGAGTTGGTGCCACTTGAAGAATATTATCTTAACAAGCTTGTAGCACATTGATTTGTTGTTCTTCAATCCTTTCAACCTTACACTTGTTAGTTTCCCATCTCTTGTTCTTTTCATTATGGATTACATCCAACAGTGCATCCAATTCATGATATTTTGGTATTATCAGATCAAATGTAATTGGTATTGCCGCGAGATCCTTTGTAAGCTTTAGAGTCAACTTCAACAACTTTTTGTTCTTGTTTTTCTGAGAGGTGTCAGTGGAAGTTGTTGCAATCGATGAAGGAACAAGAGTAGTCACCGATTTAGAGTTTGGAGGCTGACTAGATATCGTAGTTGGAGCAATCGATACAAGGAGCATGGATAACTATGGAGGAGAAATCAATACAGGAAGACTAGTCGATGTCGCAGGAGCAGTCGAGATTAAGGGAATAGCCGTTGTCAGAGAAAAGGTCGATGGAAAGGCCACGGTCGACGTTAAATGAAAAATTGATGGCAAGGGAATGGTCGATATCATAGCATTGGTACAAAATGAGGAATTAGTGACTATGTGACTAAAAAATTTAGTCATAGTTTTTCAAGTTATTTACTACCAAATATGAGCAATTTTGAGTGACCCAACTATAAACGACTAAATTTAAGTACTAATTTAGTCATGGGTTAAAAAATATGACTAGATAATCTTGTATTTAATTGAAATGCATCAAAACCAATTCATAGAGAAAAAAATCAAAGGATCAACATTAATCATAAATAATTTTCAAATTCCGATGCATCAATATAACAATCAAATCCAGATTTATAGGGATTGAAGTGCATGTGCATAAGGGTGACAATTTGAAAGGATATGTTACCCCCGATCCTTTTGATAGTTCCAAAAATGAGCTAGGCCTGTAGCCTATGCACCTTTTGTTGAGCCAAGAATAGAGCTAAAAAAAGCAGAGTTTAAGAGAGGTATGTACATATGTGTGTCCAAAATAGTCAAACAAGTTGCCTTACAGGAAAGGCTTTTGCAAAAGGTATATGGTAAAACTCATACACTTCCCTGTCTTTGTGTTCAAAAAATTTCCGGGTGCCAACATCCATCCCGATTCCATCTTTTGAGAGACGGTCCGCTATTGCATTTCATTCCTTGTAGACATGACGGCATGTAATGTGATCAAAAGAGGTCCATAGTTGGATTAATTCTTTATAAAGAGTAAGTAGAGAAAGAATTCGACAGTGCTGAACTTTATTCACCCAATTAATAATAATGAGTGAATCACCAAAAATCTGAATATTTTTGCAACCCTTTTCAAGAGAAAAATAGAGTAGAACTTTTAGAGCCATAAGTTCTGCAAAGTTGTTTGTGTCGTCCCCTAGGCTCATTTGGAACTGAAAGGAGTGATTTTGGGATAGGTGAAGGATAGCTCCACCCCCACAGACTTGGTTTTGTGAGGCTCCATTAAAAATGGCCCAGGGCATGGAGTGATCTACTTGCTCAGCTACGACGATTCTTGTAGCAGGACTATTCTTGTAGCCGTTTATGACTATTGCAAAGGATGTTGTTGTTATGCATGCGAAGATCCACTTGATGAAAGAGTAGTGGAACCCTATATGAGTGAGCAACAGTCTTAGGTAAATCCAGTTTTCTCTGTCAAAGGATTTTGACAGGTCAATTTTGAAGATTGCTCCTTTTGTTTTCTTGTTTTTTACTGTGTGCATACCTTCATGAGCAACCCCAATTGCCTCGTGTATTTTCCTATCTTCCAAAAACCCAAACTATTCGGGAGAGATGATCTTTGAGAAGACCTTCTTTAGCCACTGAGAAATCACTTTTGCAATCACTTTGTATGTGATATTGCAAAGGGAAATGGGCTTGAAATCCTCTAAGTTGACTGGATTGTCTGATTTGGGGATAAGAGCCAGGAAGGTGGAGTTGAGGGGAGGATGGACAAGTCCATTTTGGCGAGATTCTTCTACCAGATGAAGGAGGTAAGGCCCTATTGTGTCATAGGATTCTAGGAAGAACTCAATGGTCCATCCATCAGGTCCTGGGCTTTTATCCCTTTGAAAGCTGTGAAAAATGGTTTTTAGTTCATCTTCCAAGACTGCTTCCATTAGGTCTGCATTGTCCTCATCAGAAATGATTTCAGGAAAGTATCTAGATGTCTGGATGACTTCTACAATGGTAACCTGTTGATTTGCTTTGAAAATATTTTCAAAATATTCTTTGCCTATATCTGCCATACCTTCAAAATTGTTGACTGGTTCATTAACTGAGTTTCTTAATTCCCATATAGTATTTTTCTACTTTCTTCCCTTGGAAAATGCTTGGAAGAATTTATTGTTGTCATCTCCACAGGTCATCCAGATGGCTCTACTTTTAAGCCTTAGTATTTCCTTCTTCTCTTTCAACAACTTTCTTTTGTTGTTTCTAAATGGAGCAGTTTTTCCTTCTCCTCCTGGTTTGTGAAACCTCCCCCTTCGGAGTTAATAATTTCATCTAGATCTGTTTCAATCTGTAACAGACTTGTTCATCCTCTGTATTTTTGTTTTTTTCCCATTCCTTCAGCAGCTTCTTAACTCGAGCCAAATTTTGCACAAAATGTGTTGCAGCATGTGATCCGACTTCTGCTCCATAAGGATCCAGTGGATTGTATGAGCTCAAGTACCTCCTCATGCTTAAGCTAGGCTGCACAAAATTTAAAAGGACTGGCTGGTTTTTGAGGGTTTCTTCATACTTCCAGGAAGATGGGATGATTATTTGAGTCCCCTCCTGAGTCTACCCATTGCTTGAACTGCAGATCATATTCCAGTAAACTTTCCCCCACCAGAAATATATATAGTCTTTTTGCAATTCGGTCTTCCCCTGTTCTTCTGTTTGTCTAACTTGACTTGAGCTTCTGAGGATCTAGGTCCACCAACTTAAGGCTCTATAACAAGTTTTGGAAGAAAGCTTCCAGGGGGTCCACTCTTGCATTTGGACCCCATATCTCATGGGTCCCAATGGTGAAATTAAGCCCTCTCCTCGATAATCACATTCTCCTTTTTTAGAAACTGAGAGGCTTGTATTGACTCCCAGAAAGCCACTCGACCATTGTAAGGCCCATAGATGTTTATAAGGTTGAGGTGTAGGTTTGCTTCTGCCCAGAAAAGTTCCATCCCCATTCCAAAGGAGGCTCCCCATGAGTTTTCTTAGCGCAACATGGTAGGGTTCCATCCAATTGCTAAACCTCCTGAGTGACCTTTTGCACTTTGGGCCAGAAAGGTGAAATTGCTTGAAATAGAGGAAAAAACCCTAGCTACCTCCTCTTCAGTGCCTAGGGTTTCCTACAGTAGAATGGTATCAAGTTTCTGCACATGTATCATTCTTTTTAGGGCAATTTTTTTCCGGGTACTTGCCAGATCCCTGCAGTTGAGAAATAGGAATTTCATTTGGGACCCCCTTCAGGGGTTGGCACTGCTCTAAGTGCCCCAAAAATAGTTTTGTTCTTACCATTTGCTTGATCTCGGAGTGCTTTTTGCTGGGAAAAGGATAGGAAAGAGGGTTTTCCTCTTCCTTTCCCCTGGGTTGGGAGAATTGGGTTTTCCCTCAAGCCAAATAAAGGGTTTTCCTGAGCTAGTATGTCCCTTGAACAGAGGTGAAATCTGATTGGGGAGATGGATTCAGAATTAGGGGATGAGTTGATCAGGGGTTGGGGAGCACAAGACTGTGTGGGGGAAATAGGTCGCTCTTTTGAGAGGGAGGGGGGTGAAGGAAGGGAAGCAAGAGGGGATGGGGGTTTTTCTTGGGTGGGAGGGGGTTGAACTGTCACAGAAGTATATGTGGGTGTAGGTGCAACATCATTTATAATCAAATTATTTAAATGTTCCTTTATAGAAAGAACATAGGACATACCCATGAGGTGTTGCGCACTTCCTTCAGGATGAAGTTCTGTCTGCTATTTAGGGGGGTGTTGTGGCGGAACAGTCTCAGAGCTTGTTGCCCCTGGTGCTGAAGCTTTCTTCCCTTTGTCCTGTGGATCAACATCCTTAGGGTACCTTCTTTTACGTGCTGTCACTGTAGATGCTTCTATAGGGCATTTTCGTGCCAAATGTCCCACTTTGTGGCACAGATGACATCTAAATGGTAGACTCTCATAGTCCAATGGTTGCTGTCGAGTTACATTGCCTCTGATGAGGTTGAGGTACTCCCTGAGCTCTATTCTAATGTTCATAGAAACCAAAATTCGTGCCACCACCCTCCTCTGGGTTTGCAGGTAAGAGAAATCTGCTTCCAGGTATGTCCGTGTGGCATTACCGAGGTCCTTCAGCGAGGCTGGGTTCCAGAATTCCAACAGTAGGCCTAGTAATCATACCCATACGGGCCTTCTATCCATTCGTTCACTGTCAGAATCAAACAGGGGTGCCCATCTCTTGAAAAGAATGGGTATCATCCCATATAATCAATTTCGGTTCAATATTTGCTCTGCGTCATGCTTGTTGCTGAGGGTGAAACTATACCAACCCTTTGATAAACTGCCTACCTCAGCCGCAAATGATAATAGGTCTGTCCAATTTGTGTGAACCCATCCCTTCATCTCTTTAAGGTTAGGGTGTCAGCCACAAATTTTCCTGCCAATTACCTAGTCAGCCATATCTTCCACTTCTTCTATGGCCACATTGACACTGCAAACCATATTTAGGTTTCCACCGCTTGGCGCCAGGAACTTGTTTTGCCTCTTTTGCCTAGGGATTCCGTTTTCTTCTTCCTCCTCTGGTGTGGTTCCTGTAGAGGGGCTATGACTGGTGTTCGAGCCCGAGCCTGGTAGAGTTTCTTCAGTGCCAGCTACTGCTAGCATCGAGTTGACAAAAGCCTCTGCATTGGTTTCTCCGACTGCGATATTTGTTAGTGGAGGAGGTGGTTTCGACCAACCAGCATTCAAAAAATCCCCCAATTCTGTAATGGTTTGTTCAAGTATTGAGACATCTGGGTCCAGAGGGAGGAGAAAATCATTGTGTGCCGCTCTCGACGGTGAGAAAAATGTGCTTGAGTTGAAGAAACCCTCGACAGAATTCGGGGACGAAAAAATGTAGGGTTTCTGGCTGAAGGTTATGCGACAACACCTTTTGATGGGGGTAGCGGAAATATAGCGGTTAGCGGGTCATTTTCTTGGTCTTCCTCCCTATTATCCATGGCTGCAGCGGCCCTTCCAGCTGGAAGTGATAATGTTGGGTGGTCGACGTTTGTTGCGGTCAGGATGATCGAGGCAGTAAAGACTAGTTTGTCCAACCAAGGGTCTTCTGAATAATCAACGATGTTCGTTTCCTCTCCGTATGCCACATGGCTATGGCAGGGACCCCGAAAAAAGCTTCAAACGTCATCCTTCTCCTCGATCCTTAGACCCTCGCCATGTTCCAAGTCTTTTGTACAAAAATTAAATAAAATATTTTTTTTTAATTTTTTTTTTGAATTTGAGCATTTCAATTTTATTTTATGTTTTATTTGGGTTGACTTTTGTTCCAAGTCTTTTATATAAAAATCAAATAAAAAAACAAAATTGAGTTACATTAAATAAAACTTAACATGATATTTTCACTTTGAAGATTTATTTTCTTTATTTTCTTAAAAAATAAAATGAGAATCCATAAAAAAATATAAAATGTTAGAATAAAAATAGTGAAGATCTTGGTTTAAATAAAATAATATATTACATTACTCATTATCTAGAATCACACTCAACATTTTTTGGTACAAGATTTTATGTCAATTACGGGGGTGACTATTATCCAAATCAACTTAGCAATTTCCCAAACATGTTTGAAGACGATGATGCTGAACATACTATATGGGAGGTATTAGTGAAAATTGGGTCATGGTGCGCCAATGTATTGCAATTGAAATTGAACTTTTAAATTGAATTTTCTATTGTAATTAAACGTTAAATTTGAAAATTTAAATTGAAATTGACTTGCAATGTTAAATTGTAATTGAATTCTAATGTGTAGATTGTAATGTAATTGTAATTTAAATTTTAAATTGTAATGATGTTGATGATGATGATGACGACGATGATGATGGTAATGGCGATGATGACTGTAATGATGTTGACGATGATGAAGATGAAAATGAAGATGAAGATAAAGATGATGATGATGACCATGATGATGAAGATGATGACGACGATGATGATGATGATGATGTGAATGATGATGATGGTGATGATGATGCTGCTGAAAATGGCACTGATCACGATGACGACGACGACGACGACGACGATGATGATGATGAGGGTCATGATGATGAAGACGACGACGATGACGATGATGATGATGATGAGGGTCATGATGATAAAGATGACGATGATGATGATCATGATGAGGGTTGTGATGATGAAGACGACGATGACGACGATGACGATGATGATGGAAATGGTGATGATGATGATGATGAAGACGATGATGCTCAACATGATGAAGACGATGATGATGGTGATGATGGTGATGATGGTTATGATGATGACGATGATGATGTTCATGATGATGATTATCATGATGATGAAGACGATGATGATCAACATGATGAAGACGATGATGAAGATGATGATGATGGTGAAGATATTGATGATGATGATGATGATGATTATGAGGGTCATGATGATGAATATGATGATGATGAAGAACGTTGGGTGTTATAACGTCTTAATTAATCCACCTAATATTTAATTATCGACCGAGGTTGGTAAACTTAGAGTTGACACAAAGTATATGCGAAGGTAGATGGGTTCCTAGGGTGTCGTGGAAATATTTTAACAAAGAAAAGATCAAAAGATCTTTCAAAATGAAAAATCGAGTCAAACTCCTAAGAATTCAACTATTAAGGTAATCAATATTAGTGAAAATCGGGTCATGGTGCTCCAATGTAATGTAATTGAAATTGAACTTTTAAATTGAATTTTCAATTGTAATTAAACGTTAAATTTGAAAATTGAAATTGAAATGTTAAATTGTAACTGAATTCTAATGTGTAGACTGTAATTTCAATTTTAAATTGTAATGATGTTGACGATGATGATGTTGATGGTAATGGCGATGATGACTGTAATGATGTTGACGATGATGAAGATGAAGATGAAGATGATGATGGTGACCATGATGATGAAGATGATGATGATGATGACGATGATGTGAATGATGATGATGGTGATGGCAATGATGATGATGGAAATGATGATGATGATGACGACGCTGAAGATGGCACTGATGATGATGACGATGATGATGATGACGATGATGAGGGTCATGATGATGAAGACGACGACGACGATGATGATCATGATGAACATGATGAGGGTCATGATGATGAAGACGATGATGACGATGACGATGATCTTCATCATGATGATGATGGAAATGATGATGATGATGATGATAATCATCATCATCATCATGAAGACGATGATTCTCAACATGATGAAGACGGTGATGATGGTGATGATGATGATGATGATGATGATTACCATGATGATGAAGATGATGATGATCAACCCGATGAAGACAATGATGATGGTGATGATGGTGAAGATGTTGATGATGATGATGAGGGTCATCATGATGAAGACGATGATGATGAAGACTATTGGGTGTTATAACTTCTTAATTAAGCCACCTAATATTTAATTATCGACCAAGGTTGGTAAACTTAGAGTTGACACAAAGTATATGCGAAGGTAGAGGGTTCCTAGGGTGTTGTGAAAATATTTTAACAAAGAAAATATCGGAAGATCTTTCAAAATGAAAAATCGAGTCAAAATCCTAAGAATTCAACTATTAAGGTAATCAAACCAGAGCAAAACAGTTAGACTAGAGTAGTATCAATCTATACTACTCTATTCTATAAACAATTACTGAAAGATAAAAATATCAACAATAATATTCTAGGAAAAGTAAACTACTTATTAATTAACTATCCCACTTCTTAATCTAAGAATTAGAAATATTCATAAACCACTTTAGAAACTAACTATACAAGGAATTATAATATTAAAAACAAGATTACAACAACTGAATAAATGATTTTGAGGTCAGCTGACTTATGCACATGATAACGAAATGCAAAAAGGAACGATAATTAAACTTATCTAATGTTTGAAACAACAAAAAGATAACTTGTACTAATCTATAGTTATAAAAAGAAATTGCTTCCTATCATAAAATAAAACAAATTGAAATGTGACTGAACCAAATCTAAAACTAGACAAGACCTGACAAAATTAAATCTAACTACAGACTAAACTAAACCTAAGGAATTAAACTAACTAAAATCTATTTGATTGTAACCATGAAATCAAACATAAGGCTGAAAGGAAATGTACGAAGAAAACTGAAAACAAAGTTATGCGCGTAAGAGTTAATTGATTTAAAAACTAGAAATGATACTAACAGCGTAATGTAAATTATACGAACTACAACAGACACATGAGATAGAGAATACGGAAATCAACGATTATAGTTATTTAATTGCATAAACAAATTGGAAATAAAACTACTTATTTTCAAAGAAAGAGATGACGAAAATACACACAAGAATGGAAACCACTGGTTGATGAGGGGCCCTCTCAGTAATCAAAAGGTGACAAGATGAATGTCAAAAATGTAATTTATCAGCCAAAAATAGTAACAAAACTGGTGTCAACAAAGACGATGACAATGATGATGATGGTGATGATGATGCTGATGGAAATGATGATGATGATGATGATGATGATGAGGATCATGATGATGAAGACGATGATGCTCAACATGATGAATACGATGATGGTGATCATCATCACTGTCATCATCCGACAATCCGTAGTCGCAAGACGATGATGATGAAGGAAACGATGACGATGACAACGATGACGACGACGACGATGATGATCTTCATCATGATGCTGATGAAAATGATGATGATGATGATGATGAGGATCATGATGATGAAGACGATGATGATCAACATGATGAAGATGACGGTGATGATGGTTATGATGATGATGATGACGATGATGATGATTATGATCATGGTAATGAAGATGATGATGATGATGAAGATGATGGCGATCATCATCATTGACATCATCATCATCATAATAACTATCATCATTGCCATTACCATGATGATGATGAGGGTCATGATGATGGTGATGATGGTGAGGATGGTGAGGATGATGATGATGATGATGATGAGGGTCATGATGATGATGAGGGTCATGATGATGAAGACGAAAACAATGATGATGATGATGCCAATGATGATGTTGATCTTCATGATTATCATCATGAGGATCATGATGGTGAAGACAATGATGATCAACATGATGAAGATGATGGTGATGATGGTTATCATCATCATCATCATCATCGTAATCATCATCATCATCAACATCATGTTGATCATCATCATATTCATCATCATGATCATGATCATCATGTTGATTGTCATCGTATTCATTATTTATATCATTACTACATTAATACTTATTTATATTTGCAATAATTGAAAAATGGATTTTTAATGAATGCAAAATAAAGGCTACTCCAATTCATTCTATAAATGGTAGTAAATGGTAGTGGTTAAAAGACATAGAGATCATATGACAAGGTTCATATAATTTATATTTGAAGTATTAGATGTTTTAGGGGTTAATGGTTAAATGGATTAATGGGTTTAGGGGTTAATGGTTAAATGGATTAAGTATTAGATGTTTTTAGGGGTTAATGCTTAATGGATGACGATGAATAAAACTTTCAACATTAAGGGTTATGATGGTTATTACTTATTAGGGGTTATATATTTAGAGTTAAAGTATTTGATGTACTTATAGGGATTAAGGGTTAGTAATTAGGTGTTAGTAATTAGATATTAAATATTTTTAAATATTAAATATAAATGGTTATAATGTATTATGGTTATAATGGTTATATAGATTAGGTGTTAGTAATAAATATATATTTTTTAAATATTAAAAATCTAAACTTAAAAAAGAAACCTATTAATTAAAAAAAAATGAAAAACAAAAAACAAAAATAAAAAACGCGGACATACCTTACCACTCTGTCGATGTGAATTAAGCTGAACTGTGCCTCCTATCGCCATTGAGTGGATTATGAGCTAAATTGAGCTGAACTGTGCCTCCTCTCGACATTGAGTGAACTGTACTGGACTCTACCTCCCGTCGCATGGACTACGAAGTCTACCTCTCATCATTGAGCAAACTGTGGAATCCGCCTCCTTTTGGTGTTAAATTGTGGACTCTGCCTCCTTTGGGTAGGAACCGAAGTTGCTCCCATTGCATGGACTACGAACTCTACCTCTCATCATTGAGCGAACTGTGGATTCTGCCTCCTTTTGGTTCTAAACTGTGGACTCTACCTCCTTTGGGTAGGAATCGAACTTGCTGCAATCTATCAAGCTAGGCACATAATTCCTCCTAAATTGGTTAGTTTATGTCATACCTATTATATCTCTCATTTTACTCATATTCGTTCAAGGTTTGTGGGTTACAAAACAGGTTCAATGTTTGGGTTTGGGGGTTACGTTTTAGGTTCGCATTTCATGTTTAATTAAGGGCATTTCATCTCTAGTTAAGCCCTAACTAGGTTTTAGGTTTTCATTCAAACCCTTAACCCCTCAACTATGGCAAATATCAGGAAACAAAGTATGGAATTTGTGTGAAAGTGTGGAATGGAAACCTCAAACTCATAATATATTAAGTTGAATCATGTATTCTTTCCTTAATCCAATGAATGTTGAATAATAAGTTATACATTTTTTACTTATTGAACATCCAAACCCCCTTTATTCTTGAGGGGGAGGATTGAAGGCATTCTTTGATGAACCTGTGTTGTCCTCTCAAAGGATTTATTATGGAGGGAGTCCACCGTATTCCTGGCTACCAATGGATATGTAATAGATTCATCACCTAATCAATTGGGCTTTCCTGGTACTATTGGTGTTGGCATAAACCTTTGGAATATGAAAATTTTTACTATCCACATTTTATGCAACTATGACTAACTTGATAAATTCTAATTTCCCTAAAAACAAATACTCATGTTTCAATACATGGGTCAAAGAATGATGAGGGGTCTGGAATGGGAAGTCCATTGTAATAGATAGAAATTCAGCAAGGATGGTCAAGGAAATCATACCACCATAATGAGGAAGGAAATCATATCCAACTGGGTTGTAATAGTATAGGACACAATGTACTCTCCTAGAAAGGTAGGCCCTACCCATACATACATACAAAATTGTAGTTTATGTTGTAGGTTAGATATTTCCGACACTAGCAATGGAAGTCAGGCATTTATCCACCTATATAGACTCAAGTTTCTTGTGCAAAGCATGCTTTCCACTTGTATGAGGATAGCCATTTTCCAATTCAATACTTTAAGGGTTCAACAATAAGAGCGATATACTGTTCTGTAGCCTGCTTCAAACAAAATATTGGTAGCTTCTTCCTTATTCACCCCTTAGTATACTTAGTAAAACATGGACTTAAAAGAAGGATTCACATAAACTTTGTTGGAAATTAATGGATAATAGTCTAGACATATATATTCCAAAATGAATAGCACCGGAGGGATGGAATTATGAGGGATTGATGTCCAGAGAAGGAATTTTTTATCCTTGTGTTGCATAAGTAAGTATTGTGGTTTTCAAACAATTGATCCAACATAAAATTTCAATAGTGGTATACTTTGAAAATCCTACCCCTTCCTTTCTGTTATAGAAATTGTCCTGATAATTATATACATCCTTTTTCACCTTAGTGGTGCCATAGGCTAGCTAGGGCGTGGAATGGAAATTGTAGTATAAACAAAACAATTATTCCATGAACTTTTTAGTTCTGTGTTTCCTATGTCTATCCTCTATGTTTTCTCATTTCTGACATATACTTGAACCTTAGATCTGCAAACTCAGGACTGAATTATTCATTTTTTCCAAAACCTACAAACCCTAATTGGGCCTATTGTTTGTCTATTGTTATCTCTCATATACCTCTCAACATTTGGTTGTAACCCTAAATGATGGAAGTTTTCCATTCCATTCATGAAGAAGTCCATTCAATTGAACCCTAAACATGAATAATTCCATCCAATTCAACCCTAAACGATGGATTCAGATGCAACTGATACAACCTCAAAACCATAATGGCTATCAGGACAATATTCGGATGGGAGTTTGTTGTGATGAGTTGGAAGTTTTTCTAGGTTATATGTAAGCCTATGGGTGTGGAGTAAGGAGAGAGGAGTGGACAAGAAAATGAATAATCAGACCAATGTAGACTGGAGAATTGACCTAGAAGTTGTGTGATCAGGTCAATTTAGTGTTAGAATCTCTCAGAACGTGAACTCATCTAAAGAGGTTGGAGAAAGTAATGCATTTCGTCGGATATCCGACATATATGCTATACCATTGACATCAATAAATTCATTTATATGACTTTAGCCATGTCTACATGGAGCACAATATGAGTGCATACCGTTTATCCAACGAAGCATTGAATGTGAACGCTGGCCTCCTCTCCTTCTCGTAACTTTTAAAAGGAGAAATCATTGAGGAAGGCATGATACAGTTAATTTAAGAGCCTTTTGATTTGTGCAGAATAGTATTTTTTGGTTCTTTCCACTATGGGATACATCATCATCTTTCTTGTTTTAGCTAGGGAGGGGCCATAAGAGTGATGTGAGGGGGGGGGGGGGGGGGGGCCACAAGAGCTTCCACCTTCACGTGGTTGGTCCTATTTAGTAGAGAATATTAAATTATTCTCGAAACAGAGAGGAGCTCAATGAATGGTAACAAAGAATACATTAAACAAAACTATTTCTATAATTTTAGTGTTTAATTTTCACTATTGATATTTGAATTTTCCATTGGAACTTGTTACAGATAGCGTTGAGAAACATTTTCATAGTTAAGAGGCAAGAAATGGAATTTTGATGTGATCGACGACCTTATATACATAGTGTTTTTGGTTCTCCATGTTTTATCAGGTGATCTATTATTAACAATTAATTTACTTGAATAGTTGAATAGTATTGTAATTTCCATTGTAATAGTATTGTATTTATTTAGAATGGTTTTGTTATTATCATAAACAAACAAAAATTTATTTGATGAGTCCTAACATGAAACTATTGCAACAGGACAAAATTTGAAGTATGTTGAATGATGTTTTGAAAGGTAAAGTAGAACAAGACAGTGCGAAGCTCCACAAATCAAGGTATAATTATGTTTTCATTTGTTTGATTGAATTGTGTATTGGGTATTTATGCATGTGCACCCACGCACATTTAGTTGATGATGGTGATTACCATACATTCATCAAAATTTGTTCTATTTGATCTAAAAACTTAAATAGTTTGATTTATCATGTTGTTTCTATAATTCAATAAATTGGAAAAGAAACTTCTGATCTTTATGAGTTAGTAAGTTGTAGAATCTAGTATTTTCACAAATATTCTTAAAAATATTCCCAATTTTGAGCACCCATGCAGCAGTGTGTGGAAGTTCTGGGCACATTGGGAGCATTTATGAGCAGCAAAAAATAGTAAAACACCTTGCGAAAGATAAAGATGACATAATCCATTGATTCATTTGATGTCTTATTATATACCTAGATACACCATTATCATAATCAAAAGAGATAGAGAGAGTTCTTAGAAAAAACCTGGTACATATTAGTATGGTTGTAACATGACCAAAACCATATTTGTTGTTGTCATTGCTACACTAACTAGTCTCAATTCCAAAAGTTAATTGTTTTCATTTTTGTATAGAATATTACTATATGACTCCCATACTTGCTGCTCATATCTTTTTTTTTGTCTTGCTTGAAGGTCGCAATGCCTCCTAGAATTTTCCATTTGTGACTATATCTTAGTTTCATCACCTTCACTACTCAAAAGTAACCCTAATGCATTCATATTTGCAGGCTAGATGATGTTAAACTCAAAAATACTTCCTAATGTGTTGAGCAGACCTGTTGACTACCCAAAAATGTGAGTTAACCCTACTTACCACATTTTGACACACATGCCAAAAAGTGGGTAGCAAGAAATATGAAGGAAATGGTTTTTATTAGATGTATTGTAAATTATAGTTTACTAGATGTGAATCCTTTTACAATTGATCTTCCTTTAGAGACTTCCTAGATTGTTGTTTTATGGTGGTTTTAGGGTCATGTATGCCCATAATTTCCCTTTAGGATTTCGCGCATAGATCTATCCTCAAATTTAATCCAAATTTCCTTTTTAGGTCTAGTTACACCTTGTTCTACGATGAAAAGTGCATGGAATCAATAAGATTGGTGTTAATCAACTTCTCTTTACCATATTTTACCCATGGACTTGCACAGAATGGTAAATTCACCAATTCCAAGTTTTGAAGTCATGCCCATGTTAAGGCATCAAGTTGATATTTCCCTTGTGGTGGGATCAAGATCTTGCAATTTTCTCGATGCTTTCTAAGCTCTCTAGTTGATGTGATGATATTGATTTAATTTTATGGTTTCATCTCTTCAAATTAAATTTGCTAAATATATGTCTCAAACGTATTGTTAATATGCGTGGAGCACTTTGAGCTATGAATTTATCAATAAACATCACGGGTACTAATCAAGTCTATGGGAAATACTAGAATCTATGGGTACGGTTATGCTGCTAGACTTTTTGATGTATCTGCAGAACTAAATGGTCTTAAATTGAGTAGTGCTTAGTTGGTTGCTAAGGAGACAATATCCTGTTTTTTTCTTCATACTTTTGTTTCAAGGGTTGTTCTTCTCTATTTGTAGGACCTTTTGATACCATTTATATCACTTTCATTGTTGAAACTTGAAATCACTCATATTTGTTGATTTCTATCTAAAGAGATATATAATGTTTTAAAGTACTTTTCTATTTCTTCTTCTTCTTTTAATTAGTACAACTCTTTGTTCATTATTAGTGTGTTTTTCTTGTTCCTTGTTCCTTTTTTATTTGAAGTGGTGGTCTATTTTACACTTTTCTTGTGTAAATTTGTGCATGAGAATATGTTGGTGGTTAATTTGAAAGCCTTATTCTACCAGTAAATATATGGTAAAATATTGATCATCATTTCAAATAACATTATGGTTTTTCCTGATTTTGTTTTCAAACCATGTGTGCACAGTTATGGTTGTTTATTTTGCTGAAAAAATAAATTACTATCTTGGAAGGAATTGGGAGAAGTTTGCTACCCAGGACTACTTTGACAAGCATGTAGTTTTTCTGTCAAATTTGTGGTCTGGTCCTCTCCTAATAATTTCAACAATAATCTTGGTATGTTTTATGAAATGCATGGGCATAGAAAGTCTTAAGAAATGCTAAATCAAGTGTTATTTTTCCAAGCATCCATATTTGAAGGTCAAGACAAAGATGGAATCATTTTATTGTTTTGCAGACTAATATAATAATTACATTATCTCAGCTCATTGTAAAGTGGAAAAGGGTAGAACTCAAACACCGGGCACGCGAAAAAAAATGAATGATTGTTGAAGAATTCATGCAGAGTCACTTTGTGCTGCTAGGCAAGTATATGAATATAGTCTCTTGCAAAAAAATAAAAATCCACTCAATGTAGAATTCACGACTGAACAAACATTTGCTATGACATCTGAGAAGAAAGAAAAATTGAGGGGAGATATGTGTGTTTGTTACTCTTTTGACTCCACTGCTTGGCCTAAGCAAGCTTCATACTTGGATATTTTTCCTGCTTGGTCTACTAACTTTGAATGAACAATATTAATTTACTTTGGCAGTATGATTACCTAAAGGTTACATTTTTATTTTTTGTTACGTAGGTTGGACCTCAAGAGATCTTGGTTGTTGGTGGAGATGAAGATGGTCCATCCATCCATAGTAGTGTTGAAGAAGCAAGCTAGGAAACAGTAGATTCTGATATAGCCTTAGAAGCAATATTGGAAATAGTGGATTCTGATTTAGCCGAGTTGATAGATAGTAAAATTGATATAAAACATACAAAAGCAGATATGGTGCATAGCTTACCTAGTTCTAGTAGTCACGTGTCATGCCAGTTCAAACATTTTGACAGTGTAAAGGACGCAGTTTATCACTATTATTGGAATGAAACAGGACGGGTACATTTATGGAAAGGCATTCTTTTCTTATCCCTTTTTGTGACTCTCTTTGGAAAAAGCAATTTCATTTTCTTGGTGCAGTTTGAATTAAGTTATTGAACATATTCTTCCAGCATATTAATGAGTGGACATGGATGAAGAAAGTTCAACAATAATGGAGGCTTCTTCCTCCTTTTTACTATTGTTGCCATTAGTATAGATGTTTTGAGTTTTGACACTTCCACACTGCATTCACACTGGTTGTGCCCTTTAGTTTCAATTTATCATCTTTAGATGCTGCTCTTAATTTTTTATTCACAACTGAAAAGTTATTCAATATCATGCAAGTGAAATTTTTTACATTGGTAGGTGTTTATATTTTAGAAGCTGGGGTGGGATAGTATGTATAATTTTCCTTAATTGTGGGAGGTTTTGACAAGTGTACCTTCTAGACTGATTTTATGGATATCCTTCCAAATTCAAAATAAACAATTATAGAAAAAGAATATCAGAAATAACTAATAGTTGATGATGCATGGATAACAAGCAATGGCAGACTATTAGAATAGTAGAGTAAAGATAAACTAGTTAACCTATCTAAGTAACCAACAACATATCATAAAATATAAGAATAGGAAAAGAAAAGGACAAGAGACCACCAATATACGTGGTTGACCCTAATGGGTTACATCCATGGGAAGGTAGTCTTCTATCATCTCCAGAATGTCTTCTCCAATATTACAAGAGAGCAAAGCACAAATACCCCAAAGAATATAGATGATGTACAACAGTGTCACAATAGTACCACTACTACATCAAGAATACATCATGTGTAGAGACTCACTTGACCCTATTATATACTAAGGGATGAGGAGGAATTACTCTCACATATTGCATGTGGGATAATATAATTCTCCAAAATAACATCTCTTAATACAATACCATGGACAAATACTCTACACAAGTAAATACACCACCATATAACTATGGGTTAAATGTATTACTCTTTTACATAAGATTGTAGACAACTTCTAACATAATACAAAGACATTATTACCTTATAAGGAATATAATATATTCCAACCCAGAAAACCCATTTAACTAAAGAGAAGATATAACAAATAGCTAAGACATAAACAACCGATAATTATAATCACTACCATAAGTTAAATTATTGTACTAGTATTCAGTATGGTAGTTAAATGGCTTTACTAGTATTAAGTAGAAATATTTTTTTCTTGTAACATGCCTAACCATACCATATAGTGTCCTGTATTATCACAGAAAAATAGAACCTAATACACTTATAAAGGTTGTGAAAATAAAGGTTGTCCTAATCATTGCCATATATAAACTCATTGCTTGGACATATTCAATTTCTGTGAGAGTCTACGAGGATAGGATGGATTTGCTAACGGTCGTGGTTGTTGGAGCAGCTAGGACTCCATATCAAAATGGGCTTTTCTTCTTTGATATTCATTTTCCATTCCAGTATCCTGATGGACCACCTGTAAGCACATTATTACAACTGTATGATTTGAAACTGAAATTGTTAAACATCTTTCACGGTTTTTTTAGAGTTTAGACTTCCTTCTTTTGTTCCATTTGTCATTTTTATTTTCATCTGGGTTTGATTGTGGGATGCATTATGTCAATTCATAGGTGACAAGAATTATATTTTTTTGACACAAAGTATAAAGTATAGACTGTATTTGATGAGAAAAATGGCCCATGATAGGAAAAATATAGACTGCATTTTTCCAGTCAAATTCCAACACTGCATGCAAATATTGAATGATTTATGTATATTTTAAAATTTTCTAAAATTTGAAAAATAAGTTTTTTAAATCTATAAGCAACCTACTCCTGCATGCTACTAAATTATCCAATTGCTATCCCCTACAGTGGGGACAAACTTCTATATAGGAGAAATACTATTTTGACTCTTAAGAGATTCAAGAAGTGAAGTGTTTAGCTGAAGGAAGAGTAACCTTAATTTTAGCCATAAACTCTAATGAATGTACCTGTGGAAATAGGAAAATGATTAGAATTGATAATATACAATTGCACATGCACATAACACTCCTCACTAGATGAGACTATGATTGCATGAGAGTTGGCATAGAACCTATAAAGTTGAGCTTGGATCCGATGAAAACCACTTTTCCTATTGGAATTTGGACCATGTATACTAATTTGATTATGATATGGTATATTAAATTTGACTTATATTTTGTTATTTTTGATATGATAATTCATGTGACAGATGTTTTCCTTTTTAACGGATATTATTGGTAATATATCCAGTGTTATATATAGGATATTGTTCCTGAGTTGTGAATACTAGATAGGGAAAGAGACAAGGGGAGGGTTAAGGCTGAGTTTAATGATTGTCACAATGCTTTATTTGTCATCTTGGGTGATATGCATTAGTATCAAGGCTGACAAGTAACATCCCACTCTTCCAATGATGTGGAGTTTTCTTGAAACTAGTCACTTTGTGCTGCTAGGCAAGTATATGAACACAATCTCTTGTAAAAAAATGAAAATCCACTCAATGGAACCTAAGATAATCACTTTCTGCAATGTGTAGAATTCACGACTGAAAAAAAATTTGTTATGACATCTGAGAAGAAAGAAAAATTGACGAATACCTAAGTTGGAGGGTTAGGCCTTCTGATATAAGGTATAGCTTATTATTGTTTGTCAGAATACAAAAAAGCATTTACCTGTGGCAACCTCTGAAAATATTTTTTTTAACTATACAATGCCCCATCGAATTTCTAATGACTTGTGGCCATGTCCGATGACATTGCCAAAGATCTGACAAGAGCAATCGTTGGACCACCTAAGAGACCTATTCACATATTCGACCCCTATGGCCTCATCCGACGAGGTTGCCATAGCATCGACGAGCGAGACCATCGAAAATTAGACGAGAGGTGTTGAACATTCAACAAACCATTCCTCTAATTCTACGACATAATCTCTAATTTTTACAAAAATAACTCTCTAACATTCGACAAGGAAAGGTCAGATTTTCGATAAGGATAAGTAAGACAATCGACAAGGACAAGTTATAGTTTCAACTAGGAGAAGTCGGAGCTTCGACTAGGAGAAGTCAGAGTTTCCACGAGCAGACGTCGAACATTCAACATACCATTCCTCTAATTCAGTGACATAATCCCAAATTTTTACAGAAGAAGTCGAAGTTTCGATGGGAATAAGTTAGATTTTCGATGCGAATACGTTGGACATTTGACGACTTAGTGGTGAAAGATTTCGGCTTAGTACGTTGAAAAATCGACGTGTATTGGCATGTCGTCGAAGATCCAATGTTGTGTCTGTTACACTCAAAATATGTCACTAGCATGTAATAAGATCCCTAATGCAAATATTTTCCCTCAAATCCCAAAACTTGAAGTGAAACATGCTCTAGGTGTTGGTTTTAACATACAAAATTTCAGCACCATTCTTACCCTCAAGCAGATAAGCGGTACCTTATGTAGCACCACCCAATTCATGTGGAAAATAGGAGGTGCCACCAACTTTAACCTTTTTTGTTGGCGCGGTTCTCATCCTTCACCACTCTATCATAAAGGAGTACAAGCAGTGCCCTTGGTAAAAGGTGAAAAAAAGAGGTTTCATGAAGCTTCTAGAAGAAGAGCCTCATGTCTAACCTTATCCCTACCCACCTGGGTCAGTTTATCCCTCCTTTGAGGATCTCATGGCCACCTCACCCACCAATTTCTCAACCATTCCTATCCCTTTGAGCCCTATAAATACAATCTCATACTCCATGGTTGAGAGAGAGAAGAAAGAAGTTAAGTTATGCTGTTGAATTAACATCTTGACCTAATCCATTAGAGAGCATAGAGGAGCAAGTTGGAGCTATTGGGGATGAGGTGCTAGTCTTGTGAAGGAGTGCATTGACACTAAGGAAACATGGTTGTAAGCTCTTTCATTTATCTTTTAATGCAAAGTTGATTTCCTTCCCATACATCTATTGTGTTGATCTCACATATATATTATTGGATTCCTTAGTCACTAATATGGATTTATATATAGTTCTCTGGTATCTTTGATGTTGTTGCATGTTTGGTGTGTTTTTGCAGGTCTACAGGTCTTTCATCAAAGGTTGTATTCCAGGCATCTATAATTTTCAGGGAAAGTTCTCAACCTAGTTTTTCACTCATTTGTTCTAGATATGAACCATTCAAATTAGAGGAACAACTTATGTCCATAGAAGGTGCTATATTCCTGACAACAAATTTGGCGACTCCACTGGGGATGCTTCTTCTGATATGATCATAAACATTTGATCTGATATTCCTCAGTTTCTGAACTACTCTTGTCTGAATCCAAGCTCCAGCCTTCAGTCTTTTCAGTCAGATCTACATCTGATTTAGTGAAGTTTTGGTTTGAAATCTTCAGATCTCTTCAAATTTGAGTCACCTTGACTTTTTATGCTCTGTATTATTGTTGATTCATCAGTTTTTGTAAATTTTTTGCAATTTGTTAACTTGATTTTTTTCTCTCCTTGTGTTTTGATTTTTTACAGGTAACCACACGTTTGCTTGAGGCAAGAAGCGGTGCCACTGCCTGAATCTAGTTAGCAATAGGCGGTGCCACTGCTTGAGTTCAGTGTGCAAGAAATGGTTCTGCTTCAAAACTGCTCTGACAGTTACTCCTTCGGTGCGGTGCCAGGTAGGCCTGTCTCAGACCTTGATTTGTTTCAAATTTTGCAAATATTTGTGATTTTTGTATTTTTTGTGTGATCAGTTGCTTCTGTCCAGATTTTTTTTCAATTTCCTGAGTGATTGAAATCTGAGATTTTTATGTGGAAATTGCTTGTTTGTCAAAATAAAAAAGCTAGGTTAGATTCTTCATTCATTACTACTTGCAAGTTTGATTGTTATAAAAGGAGTTTTTGGAAGATTTAGGTTAAGTTAGATCTCTTCCTGTAATTGGATAGTATCGAAAAGAAAGACTCCCTTAGATCAGTTTGCTTGGTTCTATTTTTTCATTAAGCTTGAGAAAGACTTCTTTTCGCTCTAAAAAAGAAAATTTGTTGAGATTAGGTTATTTGTTTATCGGGCTTAAGTCACTGGATATTTGATTAGCCTCACAAGCTTTCAAGATTCTTTTGTTCTTTTGTCTCCTTTGCATCATTATCTCATCAAAAAGAAAAATATTGATAGTTTAAGTTAGATCTTTCCATGTTTTAGAAAAATAAAAAAATAGCTTGCATATGCATATTTGAGTGTTGTTTGTCTTTCTTTTTTGTTGAAAAGAGATCTTACCCTACTTGTTTGCTTTCAAAAATAATTGATTTGAAGAAGTGTTTTTGGGTTGTATGCTCGGAAAAAGAATTTTCTAGTATAGTTGTTTGGGGAATTTGTTGGTTTTAAAACAAAATTGAAAAAGAAAACATTCTCTCTCCTTCCCGTAATTAGGAATACTGAATGGTAAAGTGAATGAAATTGCATTTTCATATTTGCAAGGTTTTACTTTTCTGTCAAAACCTCATGCATTCACCTAACCATCCACTTTAAAATTAATGGTAGTTATAGGTTTAAAATTTGTATAGAAATTTGAGTGCTAGGTTAGAGACATGTTCGGGCGTCATTAAACGTAGGAGCTATCATTATTTGTCCACACTACATCCTGGGACACGCGCGGTTCTTCCACACACCGTCGGTATATCGAACGACCTTTCACGTACCCTTGAGGTGTATAGAAAGGTACTTCACGTACTCGATTGTATATCGAAAGGCCCCTTGTGAACAGTTGTGCATTAGAAATCACTACTACTGATTTGAGCTCCCACGTACCTTGAGTATATCGGGAGACCCCACTAGGATACCCTATCTATATGAGAAAATCCCTTTGGTCGTCTTGTGTGGAGCAATACACCGAAAACAACATTCGGGGAGATTACTACACAAGTACCCTTGTGGTATATTGTGAGTTGCACCTACTTGACAATCCTGGTGAGAGACTGACCATTTGAGCTCATCCTATCATTTGAATTTGCTTGTTGGCCTATAGCTTGAGTAGGAGAAAGTTTTTTTGGTGTGTTTTTTCTTAGCTCTGAAACCCTAGGTTAGATTAGAGATTGTGCAATCTGGCTGAGTTTCATTTGGGACGGTTCAAAAGAACACAGGGCTTACCACCTGAATTTCCTCCCGTCATAGGAGAAGGTCTAATGGAAGCTACCGACCAAGGAGCTACAACTACTTCCCATGTGGAAGAGAAACTAGTTGTAAAAGGTGGAAACCAATTCACCTCTTACGTTACTCCCTTGGTCCAACAACCTCTTGTGGGTGACACTTCTTTCCATGGTCCTATGGAAGGTCATGTTGATATCCCTGTTTGTCCCGATTATGGTCCAGATGCTCCATTTTGGAGAACTTCTATGGGAAAGGCCATTGCTTGATTTGGAGTACATAGGACCTCTCCTAAACATTCTTCACCAAGTGAAGAGGAATATAGACAAATTCAATCAGCTATTCACCATGCACAATATTTTCAAGAGAGAATGCAGAGACTAGATACTATCTTAGAAACCCCAATCCTTCATAAAGAACCTATGTTGTCTCTTCGTCCCCGTAATATAGACCCTTGGCCAGCCGGATATCATTCACTAGCTGATTCTATGAAACCTATTGATCCTGTTGAGACTTCACAACACCCAGGTCAAACTTTCGACCCTACAGTTGCAAATGTTAGGCTTGTTTCTAGTCCTCCTAGGTCTTCTAGGGCTGGGGGGAAACCTTCAACTCAAGTTGTATCAGTACCTTATAGTTCCGGGGGGAAACCCCCAACATGATATACATTACCTTTTGGTGGAGTTGTTACTAATAATAGACAGGCCTCTAATGCAGGCACATCCATAGTTTATGTTCCTCCTACGAACATGGTTAACCCTCCATTGAGTTCAGGTCAACCCTTAGGGGCACAACATGTTGTTAATGAAGCTTCTTGGGGGTGTGGTCACCCAGCAAATCAAGTACCTGTAGGAAATGTCAATTACCAACCTACCCCTATAGGCATGTCATACACTAGAATTTCATATCCTAGAAATAATTTTACTCCATGGGGGCAACTCGACTGGTCCTACATGCCAGCATTGGGAGGAATGCCTATTCATATGGCTAGAGGTGTCGGAGGGCCACCTTATGGGGGTCCTCCCCCTACTAGTCCTAGTGGTCCTGGAGGTCCCAGAGGGCCACCTTATGGAGGTCCTCCCCCTGGGGGCCTGGTGGCCCTCCTCTTGGTGGTCCCGAGGGTTCTGGTGGCCCTCCTCTTGGTGGTCTTGGGGGTTCTGGTGGTCCTCCTCCTGGTGGTCCTGGGGGTCTTGGTGGTCTCAGGGGTCCCATTGGTATTCCTCCTGGTGGTATTGGTGGTACTAGAGGTCTCAGTGGTCCCGGTGGTCTTGGAGGTCCTCCTCCTAATCCTCCTAATGGCCCTGGTGGTCCCGGCGGCCCTAACCCTGGAGGCCCATGTTCTGGAGGTTCATCATCTCACCAACCTTTTCAAGAGCCTATGTATCAGTCCACTTACGGTCCTATTGGTGGTTACATGCCTTATCAATATTACCAGTATGTTGAACCGAATCATCAGTTACCTTTCCTAGCAACTTTGGACTTGCCCGATTTGTCCAAGTTGATCAATGACCCCATCCAACACAATTCTTCATGGCCTCCTATTCCAGTCAAGTTACCATCAGATATTCCAAAATTCAATGGTAAGTAGGGAGATGATCCCAAGAATCATGTTATGACTTTCCATTTATGGTGTTCATCAAACTCCTTGATGGATGACTCTATTCGATTGAGACTCTTCTAGCGCACTTTGACTGGTACGGCCGGGAAGTGGTATATTGAACTTCCACAACATTCGTTTGTGGAATTTAGTGCCTTGGCAACTATTTTTCTCACACACTTTCATCTACCTATTCGTTATGAAATGGGTACAGACCTTTTGACCTCTCTATGTCAAAATACCTCCACACACATTTCATATCATATTCATGAGTGGAGAAGGTGGAGAAGACTCATTAATTCTCCTATCCCGGGCCAAATCTTAGTTGATTGGTTTATGAAGTGTTTGTTGTCGTCCATTTCTCGATATGTGGCTATGGGGGGTGTTGTCACTGAAGAGTAGGCCATTAGTCACTCCCAGTATCTAGACTTGGTGTATTCCTAGTATGGAACTTTGTATGACCTTATTCCTCAAGCTCCTCGTCCCAGCACTGACCAGGCTAAGCCACCTGCAGAAACTCCTGTTGATGGGGTTATCGGTTCAATCCAGCCTCCGTTAGTAGTAAAAGATGCCAAACAACCCAATCCTTCCACTACTACTCCTTCCAATCCTATGGTTTTCGCCGAGGTGAATGCCATTCAAAGTATGCAATCATCCAGTAGTAAGAAAAAAGGAAAAGGTAAAAACAAGAAACCCAGAAACCAACATGAAAATCCCAAACCTACAGCCCTGGAGAATGGAAACAAAGGAAAAAGGAAAGCTAAATATCCTTGTCTATTGTGTGGTGGTGACCACTTCACGAAGGAGTGTACCCGTCGTGATGAAATTAATAAATTTTTAAAAAGTAACCCCGCACCGGCAGTCCTTACTGATCCTTTTCCTTCTCAGCAACAATTGGTAGACCACATGTCTAACCAGGGAAATTCTAGTTCTAGAGAGGAAATTTGAATGATGTTGTCGAAAACTATTAATATATCAAATCGAAGTCATTCATATGACAAACCCAAGGAGAAGAAAATCGAGAAACCTTCTCTAGATAAAGCTCCTTCTACTGGTTCTTCCGCATCCTTGTCTACTGGTCCCCTAACAATCGAGAAGCCTAATATCGACATGATTTTGCATATGCCCAAGAGTACTCTTAGAAAGGGATTTTTCAATCCTAATTCCCAAGCTGCACAATTCTATAATGTTGTAGAATACCTAGCTCAGGAACCATGTACAATGTCTACCTTAGAAGTGCTCCAAATTTGTCCTACACAACGAAAAAACTTATTGACCGCCTTAGGAGCCATGGACCTAGGTGACATGAATTTGATTCATTTCAATCCTGAGAACCTCAAACCTATATTACCTCACCAACTAGTTTTTCAAATCGTAACACGAGTTGTTGGGAAAAAGGTCTTTAGGACTGTTCTAGATGAAGGTGTTTCAACCTCTATTTTGTCTCTGTCCTATTGGAAAGCCATTGGATCTCCTGAGCTTGTAAAATCATTGACAACCCTAAAAGCCTTTGATGGAAGAGGTATCCATCCTCATGGCCTCATGCCAACCCTTTCAATATATTTAGGGGGAGAAACTATTTCCATTCAGGTGGAAGTAGTGGATGCCCTGTTAGACTACAATCTTCTCTTAGGAAGGAATTGGTTTTACGCTATGTCAGCTATCGCTTCGATGGTGTTTTGAACCCTCCAATTTTTGCATTTGGGAATAATTGTGACAATTGATCAACTTGATTTTTGTACGCCAGATGTTACTACCCCTACGGAAAATAACATCCCTTTGCTAGGTCAGTCCCCTCGTTCTTACCAGTCAATTGGGGTAGGGATGTTGAAAGACTCCACCCTTATGGGCATGTTTCCATCAGCCCCTTCTAGCATAGAAATATCAACCATAAATATGATCTCTTCGTTCAACTATGATCCTAAGGGTAAGCAAGTTGTTGAGACATCCTCCCTCAGCCTGCATGAAGCAGTTTATGATGTTATCCAATCTGTTTCTGATTCTGATACAAATGACCTTCATCTTGTGGCTTCAGATCCTTACCACTTGCCCTACTGGTTAGAACCTTCACTTCCTATTCTGGATTATCTCTCCCATACTTTTCTCTCCGATGATTCCATCATAGAGATTATCATATGCGAATGAATCAGTATGGGAGGATCACCATCACTGATCCTTGTTCCTCCCCAATACCAGCTTAGCAGATAATGATTTTGTATCTCTCTTGGGTACTAATATTGTTGATGCCCGGCCAACACCTGTCTTGTTAGAAGATTCTGAGTCTGAAGGCAATTTATGCAACATTACCAAAACGGCTCTACTCAACATATCAGTCAAGCCTGGAGCTGTTGAACATGTTCACATAGGGCAGAACTGTTCAATAGATGAAACTGAAGAGTATAGAGCACCTTTTTAATGAATTCCAAGACATTTTTTCCTGGTATTATGAAGAAATTCCTGGGATAAATACATCTATTATAGTCCATGAGATCAAAACCTATCCTACAGCTAGACCGGTTAGGCAGAAATTGAGACAAGTCCATCCGCAAAAGGATACAACTATCAAAGCTGAAGTTGAAAAAATTCTGAAGGTAGGGTTCATCTATCCTATACCCCTGATGGAATGGGTATCAAATATCATTCCTATGAATACAAATCAGGGAACTATTTGAGTCTGCATCCATTTTCGAGATCTGAATAAATCTTGTCCTAAGGACAACTTTTCAAATCCACACATCGATCAGATTATCGATAACTGTGCTGGGAGTGTCATCTTCTCATTTATGGATGGATTTTCTGTCTATAATTAGATTGAGATATTTCCTTTCGATCAACATAAGACTGCATTTATATGCCTGTGAGGAACCTTCACCTACAGGAAGTTACCCTTTGGTCTTAAGAACGTTGGGGCCACATTCTAGCGTGGCATGTCCTATGTGTTTCATGACATTAAGAACATCGTGGAGCCCTACCTTGATGATCTCCCTGTGCATTCATAGCAATGAGAAGACCATCCTCAACATCTTAGAGATATTTTCTTGAGATATCGTCATTATAAAATACGACTGAACCCACACAAATGTGTTTTTTGCATTGAGACGGGACGTCTCTTAGGCTTCATGGTTTCTAAAGATGGTATTCGAATTGATCCATTAAAGATTGCTGCAATAATCGCTCTACCTGCCCCTACCAACCTGCTTGAACTCCAAAGTTTGCAAGGGAAGGCAAACTTTCTTCATCATTTTGTTTGTAACTTTGCTGAGAAAACACATGGATATATGCGTCTCCTTAAGAAGGATACCCCCTTCTTCTGGGATGACCAAGCTCAGCGAGCCTTTGATAATCTTAAGCATGCTCTGACCCATTCACATATGATACACCCCCCAGATTACTCTAAGGACTTTCTCTTGTATGTTGCTACCTCTACTACTACTGTCGGAATGGTTTTAGCCCAAGAGGACCAGAACGACCTAGAACACGTGATTTATTATGCAAGTAAGGATCTTCTCGATTCCAAAACTCGATACTCACATGTGGAGAAGATAGCATTGGCCACGGTCATTGCTGTCCAAAAGTTTAGTCACTACATCCTGCTTCGCACCACTACCATACTTGCAGACCAAAACCCTATGTACTACATCCTGACTCATCAGGTGCTAGGGGGAAAATACTCCCGATGGATTGTTATCTTACATGATTTTGACCTTGATTTTGCCAAAGCTACTTCGAAGAAATCATTAGTATTTACAGAGCTGATGTATGACCTTCCCTGTGTTGTAATAGATTCTGATCCTAGTGATTCATTCCCGGATGAATTTATGTTCTGAATAAGCACAACTGATCTATGGCATGGAGATTTAATCATTTATCTCTAGACACAGCGTTTTCAACCTACTATATGTCATGATGATCGTCATCGCATTCGTCACCACACAAAATACTATCTTATCCTCAATGATACATTGTATAGACATGGTATAGATACCATTCTCTGATGATGCCTCACCCATGACGAGGCTGAACAGGTTCTAAATGACTGCCATTTTGGAGCATGTGGGGTCATCTTTCTAGGATGGCTACAACTCAGAAAATCCTTCACGCTGGCTATTTCTGGCCTTCTTTTTTTAAAGATTGTCATGAGGCTGTTAAGAAATGCCCACCCTGTCAACACTTTTATCCAAAAAGGCACACCCACCCTACTCCATTACACCCTGTCATTGTCATTGGCCCTTTCACCAAGTGGGGGATAGATTTCATGCATTATAAGCCTACCTCAGCTGGGAGGCATGGTTACATCATTGTAGCTGTGGATTATTTTGTTAAGTGGGCTAAGGCTATGCCTACATATACAGAGGATGGTAAGATTGCCTCCCTTTTCCTTTTTAACCATGTAATAGCTAGGTTTGGAGTTCCTCAGTCTATTATCACTGATCATGGATCACATTTCCGGAATTAGATGATGGCAGAGTTAAATGCTAAGCTGGGTTTTCACCATGAAAACTCAACTCCCAATTATCCACAAGATAATGGTCAAGTTGAGCCCATTAACAAAGTTTTAAAAACTATGCTACGTTGGATGGTTGCAGATCACAAACCCAACTGGCACCAGACTCTCTTTTCCACTTTATGGGCTTATAGAACTTTAGTGAAAACACCAACTAGTTTTACACCCTTTTAGTTAGTATACGAACTAGAAGCTATCCTACCTATTCAATGTCAGATTCCATCTTTGAAACTTGTCGTTGAACTTCTCCCTAATAATTCTACCGAGGAAGAAAGGTTTTTCTTCTTGACCAACCTTGACGAAACTAGACGAGATGCTGCCTTATTTAATGAGGCACACAAGAAATGCATCAAGGTGTAGTATGATAAATTTGTTGAATGTCGTGTGTTTAATGAAGGTGACCCAGTCTTGACTTATGATCAGAGACATGATAAGCTAGGAAAAGGAAAGTTCGAATCAATGTGGTATGGTCCTTTTATCATTTCCAAGGTGTTAGAGAAAGCGGCCTATGAGCTCGTTGATTATGACGGAGTCCCCTTTGGGAAACCTCACAATGGGTTGTATCTAAAGAGGTACTATGCCTAGAGCATTCAAGTATGGTACCTTGTATATATGTACATTGTTTGACTTTTTAGTGTGTTTTAGTATTTTCAATATGGTTTTGAGTTTAATGTCTAGACTGTTTATACCATGTTTTGGTTATGTAGATCAAATGGATTTTTATGGCTTCGCTGATGTTGCTTGCCACCATACCCTGAACCTTGCTTCAACTGCTTGGGTTCTATATTACCTTGCACAAGATCTAGTCAGTTCGGGAGCAGTTTTTATTGGTCCCGCTACCAACAATATTGCCGAGTATGAAGCAATCATAGGTCTTTTGACTAAGGCTGCATCCTGGGACATTCATGACTTGGTAGTTTTGATGGACTCACAGTTAGTGGTTTTTCATTTGAACCAGGTCTATACCATCAGAAACCCTATACTTCTCCGTCTCTATCGGAGGGTACATCTATTGGAAAGGTCGTTTGAGGTTATCACTTATAGGCATATCCCTAGGGTAGACAATGCAATTGCTGATTCATTGGAAAATTATATCCTAGATTGGTATATTGCCCATTCATAACATGAAAATCAAACATGGTTCANGAAAGTGTTTATACAAAAATAGGTCATGATACCTCCTCTGAAGCACTCTGGCTTTCAGGAAGCACAAAATCATACAAAATCTTGAAGTTGTATCAGCTTTCAGTTATACATCATGTAGAAAAATCTAGTGATTCTCATGGTAGAATATCACATCCTGCACTACTCTACGTAGCAAATGGATAAAATGGCCTAGCACTCCTGCTGTGTGCCTCTAATATTGCATCGGGAGATTGTCAATGGATGCGTTAGGTATATCCAGAGTCAACCTCTCCAGGTTCTCCTCCATCTCTCCCATCGGGTCATCGCCTTGTTGAACAAACCGAGCTCTTGCTCATTTGTCCAATGGGGAAGATCCCCCAGGTCGTGCCAATCCAACATCTGCATGAAAATTTTTAGGTCTTGTTACTTTACATAAAAAATAAAAAACATTAAAATACAAAAATACAAATTGCCATCTTAGAGTTTTGTTTCTTACCCATATCTCCCCACTGCTCGCTAGGTGGAAGTGGTAGGTCAGGGTCACCCCTGAAATTGGTACCTGCATACGCATAATCCTCAATCATGAGGATTTGATTGTTCATCCAGCAGAAAAATGGAGCCCTGAACTTCACTTTCCCTCTGCCTGCTCCTGTACGGGCCATGATCCTGACCCATCTCATCATACGAGGGTCTCTTGCCCTCAACTCAGTAAAAACCACTTGGGGCCTCAGATGAGGGACCCGCTCAAAAGAAACAGGCTAAGATGGAACCATAGCCAAACTATTTTAGCTCTCCCAACCATCCTTTGCATGGTAAAAATAAGAGTACAGAGAGGATCATCCCTCACTGCCTTGATGGAAATTTTCTTCCTCGAAGTTCTAGTACCAGGAAGATAGTAACGGTCGATCAACTCCAGAGTAGTCACATCCCCTTCGCGGGAACTAGTCAGTGAAATCGAGGTACGCTGTCTCAATAATCTGGTCAAGAAGTAGATATTCTCTACTTCAATAGTCAATATATGGGCTCCTACCTTGAAGTGTTGCTGCTCTGGGTTCCACATATGGAGGATATACTCCAGCAATCGCTCATGAGACACAATGCTAGGTGTACAGAAGAATTTAAGGAGGCCACAATTCCTTAATGAAGCTATACACCCCGCATTTCTTTTGTCAAAGGAAGCATCTTCATCATGTTGCCATTCTTTCCATATGACCATTTTTTACCACTGAAAACCTGCCAAAAACCATTAATGGACTAGATAAAAACATAACCAATCATTAAAATCAATTAAAAATCAATGCTTTTGCTCATTCATGTGTTTTTCCACACTCACGGTCGGCAGCGCCTGAGTTCTATTTGCACATAGCGGTGGCACCGCCTGAGTGCAACGCAGGATGTGTGGTTCTCATGAGGCACCGCCTATCCCGTAAGGGGCAGGAGTGGTGCCCACATTTGAAGAATAGGGATTTCCTATAATGGCCTAAAACCCCCATAAAATAAAAAATGGATGCTTCAAAATGAAAGGATAGGGTTTTGTCATTTACTTGGCTCTGATGGTGCTCAAATCAGACGGTCGGATCTCCTAGAATCAGTGGATGAAGATCTGGCTCAAATTTGCTCCAAAATGCTCTCACCAAAGGGTAAATAGTAAAATGGTTTGATTTTTACTATTTACAATGACTTTTATATCAATTTTTTAGGGTTTTCTAATGTTATTTTGATATTTTAAAATCATTATTATTAAAAAATTCGTTTATATAGTCCACTAAAAGTCATGGTTTGAGAGATTAATGTCATTTTTGAGTCTTGCAAGGATAGACTAGGAAACAGTAAAGTCTATGGGGAGTTTGTTTTTTGACTTTTTCGTACTTCCATAAAACAGAAAAAGTCCCTGAGCATTTGTTTCAACACTTTGGTCACGCTCTCAGAACTCAGTATCAAACTTTTGAGTCCTTTTTCGATTCTTTTTAAGTTCATAAAACTTCTCATCATAAAAAGAGACCTAATGGAGTCTCCTTTAAACTCTTTTCGGACTCCCTAAATATGAAAAGATTGTCGAGTACTTGTCTTCTTCATGCTCGTAAAAGTATTTAAAGAGTTGTCTCTCCAACGATAGGTTGTCTCTTTTTTGGTTTGGATAGAATATTTATGAAAAAGGAACACTCCAGCCAACCATGACTGGAAGAGTTCTCTCAGGTATTATTTTATACTTTTTCGGGCCGTAGATACTAAATCATACAAAAAAGGATCCTTTGGAGTTTTCTTTCGTCTTCGTTTGAAAAAGGAACACTCCAGCCAACCATGACTGGAAGAGTTCTCTCAGGTATTATTTTATACTTTTTCGGGCCGTAGATACTAAATCATACAACAAAAGGATCCTTTGGAGTTTTCTTTCGTCTTCGTTTAGACTCTATAAACATGAATGATACCGAGTTTTATTTCATTGGACTAGTTAAAATATACACTAAGAGACCCTTTTTTGGGAACGAACCCCACGTTTCTCAGGTTCGTGAAATATATGGGAATGGACTTATCTTTGGATGAGCTAAAATGAGTGTTTGTTACCCTCTTTGGACTCGTAAAAACGAAAAGAGGCACTCATCAATCATGATGGGGAAAATAAGGGAAGGGAATCATTTTGCAAATCAAATGGTAGTTGTTTGTCACCTTTGAACATGGCACTTGTTTGCATATCATTCAGTCAATTGGGTATTCAGTTGACTTACAAGTCGATCCACTTTCATGTGTCATGTCACTCTTTGAGTCTTTCAAAATAATGCATTGTACACAGTCGTATTGTGTGTCTGTCTGGTCTAGTCATGTTGCCAAGTATTTTATCGTGCCACCCAATGTTAAAAGGGAAGAAAGAAGTTTACTACTGCAGTTGAAACAACCTTTGTGTCAGTACTTTGAGTTAGTCCTATGGTTACATTATCTACAACATTCCAAAACTTTGTTCCAAGTTTCATGTCGTCGATGTGGGATTCATCATGGCCCTCCTTCGATGAGACTATTCCTGTTGACATCAGCTCATCATTTGAGAAATAGTCTTAGAAACAAATTTAGTCCCTTGATATATGTATGCTTCAATGACAGATTCTCTCGCTCTCGACATAAGTTCACATCATTAACCTTTGATCGAAATATTCCACTGGGTGTTCGACATCGAGACATTTATTCATGCTCAGTAGATTGTACTAGGGTACCTTGGTGATCTCCCTCGCACTTGTTAATGGTTCACATCATCGGCCGGTAATCAAGTGGTTTCTACCATGTTCAACGTTAGAACATTGTAATCACATGGATAGAATTGTACTTTGTGAAAGATGAGACGAAGACCCTGGGTATTTGTTAAGCGCTCATAGCTTTCTCCCCAGGTTGCGATGGAGTATATTGTATGAAGTACCAGCATGGATCCACATTTGTATGGTCATGGCTATGCTCAAATTTGTGTCTGTATGGCATAGATCTATGTTGTATATCTAGTATCTATGTCCAAGTTTGAGTCCTCTATCACATGGATCTATGCTGTATTCTAGTAGCCATGGTTGTTCATTCTTCTCATGGATTTGCCTTGTATTTGTCTGCAGCCATGATGAGGTTACATTTATTCATAAGTCAAAGTATTGATGTATTGTAGATGCCTACTCGATGATACTCTTCAATCAAGCTAGCTCTTACCTCGAAGTGATAACATGCTCTATCAAAGCTTTCGCCTATCGTATACCCCTAGACTCATGCTTTGGGGGGAATTCTGTTACACTCAAAATCTGTCACCAGCATGTGATAAGATCCCTAACACAAATATTTTCCCTCAAATCCCAAAAATTGAAGTGAAACATGCTCTAGGTGTTGGTTTTAACATACAAAATTTCAGCACTGCTCTTACCCTCAAGCAGATAAGCGGTACCTTATGCAGCACCACTCAAGTCATGTGGAAACCAAGTAGTGCCACCGCCTTTAACCTTTGTTGTTGGCACGGTTCTCATCCTTCACCGCTCTATCATAAAGGAGTACAAGTGGTGCCCTTGGTAGAAGGTGAAAAAAGAGGTTTCATGAAGCTTCTAGAACAAGAGCCTCGTGTTTAACCTTATCCCTACTAACCTGGGTCAGTTGAGCTTGAAATCCCTCCTGTGAGGATCTCATGGCCACCTCACCCACCAATTTCTCAACCATTCCTATCCATTTGATCCCTATAAATACAAGCTCATACTCCATGGTTGAGAGAGAGAAGAAATAAGTAAAGTTATGCTGCTGAATTAACATCTTGACCTAATCCATGAGAGAGCATAGAGGAGCAAGTTGGAGCTATTGGGGATGAGGTGCTAGTTTTGTGAAGGAGTGCATCGACACTAAGGAAAAATGGTTGTAAGCTCTTTCATTTATATTTTAATGCAAAGTTGATTTCCTTCCCATACATCTATTGTGTTGATCTCACATATATATTATTGGATTCCTTAGTCACTAATATGGATTTATAGATAGTTCTATGGTATCTTTGATGTTATTGCATGTTTGATGTGTTTTTGCAAGTCCATAGGTCTTTCATCAAAGGTTGTATTCTAGGCATCTATAATGTTCAGGGAAAGTTCTCAACCTAGTTGTTCACTCATTTTTTCTTGATTTGAACCATTCAAACCAGAGGAACAACTTCTGTTCGTAGAAGGTGCTATATTCCTGATAACAATGCCACCGACGGCAAAAGAAATTAAGGTGGTCGAATAATCGACAGGTTATTGTCGAATTTCAGACGTGGTAACTGTCGTATTTTGGGCTCAAATTCTATTGTGGATACAACCAATAAATTTGTTGAGGCAGATAAGACAAAAAATCTTATTTCCCCACCTTGATGGTACACCTTGGTCTTATGGGTGAAAGGGTTGTATTCCCACTATGTTGAGCTGTGGCCACCTTTAAGGTTACTAGTATTGAACTGTGCCCTTATGGGCTTCCTTGGACTGAGCCGTGACCTCTGCTAAGACAAAACCATTTTCTCTATGGGTTTTTTGGACACAACCATGACCTCCATGGGATGTTTGGATAGAGCGATGACCTTTGTGAGTTGTTTGGACTAATCCATGACCTTTTTTGGGCTACTAACTTGGGTTGTAACCTTTGCTGAGTATACTAGACTAAACCATGGCTGTTCCCTGGGATTCCTTGACTCAATTAGTGGTTTGTTGACTGTTCAGAGGTATTTTCTATGAGTGGGTTGTTGTTGGTGCCTACGATGACCTTTACTAGGGTTGTTGTGGTTCTTGTTTATCCTGTTTCAGCATGCTGATCCTGTTTAGAATTTAGAGAGTGTTTGTGTTCCTTTCAACCTCCTTGAGGCCGCTACTATGTATGTAAGTGTGCCACAATCTGAGGGGCATGCTAGAGTATGGGTTAAGGTTGACTCTACACATTTGAAAGGGTCTGGTATTTGCTTGATGTATAACTGTCTTAAAATACTTCCATTTATTACAACAATGGGATTGAAATTTCATCCTCATTTCTAGACTATTTTGATTAATACCTTGAGGTCTATATTTGTCTCACTCTACCCTACAACTACCTATCTCTCTCTCTCTCAAGTATGTCCATTGTTTCATTAGTGACTTGTCTCCTAAGAGTAAAAGTTTGATCATAATATATATATCTGAGTGTATAAAGGAAGGTACAAACCACATCTTTTTCTTCTTTTTGTCCATTTATAATTTTATTGCATGTGCAAGAATAAAATTCTTCCAAGTATTTGTTATTTAAGCAAGTTGAAATTACTCACTAGATGTGTAATGCAACCCAGGATTCCCAACACATTCTACAAAGGAATATGAATCCCATACTCATTAGATGTGGCTTGACCAAGACAAAGCAAAGAATTGAAAAGGACATGTCTACAACCAAGGAATTTGTTGAGGAAACTAAGACAAATTTTTTTATTTCCCCACCTTGATGGATCACCTTGGTCTTCTGGGTGAGTGGGTTGTCTTCCCACTATGTTGAATTGTGACCACCTTTGAGGTTGCTAGTATTGAGTCGTGACCTTTTGAACTGCCTTGGATTTAGTCATGATCTCTGCTAAGGAAAAACCATGATCTATGTGAGGTTTTTGGACATAACCATTACCTCTATGGGTTGTTTGTACAAATTCGTGACCTCTGTGAGCTGTTTGGATCAAGCCATGACCTTTTTTCAGGATTCTAAGTTGGGTTATGACCTTTGCTAAGTATTCTAGAATGAACCATGACCATTCTTTGGGATGCATTGACTCGATATATGGTATGTTGACTGTTCTAAGGTATTTTATGTGAGTGTGTGTAGTCTGCATGGTTAGACTCTCAAATAAGAAATCAATGTTCCTAATAAGAGATAATTCTCCAAATTGATCCGAATTACAGTGGGCAAGTTAGCATCACCTAATGTATCTACATTACAAATTCTATTAACCTAAAACATAACTATGTGAATTGAAATACAGGGAAAATAAAATGGAGATTAGTGCTGGAATGAAATAAACCATGATTTTATCTATTGGATGGACTCAAAATTTCCCAAATTGTTCTGCAAGAAGGCATTGTGATCAATATTATCCCCGCATCCACTAAATGAGGGTCTGGCACAAAGGATTCTGTATACAATACCCTTGTTGGACTATAAGTGTACCAGTATGTAAGCATTATCCTCTCATAATATATGCTCATTTTGTAGCATATATTATTATAAGGTCAATCCTTATAAAACTAAGTCCTTTGCCTCAAGAATGAAACTAGGCCTTCAAATATTGCTAGGTACCTTTGCTAATATTTCCTTCCATATAAGTGTGAGTAACTATGGAAGAGTTGTTAGGGATGCTCATTCTGCACCATATCAAATCTATCCAATAGGATGAGAGGCCTCTACACATAAAGGAAAATGAAAACCAAATTTTAGTGGGATTCCTAGAAGGGTCCATCAACAACCTTGTAATAGATGTCTACATCTTAGTCATAGTTACAATATTTGTAAAAGATACCAATCTATGTTGGATAACCTTAACTCTGCAACAAACTGTAAAGTTATTTCTCAAGCATGCTTTTGTAATTTTCAAATTTACAACATTCTTAATATTAAACAAGGGAAACATATTCTTTTGTTATTTTATAAAGAAACATGGTCATCGATTTATGTCAACATGGAAAAATCACTACCTTATATCCTCAAACAAATGAATGGACAAAAGTGGAGACCTAGAGGGTAGTTAAATAAAATAGAATATGAATATCTTAATACCTAGATACTCAACAAAACTACATCAAAACCATTCACAATTCCATTAACAAGGCACCATTAAGTCATGTTTGAGGTTCTAAGACTAAACATTATTAGACATGATTTTGTATATCGCTCTAATAAGGGGTTGGAAACATGAAGATACACAATGATAGATTGAAAAATGTGTATTCCATTTCAAATAAATGAAATGATAGGTTCTATAAATTTTATTGAAGATGCACAATAAATACAAAAATGATGTGACAAGCATTGAGTTGATCAACACTTCCATGTTAGCATGGTGACAAATAGCTAAGGAAATGTTTACGGGGAAAAATTTGAAGATTAAACCAAGGGAATACAAAGGATTTCAAATGGTAGTGTAGAGGGGTAACAATACTCTTAAATTGGGCTTAACACCCTAATAAGTCATATGGTTGTATTCAGTGTGGTGACTAGTCCAATTCAAGCTAAATCATCAATGCTGGATTAAGAAGATAGTCATATTGGTTTATCAGACATACTAGATTTTATTCTAAATATATGTAAACCTCTATAGGACAATCCTAAATCTAAATATTGACACTAAGAATATTTTGTTTGAGAGTCATTTTATTTCAAAAATATTTATTAACTTTATGACAACAAAATATCAACACAAATACCAATCTACTAAGTCTCAAAATTAATGTAAAAAAATATTATAACAAAAAATCATTTTATAACCATTAATGTAACAATTATATCAAAATATTAAATTTAAGCTTTTAACTTCACAGTGACTATCTAAAAGTTTTAATTGTTTTGAATTCACTATACAACCAAAGAGAGAAACGGGAGTAAAATATTTTGAATGTTTTGAATTCGCTATGCAACCAAAGAGAGAAACATACGTAAATAATTTTGAATGTTTTAAATTCATTATACAACCAAAGCGAGAAACATGTTTAAACAATTTTTAATGTTTTGGATTCATTATGCAACCAAAGAGAGAGCTACATAAACTATTAATGCATTATATTGTGGGTCCGAGAGAAGAAAGCAACTAACAAACATCAATGTTAATAAATTGGAAGACAAAGGTCCCTTGAGATAGAAAAATGGTACAGAGAAGACCATTTCTAAAACGATAATATGGTGTTTAATGTCTGGATATCATCCTCAAAAGGAAATGGGTTGAACCATCATAGACCCAGTGGTTGATCTACTGATTACGAGGGGAGCAAAACATCCTAAACTACTAATGTAAAAAGGGATGGGTACTTAACATATTTTAGGATATGTCATGTTTTATATGTTTCCCATTCAATGGAAAACATATGCACTATGCACTACACACACTCAAGAGGGAATACATCATGGGATTGGCATCGTAACATCATCCCAAGTAAAAAATTTCATATGTTCTAACAAGCTATGGAATCCACCCCCTCTATCGCATGCTACAGGATATAACTACTAGATATGGAGCGTAAACACTCCATCCATTGGATCAAATATATTTTTTGAAGGCATACGGAAATTAATCAATTGATGTATCCATTCCATTTTATACATATATATAACCATCAATCCTGAGGAATGATATCACTAGATCTGGACTGAACAAACTCCTCCTCCTTCAATGCAAAATATTGGCTATCTAATTATTAAGATGAGAGAGGAAGAGATACCGAGTGAGAAAGAAAATTTGCTTATTGATACTGGCTATCCACTAATTGAGATGAGAGAGGGTGAGATACCATCCAAAGACATAGATATACATTTATAGTCAGTTTTCCATCCATCCTGAAATAAAAAGTATCCCATGCTTCTATGTTGTTTGTTTGGTTCAACAACATGCATCCAGCTGAGACGTATATATATAAGTCATTCCATATGAGAGACATAGTCATTCACATCATCCATCACAGAGATATATTAGTGTCATAATGGAATAAGCCATCATTTTATTTGTTGGATGGAGTTAACCTTGCATGAAACGTTTAGTAAGAAGAAATTGTGATAAAGATGATCCATGCATCCACTAAATGAGGGGCTGTCACAAAGGATTCGATATACATTAACCTTGTTGGATTGTAAGTGTACGGGTATGTAAGCCTTATCCTCTCATAATTTTATGGCTAGTATCAAAATTTCAGGGTGTGGGAATGTATGACCTCAACATTGTTGGAATATTAATTCTTTGTCCAAAGGGTTACCCACGAAAGCAAGGCCATCCCAAGCTCTAAGTCTAGGTGACTGAACCAAGCTGCCAATTTATGCAAGAGTTATGAAGAGACAAATTATGGGTATCAAGCACTAAAATGAAAGGAAACAAGTATGCAACATCTCATGAAAGGGCAGTTGATAGTTTGTATGGACCATTGAAGTCCTATTGTTTGAATTAGACTAGTAAGGACTTGTTGAGACTAGCCTATAAGTACTAATTGAGACCGCTTTGGTAACACTACAAATGGGAATAATAACTGAATGATATGAATGCAACATAAGATGAATGGGATTGAAGAGAAGATCAGGAACCATAGTCGCTTTACCTTCACATTTGTTAACTTGTCCTGAGTTGGAATGGCATTACACTACCTTCACTTCATTGTTTAAAAAAAAACCTACCTACCTACCTTAAGAACTACACCTAGTCTCCCTATACCACTTATTTCATGAATTCTTTCTGGGTACATCACTTACACCTGTATCTTATGAAGGAAACGACCAAGACGAATCCAGGGAAACTAATGGGATCGAGGAGGATGGAAGGACATGACAATTTAGTTAAAGGTTGTAACGTAGATATGTAGGTTTTAACATTAAGAATAAAAATCCAGATGTAGGATGCTGGACAATTTTGAACATTCATGAATCATGCTTGAGGATTATAACCAATATTAACATGCAAAAGCTAAAATTTCACAGTAAACCAAGAAACTTACCTACAATTTTGTAACGCAAGAATGTGATTTTGACTCTAGAGCTACAGAATTCATGGCCCGCCTCTTTAAGAGCCTCCAGATTCTCTCCAATGTTGTTTTATCCATGGAAGCACCGACAATTAAATACCCAAATTCTAAACCCTCAACAATGGTGAATGTGCATCACAATTTCCTCAATGGGCATCAATGGTGGACTAATAAATGCGTAAAAATGCCTCTAGACCCAATTTACAACTAATTTCCCCTCACAACCCACCAAACCCTAAACAATTGTGAATATGCATCATACTTTCCTCAATGGGTATCAATGGTGGCCTAATAAATTCCCAAAAATGCCTATAAACCCAATTAACACTACTTTCTCCTCAGAACCCACCAAACCCACCTCACCTCCAGCCAACAAAAAATATTTGGCGCCAACGGTCTGCTTGGACTAGTTATTTGGTGCCAACGGTCTGCTTGGACTAGTTATTTGGTGCCAACATGTTGCTTGAGTGTTCATTTGCAGGATTGGAGGATGAAATCTCCCCGAGTTCAAGAAAATTGGCCATGATGAATGCCAAAAAAAAGAGGTGGGTCGAGAGCTGCATTTGGATATAATATTTTGTTTTATAATTATTTTTTGATATTTTCATTTTATTTTTATTTTGATTATATTATGTTAATTTTTATTTTATTTTATATGCTTTATTATTAATATAAAAATTGTTTTGTTTTATAAAATATGATTAATATAAAATATAGTTAAATTTTTTTATATTAATATAATTTTTTCTAATGTTATATCTGTTTAATAAACTTGGATCAAGGCTGGAGAAGAGTTTTGCACATCGTGAATGAAGTGGGTGGTGTCAGATCCGAAATCTACCTAGCCACCAATGAAAGGAGGCTTACCTTGATAGTGATAAGGATAGGCCATCAGATTATATGTATCATATTATGGGAGGTCAGGCCTGTAAGAGGAGGAATCAAAAAATTACTTGAAACTCCGAGATGGGGCCTCTACCTTTACTGCATATGGATTTGAGACTAGTTCTGGGTCAACACCCAAGATAATTGAGTCTTCAATTGGTTAAAATGTTGTTCTTGGTGCTTCAACTGGTTCAATTGGATCAACTGCTACTAAAGGATATTAGCCTGGTGAAGCTATGACTAGTGCTAGTTCAATGGTCACAAATCATGATAGCTATATTGAAGTTAGAAAAGCACCTCAGTATGGGACTAGGGACTCTCAAATTAAAGGGTTAACAAATAGCTATGATGCTTCTAGGTATCAATATGGTGGTTCTACCTAATTTGTAATTGTAGGAACCATTTCCTTTGCTTAATAGTTTGCTTCAATGGTACTGCACCAGGGATAAAGATGGTCAAGAGCATTTTTTTGCAGTTTCTTTGTTGGATATATGAATCTCAAGGTGCATGGAATCATTGCATAAATAGCGTTTTCCAACCACTAGTACATATGATCAAATTTGCGACGGTTTTTCATTGCTATTTCCACGTTTCTTTTTCTCAATTATGACAATAACGGTCGTGATGTTTCATGGCACTTATTTCGTCTCTATAACAACGAAATTTATAAGCCGTCGATATAGAGACGAAACTGGTTGCCACATGTATTCTATACGGTGGGCTTGAAATTGATTTTTTTTAATTCATTTTCTACGTTTCGTCGCTATATCAACAAACTTGTCATCTCTATAACGACGAAAATATGGCCAAAAACTGCTAGGCAAAATTTTGTTTCCATGAAAAACCATGGAACACTTTCGACGAACGTTTGTCTCTCTATCGACGAAGTCTGGAATTTGAACATAAATTCATTCCACTCAAAACCATGGAAAACCAATCTCTATTGACGAAATATACAAGTTAAACGACAATTTTTCCATGAAACTGCGTCTCTATAGCGACGGTATTCATGGAAAGCCACCCGAGGTTTCGACGGTTTTGTAATGCCTGCGACGAAAGTTCCTCGATATTGAGATGAAACTTGGAGGTTTCAAAAAATATATAAACCATGGAAAGGCACATTCCTTTCCACGGTTTTGGATCTTCAATAAGTGCTTGTGATTGATGTGGAGTCTCATGGAGTTTTTGTGTCTATGGACAAGCGAATCCACAGATACACTTCAAGAATTAGCAGTCGATAAATCAATACCTTGGATAACTTATCCCATTCAATTATTTCTAGTGGCATGATTATATGCCTAGATTAAATTTTGTAAGCACTTATTCAAAACATAAAATCTATTATATATTGGTTTGATGTACACATTTCCATGTTGGTTTCTAATTACTTGCAATATTTCCATACTTATTCATCACAACCAAATAGGGTCCATACAAAATGGTCTTATTCACACCCTTTGTGCATATGAAAATTGTATGGTTTCATCTGGGTCCAATGTGCATCCTATGAAATTTCAAAGTTTTTATCAGGCAGACAGAAAGGTGATTCAAAAGAACAATGAGAAAAAGAAAAACCAAGCATAAAATAACAAAAACTGAAAATTACAATAAGACTCTCTACCACCATTTAAGTGGGCTATATCATAGATGTTGCAGGTATTACAATGTTATCTGCAATGGAAAGTGTTAACACCATATCTGTCCTATAAAGGCAGTAGGTTCTAGGCTCTAGCTTCTATTCAGATGCATTATTTGCAATTACAAGATCTAGCTCCAAAAGAAAATGTTAAATGGATTGATACGATCAATGGACTAGTTGATGCTACAAGGGATTTTAGTAGTTAAGAATCAGGGTTTGAAGATTTATTAGTGTATATGTGAAAATATCCTCAAATTTGAGATCTGAATTAATAAATTAAATGCTGCTACAAACTTGCAAATGATATGTCTTTTCCAACTAGCAACCATGATTTGTGACAGGAGAATGTTTTAACCTTTAGTTAGATTTGAAATAAGGTACACATGAGACTAAAACTAGGGAAGATATAGGAATTTCACTTATTAATCTGAAGTTTTCAACCCTGCAAATCAACCTTTTAATTTTGTTTTAGATCAGATTTAATCAGCGCTACAGAGCAGATTTCCAGAAGGTAATTCCCAGCCACAAACTAGGAAAACCTACCATGCGATTTGATGTTTTAGGGATTAGTTTAATACATGTAAATGACAGAAATTTTCCTATCTTATAAAACAAAAAATTAAAGACGAATTAAGATTTAAAATGGCATAAAAGTTGTGATTAGTTCCTAACAAATCCAAGTTAGGTAGATGGGGTCAATTGAGGATCTCATGGAGGCTTTAGTGATTAAAGAGTAGATAGGGTTGAATGGTTCAAACCCAATCTGCTCCTTAATAACTAGATCCACTTCATAAATCTTCAATAGGGAAATCCTAAGCTAGACATTAGATATTTGTAGCTTCAGATATGGAGGATAAAGGATAATTGGTCTTACTAGGTTTTAAAACTCGAGACTCCTCTTCCCCATGAGAAGGTTGGAAGAAGCTTGGACGACATGAAAATCACCTCCATTTCCACCCAAAAAAGGCTTCTTGTGCAATATTTTGGTTTGGTAGAAAATAAACGAGAACAAAAAATTCCAAGCTTTTGGTAGAAAATGAAAAATAAAACACAATTTTGACTAGTAATTTAAAGAAGCGATGAAGAAATGGAGCCAAAATCTGAAAACAAACAGTTCTAATAGTGGGAAAGTGGTTAAAAAATAGAGGTGGGCAATGCACAAAGAGAACATAAGAGTGCTAAAAGTAGGGAACGGTACAACAAGAACACAACAAAGACAGTTAAGTCTGATATTTTTATGTTTCTATACAAACATTGGATAGGAAACATGATGAAGAGGCTAGAAATGAAAATATCAAAGTTATATTATACGACAGGTACAAACAATTCATATAAAATACTAATGCCTAGGGAGAATGTAGGAAATGCAAGAACCCTTACCTTATCAATTGCCTTTCGCCAAGTCCATTGGCCCATACCGCTTGCAAAGAGTTGTCTAATAAATGGAAAACCACTGTGTTGGCTGGAAATTAAATAAATAATCCATTCCTAGAACTATACACGTGGTCATTTTTTTAGGCATGGAAAATATCAAAATAATCTATGAAATAAAAAATGGGCATACAATTAAATCAGCTAATGCTATCTGGAAACTGTGTTCTTGGGGTAATTCCACCAAGAGATGTGGTTCTGGAGTCACATTCCACATGTCCTATGAAGGAAATCAACAATCAATCTATCCAACACATATTTTCCACCAGAATATCAACTCGCATTTAAATGCTATATTACAATACCATTGCCTCACTGATGTGGAAACTTGTGTTTGTATTCAACAAGATTTCTTTAACCGTTGTATTAAAATGAAAACAACACACAAATTTTAAAGTTTAAGACATAAATATTTTAAATACACATACAAATAGGTTTTTATTGGAAATGTGTGGACATTGTTAATACCACCATCCTGTCAAACCAACGTTTTAAAAACTAGCCAACTCCAAGTCCAAGTTGGCTGAGTTAACCCCCAGCTGAGCTGACTCAGCATGCAACTCAGCTCGGGTGGCTGATTTTATACTTAGTCGGCCGAGTTGGGTCCAAGTCGTCCGAGTTAGGGTCCGAGTTGGCTGAGTCGGCCAAGTTAACCGAGTTGCAACCCGAGTCAGCCAAGTCAGCTGTGGAAGACACCCACAAGAATGCAGACTCCAAAATAACATGTTTATTTTTTATTTTTAAGAATTTTCTTATTCTAACCATAACCTGAGGCCATAAGATGACCCCCAACCCCTATATTTTCCTCACACTTTTGCTGTAAGATGTTTGTGAATATTTGGCATTATTGTTGTTTGGATTCATGGAGGCTTGGAGGAGTGTCCAACAGTGAAGAAAAATCAACATGATTGGAGGAGTTGGACTGTTGGAGACCAATTTTCTGTTACCTAGATGTATTTTAACTTCCAACTAGCCATTGTTTCTTTTTTTCTTGTTAAATTAACAGAATGCACTTTGAGGAGCTCATGGAATGCTTTTGTAGTGCAGATATAAATACATTTTTGTTGACTTATACAAAAAAATAAAGAAACCGTTTAGAGGAGGAAGTTCAGGGATGAACTTGCAGAGCTACGAGCATGGGCTTGTTGTGAGAATCATTGCATATGATGTTTCCATCTTTATTCATTCTCCCATTGCATATTCCACATATACTTGGGGACCCTAGTGGATATTTCTTGACCCATTTTCTATTATTTATTTCTCATCTTTTCTCCTAACAACCCTTACAAACTTGACGACCGACATCTTTTCAACGGCATCCTCCAACTCCAGAGTTAAATTCAAACCATTAAGAAGCAAAACCCTGAACATGAATTTGTTCTCCTCAGGTTCAAGCTTGGGTTTCTTCTTAGGAATCACTCCAAGGTAGCCCTCATTGCTACTTCTCTTCCTCCTGGTAGAAGATTCTGCCATCTTGGACACAAGAAATGGCAAACCGCAAACGAAATATTGTGTTCTTCTATCGCAACGCTTGCCTACACTTAGAATTTGCAAGAATTGATGCATGCAACGGGATTTCGTTAGTTTATACAGAGAATGCTATGGTTGGGGTCGATGTATCACTAATTACTCAAATAAATTATGCATGTACAACCCAAGACAAGCTCTGGCATTCCACAATCACTACAAAGCTCCGCTCAATAGCCTCAAAACCACTCTAAGAAAACAAAAAACAGTTTTCTATAGAACATTTGGGCTTCAAACTCCAATAATTCAAGTCCGAGAGGTTCTATCAAGTTTGTAGCACACATATAAATACATTTTTGTTGACTTATAAAAAAAACTAAAGAAATAGTTTAGGAGAGGAATTTCAAAGATGAACCTACAGAGCTATGAGCATGGGCTTGTTGTGAGAATCATTGCATATGATGTTTCCATCTTTATTCATTCTCACATTGTATCTTCCACATAGACGTGGGGACCATAGTGGATATTTCTTGACCCTTTTTCTATTATTTATTTCTCAGCTTTTCTCCTAACAGTTTTTACAAACTTGGCGATCGACATCTTTTCAACGACATCCTCCAACTACAGAGTTAAACATAGTTACCGGATTCGGCCCTAGGCCTAACCGCACCTGAATTGGATTCTTGAATTCTTCATCAGATTCTTCCACCTCATTTTGACTAATATAAAGTTGTTTACATAGGATAATTAAGTTTAATCAGTGTTAGGGTTCCGAATCCCCGATTCCTAATTTTGGGATGAGTGTCGAATCCATATCAGATTCTTTGGTCGATTCTGATCGCACCCACGGTTCGTGTAACCTTGGAGTTAAAATCAAACCATCAAGAAGGAAAACCCTGAACATGAATTTGTTCTCCTTAGGTTCAGGCTTGGGTTTCTTCTTAGGAAGCACTCTAAGGTAGCCCTCATTACTGATTCTTTTCCACCCGGTAGAATATTTTTCCATCTTGGACACAAGAAATGACAAACCGCAGAGGGAATATTGTGTTCTTCTATCGCAACACTTTCCTACACTTAGAATTTGCAACTGCAGAGTTAAACATAGTTACCGGATTCGGCCCTAGGCCTAACCACATCCGAATCAGTTACTAAGATTCTTCATCAGATTCTTCCACCTTATTTTGACTAATATAAAGTTGTTTACATAGGATAATTAAATTTAATTAGGGGTAGGGTTTCGAATCCCCGATCCCTGATTTTGGGATGAGTGTCGAATTTTTATTGGATTCTTTGGCCGATTCCGATCGCACCCACGTTTCGTGTAACCTTGGAGTTAAATTCAAACCATTAAGAAGCAAAACCCTGAACATGAATTTGTTCTCCTCATGTTTAGGCTTGGGTTTCTTCTTAGGAAGCACTCCAAGGTATCCCTCATTGCTGCTTATTTTTCTCCTGGTAGAAGATTATTCCATCTTGGACAAAAGAAATGGAAAACTGCAGAGGGAATATTGTGTTCTTCTATCGCAACGCTTTCCTACACTTAGAATTTGCAATTGCAGAGTTAAACTTAGTTACTGGATTCGGCCCTAGTCCTAAACGCACGTGAATCAGATTCTTCCACCTCGTTTTGAATAATATAAAGTTTTTTACATAGGATAATTAAGGTTAATTAGGGTTAGGGTTCCAAATCCCCAATTCCTGATTTTGGGATGAGTGCCGAATCCGTATCAGATTCTTTGGCCGATTTCGATTGCACCAACGGTTCGTCTAACCTTGGAGTTAAATTCAAACCATTAAGAGGAAGACATATTAAGTTGATTTAGTGCTTACAGATGCAAATGTAAATGATATCAAGTCAATGTATTCAATTCAAGATATATGGAATTAGTAGCAAGGTCATCCAGTAGAACTTTAGCATACAAGAGATCATTAGATGTGTAACCATATACAATTCAATTGTAGTATTTAACCAACCAATAGCCTTCCATTCAAGTATGAGGACTCATATAAATATAGCAGCAATAATACAGTATGACAGTTCTAATTATGACAATTTTATATCAGCAGAAGAAGACATACTAAGTTGATTTAGTGCTTATAGATGCAAATGTAAATGATATCAAGTCAATGTATTCAATTCAAGATATATGGAATTAGTAGCAAGGTCATCCAGTAGCACTTTAGCATACAAGAGATCATTAGCCATGTAACCATATACAATTCAATTGCAGTATTTAACCAACCAATAGCCTTCCATTCAAGTATGAGGACTCATATAAATATAGGAGCAATAATACAGTATGACAGTTCTAATTATGAAAATTTTATAGCTGCAGTGAAGGTTACCAATGTAAGGTGTATAAGAGTTTTAGTTTTGCATTCAATGTAAACCAAACCACTCCAAACCTTGAACACTATTATTAGCAATATAGGAAAACCACCAAATGTATGTTCCAGACTTGTAGCTATGCAAATAATTTAAATTTTCAGACTTTATTTACCTCTATTAAAGAATATCACCATCCAACTAATAGCTAACCTTTGATTCAGTTCGGTGTTTAATGTGGTTGCAGGTAGGGAGGGATGTCAAAGTTTGGCAGTTTGCATTTTATTGCAAACTATAGGCAGTAGGTGGAAGTGTGTTGATATAGGGCTATTACAGCCTTGTTTTCGAAATGGTAACAACCAACATAGATTCCTCTCAAATACAATACTTGGTGGCCCTTTAAAGAAAGAAACATGGCATGGAGTTATCTTGGCACCTAAGAGAATTGGGTGTTTGAGTCCATAGAGCACCAGTTATTGTATTATAATTAACACAATAGCCACTTACGTATCCTATTAAAAACATTCACAGACTATCTTTGAACTGTCAATTCATGGGAATTTTGACATGATGCCCAAAAGGAATGAACAAAACTAGAAACTAACCCACATTTTGCAGACATGCCAACTAGATAAATACCCACAAAATTATATGAATCAGATCCATATTTTATGGTGAGGATATGAACTTGCTTACCTTGATCATAAGCCATGATGTTTGCACAAATCAGAAGCACCGTCGAGAAAGTAAAATCATTCGGCCTCATCCCCATCATCAACGCTTGCCAACGCATCTTGAGAGTCTCTTCATCTTTCTCATTTAGAGCAAACCCTGTAATCATATAGCTCATAGTGATCAATTATCACCCAAAGGTGAAATGACAACAAGCAAACACAGACATGGCAGTATTAAAATATCTCATTCCCTTCTTCCTTTTCCTCGATAACTGTTGGTTTTATTTCTCACATTGAATTTCCCAAGTTCACCTAGACAGCTTGTGCTTCATGCTTGCAAGGAGATTTGAGACATTTCATCTCCACCACATCCACAACAATGAAAAAAACCATGAATAAAATAAAAACACAATATGTAATCAATAAAATCATAGAAGGAAAGGAACCTGAAGGTCTAAACATTGCTGCCATTCTGGAGGTGGGGAAGGTGGTTCTAGAAGCATGGGATCACATGCGAAGGGAGTGGATGATGCACTAATAGGAAAAGTCCTTCGCCCGCCCTTCTTGTAAAAAAATATCATAGCATGTTCCAGATCCTTTAGTGAAAGTTCAAAATTGAAAACCCCCAAATGGGAGCTGGAGCAGATCTTGCACGGGTGTTTTCGAATGCTAATGAGCTAGTGTGCGAGTGTTTTTGAATTCTACTTTTTTTTTTGTTTATTTGCATATTTTATATTTTGTGTTTTGTTTTGTTTTGTTTCTTTATTTTGCATATTTATCTTTTGTTTAGTTTATTTTGGGTTTTTTTTATTTGCATATTTTATATTTTGTTGCATTTTAAATTAATTATAGTTAAACAACTCTATGTTTTTAATTTAGTGTAGTTTAATTTAATTTAATTTAACTAGGATTTTGTTATAATTTGTATTGGTTGCATTTCTTATAGTGAGATCCTATACATACGTCCCTTCAAGGATGAACACGATGATGATGACGATGATCATGATGATCATGATGACGATGGAGATAGAGAATATGATGGTGATGAAGACAACAATGATGATGATGATCATCATCATTATCCTCATCATCATCCTTGTCATTGTCATCACCATCATCATCATCGTCTTCATCAATATCATCATCATCATCTTCATAATCATCATCATCTTTATAATCATCATCGTAGTCATCTTCATCATCATCATCATGATCTTCTTCTTCATCATCATCTTCCTTATCATCATCATCATAATCAACATCTTCATCATCAATGTCTTTGTTATCACCATCATCATCATATTCGTCGTCATCATCATCAACATCTTCATCATCATATTCATCATCAACATCATCGTCATCAAATTCATCAACATCTCCATTATCATGATCATCATCTTCATGATCATGATCATGATCATGATCGTCATTTTCATTATCTGCTCATCATCTTCATCATCATCATCATATTTGTCATCACCATCATCATCATCTTCATCATCTCAATTTTAGGGGAAGCTAAGTGAATGAAGATGTCTACATGGTAGGGGAAGCAACCAGTTGAGTGAAAAAATAAGGATTGCTCCTAACACCCATTCCAAGGACTAATTTGACAATTCAATATGATCCGAGGAAGTAGTAAAAAAAAAATACAACTTTTTGGGCCCTCTGAAGCCTCCTGTTCTTAGATTTGTGCACATGAAGAATCAAGACTTATGGACCTAGTCTGGTATCTTAAAAGAGGAGATCCAAACTGAGCAGTTTGGTAGTTCCATAAAGTGCATTCTTTATAGGAGTGAATAATCACTCATAACCATTCTATTATAATGTTGGCGAAGCTCAGAAAAATTTAGTGAAGACCAAGGTAAATATCTTGTCATCACATCTTCTTCATCATCATCATCATCTTCATCAACATATTCATCATCATCACCATCACCATCATCATCATCTTCATCTTCATCATCATCATCATCGTAGTTGTCATCATCCTCATCATAATCATCATCATGATAATCATGATCATCATCTTCATCATCCTCATCCTAGTCATCATCATCATCCTCATCATCCTCATCGTCGCCCTCATCATCATCTTCATCACCACTGCCACCATCATCATCATCCTCATCATTTCCCTCATCATCATCTTCATCATGTTCATCATCTTCATCACCACCACCACCACCACCATCATCATCATCATAAACATCTTCATCATCATCATCGTCGTCATGCTCATCCTCATCATCATCATCGTGATCGTCATCATCATCATCATCCTCATCATCATCATCGTCATCATCATCATCATCATCATCGTCATCATCATCATCATCATCATCATCATCATCATCATCGTCATCGTCATCATCATCGTCATCATCATCATCATCATCGTCGTCGTCGTCATCATCATCATCATCATTATCATCATTGTCATCATCATCATCATCATCATCTCCCTCTTCATGTTGGAATATATTAAACCCACTCACAACTTAGGATAAAATAATTAATATTATTTGATTAATTATTCACCCACTAGCTTAATTAGTTGGCATCCACTTGCACCTTAAAGTCAATACATGCCATCTATATCCTAGGAATGATTTATTTCCAATTCTGGGTTGATCGTGACCACCTTTTGACAATCCAGAATTAGTACACAGGACTTTACAACAGATTCTGCTTTATTTTGCTTTTTCTGCTTTACCTACTTTTCTATGGATAAGATAAAAGCTAGTCAACTAGGAAACTGGGAGCTTTTGTTTCCAACCCATCCTCCATTATTTTTTCTCCATTTTCTAGGATTACCATGTTATTTCCATCTCCTTGACAACTCACTCATGTTTTTTCCAACTTGTGAGGTCCTTGATAGATTTGGTAAGTGCTTTATCCACATATGGGGTTTTTGCTATATTTTGGTAAGTCAGCCTTTTGAGCTTTATGAGTTGTTTCCATACAATTCGATTTTCCTATGAGGGATGTACTATTTATGACACTATTATTCATCATTATTCAATGGAAGGATACACACCAATATTCATCTCTTCATTCATGTGATTCAGTCTCTTTTCTTCTCTCTATTTTTCCTGTGTATGCTTATGAGAATTCTTAGTAGCAAGATCTATTTCCTATGCTTATTCTTAGCATCATTTCTCATAGCATTGATCTATTATTTCTACATGGTATCAGAGCTACAAGGTTGATCAAGTTCTACAGAGTTGAGGAGTGCTTCTAGTCTCCTATCCCTCTCTGAAGAAGAGCTTGTCTAGCTTACAAGATTTTCTCCTAGTTTGTTTTGCAGGTTGTAGAGAGTATCAACTAGAGCATATCAACAAATTCTATATGGATTCAAAAGTTCCTCTACTATCTCCTTTCAACTATGCTGATTGGAAGCCAAAGATGAGGGCATACTTGAAGAGGCAATGTCTCTTTGATGTCTCCATTGGTGCATTGAGTGAACCGGAGTCTTATGAAGAGAAGATTGATTGGATAAATAATTGTGATAGAGCTTATGGAATTATGTGTTTGGGAATGTCTCCAAATATATATCATCTCAAATATTCTACTGAATTTCCATTTGAGCTTTGGAAAATTTTGGACAAAGCTTTTGGTTTGCAGGAAATTGAAGATGAAGCATGGAGCGAACCTAGCATCTCCTCTTGTTCTCTTTCTCAATATTTCTTGGCCTCTACATTCTATGATGAAGTTGATCATGATGAAGAAGTTTCTTATACAGTTCATGTTGCTGCTACCCTCTTTGATTCGAATGCTTCCTCCTTCAATGAAGAAGCAAATATTGAAGAGCCATCTTTTTATGTGTCTCTTGAAGGTGATTTTTCTTCTTGTGATACTATTGATGAAAAAGAAGTAACATATGGAGCTGATGCTGATATTGATTATGATCTTATAACCCATTTATTTTTCTCTAAATCTCCTATCTTCGATTCTGAGATCTATGTGCCAGATTCTTCACACCTTTTGCATACCTCTCTCATTGATGGTGTGCAACCCAGTGACTTCCAGGATGTTTGCTTAGCCACATAAAGATTTATTTGTGTCATACCACTTACCTTACTTGATCTCATGTGCTTCATCATATCCTCCTTTGTTCTTGGCATCAATACTCAGAGCCTTCTTGAAGATTGTGAACATCTCATTCTTTCCTCCTTTCATACAAAGGATTCATTACCAGTGTATTTCCATGAGTCTATTGATATGATTATATGTGATCCTTTGGATTCTTATTTAGAAGCATATTTGCAGGTTGATACACATATAATACCACCATACATACCATCTATCATACCTCTGAATATTCTAAAGACTATACAAATCCCAAGCTCACTAGTTGATTCCTCATTGGTCTCTTATGCAGTGATATTTATCTTACATGATTTGAAGTCTTTCTTAACTTTCAGTGGCTGGTTTTCCATGACCTTAGTCATATATGGACTGATATTAAACATTTTTGGATATGTTCTAAACACTTATGGTTCAGATCTTATGCCCATCCATCATTCAGATTTTTACACCTATCAGTTTTCCCCAGTTGCTCATAATTTTCCTAGTCTAGCCCTATATCCTCATGGATCCATTGAAGCCATTATCCTTGTTGTTCCATATGCTAATATTTATGATACATCATAGTTTTATCAGCCTCATATCAGATCTATACAGGTGCTACATCAGATTGGAAGATTGACATGTGATCCACATCACAATTTTGCAGCTATTCAGGGAATTGGGTGTGGAATAATTTGTCTTAACTTTTGTACTCTTTGGGAAGGAGTATGCACAGATCTCTTTTCCATTTCAGATTATGTTTGTAGATTAGAGTTTGACAGTAGAAAGAAGCATTCAGATAATTCTCCTACTTCATTAGTTGATGAGATACAAGGATTCTCTCCTCTTCCTTCTTGCAGGTTATACACTCCAGTGCATGATCATGGAGTTCATGATTTATTCAGTAAGTCCTTCATCCAGAAGCAGTTCAGTCAGCTCATTAAAGTGAAGATGAAGATATGTTGAAGACATATTTCAAATTTTGTGCCTTGTCCTATCTTGAGGGAGGATTTTCCCCATGTGGTTTTTCCTCTTTCCTCACATTTATGGACATAATAATTGTTAAAGGGTGACGATAGCCTTGTTGCTGGGCCCTATATGCATCCATATGCATCCACATTTTTTGTCATACCATCATAAAGTCAGACTTATAGGGGGGTGTTGAAATATATTAAACCCACTCACAACTTAGGATAAAATAATTAATCATTATTTGATTAATTATTCACCCACTAGCTTAATTAGTTGGCATCCACTTGCACCTTAAAGTCAATACATGCCATCTATATCCTAGGAATGATTTATTTCCAATTATGGGTTGATATTGACCACCTTTTGACCATCCATAATTAGTATACAGGACTTTACAGCAGATTCTGCTTTATTTTGCTTTTTCTGCTTTTCCTGCTTTTCTATGGATAAGATAAAAGCTAGTCAACTAGGAAACTGGGAGCTTTTGTTTCCAACCCATCCTCCATTATTTTTTCTCCATTTTCTAGGATTAGCATGTTATTTCCATCTCCTTTACAACTCACTCATGCTTTTTCCAACTCATGAGGTCCTTGATAGATTTGGTAAGTGCTTTATCCACCTATGGGGGTTTTGCTATATTTTGGTAAGTTAGCCTTTTGAGCTTTATGATTTGTTTCCATACAATTCGATTTTCCTATGAGGGATGTACTATTTGTGTACACTATTATTCATCATTATTCAATGGAAGGATACACACCAATATTCATCTCTTCATTCATGTGATTCAGTCTCTTTTCTTCTCTTTATTTTTCCTGTGTATGCTTGTGAGAATTCTTAGTAGCAAGATCTATTTCATGTGCTTCTTCTTAGAATAATTTCTCATAGCATTGATCTATTATTTCTACACTTCCTAATCAACATCTTCATCATCGTCATCATCATCACCCTCATCATCATGTTCACCATCTTCATCACCACCACCACCATCATCTTCATCATGTTCATCATCTTCATCACCACCACCATCATCATAATCATCTTCATCATCATCATCAACAACATCTTCATCATCATCATCATCATCATCATCATCCTCGCCATGCTCATCCTCATCCTCATCATCATCATCATCATCATCATGATCGTCATCATCATCACCACCATCATCATCATCATTTTCTTCATCATCATCCTCATCATAGTCATCGTCATCATCATCATCCTCCTCCTCCTCCTCCTCATCATCATCATTATCATCATCATCATCATCATCGTCATCTCCCTCTTCCTAATCAACATCTTCATCATCATCATCATCGCCCTCATCATCATCTTCATCATGTTCATCACCACCACCATCATCATCATCAACATATTTATCATCATCATCATCATCATCTTCGTCATGTTCATCCTCATCCTCATCCTCATCATCATGATCGTCATCATCATCATCTTCATCATCATCATCATTTTCATCATCATCATCATCCTCATCCTAGTCATCGTCATCATCATCATCGTCGTCGTCGTCATCATCATCATCATCATCATCGTCGTCGTCGTCGTCGTCATTATCATGATGATGATGATGATGATGATGATGACGATGGTGACAACAATGAAGACGATGACATGAATGGTGATGATGATGATGATGATTTTGATGATGAATATGATGATGATGACGACGATGATGATGAATAAGAAGATGATGATGACGATGAAGATGATGATGACGATGACGATGATGATAATGATGATGATGATGATGATGATGACGATGATGATGACGATGATGAAGACAATTACATTGATGGTGATGACAACGATGATGATCATGATGACCTTGATGATGATGATAATGATGAAGATGATGATGATCAACATGATGATTATGATATTGAAGATGATGATGATCAACATGATGATTATGATATTGAAGATGATGATGATGACAATGTCGACGATGATGATGATGATGATGCTATTGATGATGATGATGATGAAGATGAAGATAGTGATGTTGTTGTTGATGATGATGACAGTGATGATGATGAATATGAAGATGGTGATGATGAATATGGTGATGATGAATATGGTGATGTTGATGATGATGATGATGACGGTGTTGATGATGAATTTGAAGATGATGATGATGATGAAGACGAAGATGATGATGATGATGAAGATCATGATCTTGATGATGATGATGATGATGATGATGATGTTGATGATGATGATGATGATGATGATGAAGAATATGATGATGACGATGATGATGACGATGAAGATGATGATGATGGCGAAGATGATGATAATGATGATGATGATGATGATGATGATGATGACGACAATGAAGACGATGACATTGATGGTGATGACGACGACGACAACGATGATGATGATAATGATAATTATGAAGATGATGATGAAGATGATGATGATCAACATGATGATGATGATGAATATGATGATGATGAAGATGAATATGATGATGATGTCGATGATGATGAAGATGTTGATCTTGATGATCGTGATGATGATGATGATGCTGATCTTGATAATGATGGTGATGATGATGATGATGACAATGAAGATGATGATGATGAAGATGGTGATATTGATGATGATGATGATGATGATGATGGTGACGATGATGACGATGAAGATGATGATGATGGGGATGACGACGACGATGATGATGATGTCGACGATGATGATGATGTCGATGATGATGAAGATGGTGATGTTGATGATGATGATGACGATGGTGATGAGGATGACAATGAAGATGATGATGATGATGAAGATGGTGATGTTGTTGATGATGATGATGTTGATGAGGTTGATGATGATGATGACTATGTAGATGGTGATGTTGTTAATGATGATGATAATGATGATGATGGTGATGATGATGACGATGAAGATGATGATGATGAAGACGACGATGACGATGATGATGATGGCGATGATGAAGATGATGATGATGATGATCTTGATTATGATGGTGATGATGATGATGATGATGAAGACCTGGCCTTTCCTTCTTGGGAGGAGAAAAAAATTAAGGGAATCCACCTCCTATTTGTTTTGTTTCACTATGAGGGAAACACCTCATAGCAAAGGACTTTAGGGTTACAAGATTAAAAAAAATTGTCCCAAAAAACTCTGCTACAACCTTTGTTATTGGTAGTATAGGTTATAAAGAATATTTAACATAACTGAAAAATTCTAGGTAGCCATAGTTTGTAGTGGAGGTTTTCTTTCAAAGGTGCTTTACGATATATAATTTGCATTAGTACATGTGTTTTATAATTTATGCAGTGATGAATATAATACAATAATATGTATTGGTGTGTATTCAGTATTTTCAATGCACTAGTGTGTATATTGTAATGTTAGTGCACCAATTCATACATTGTTTGATATAGGCACCAATAAGTATAACATAAAAAAGCAACGATGCATACTTTTTATTATAAGTGCATCAGAGCATATTTTTTATTATACATGAATGGATGCATATAAAATGCATAAAGTGAGATAGTGCATAATTGATATTAGAAACACATTGGTGCATATATCATGTAAAGAGAATCAATGTGTATATGTCCTAAAAAAACATCAGTTCATACATTATGTAAAAGAGCATGAATGGGTAAAATACTTTGTATCTTAGTTCAAGGAAATGCAAAAGATACACCAACTAGTTGAAATAATAGAATGTGTATGGTTCACTGATGAACTTTTCCACACCGCGGATATGCAAATGCTATTTATTATTTTTACAAATTTCAATTACTCATTAGAAAATCATTTTTTTATAATAATTTTTTTTTTTATATTTATTTGTTGCAATTGGATATAAGAGCCGGTTAAACTTTTTTTCATTGTAACCATGAAAATCATTTATATAATTAAATTTGAATTAATTATCTACAAATCATATATTTTTAAAGTAATATTTATTTTTATTTCTTAATTATTGTGCTTGGATAAGCACGTTGATTACACCTCTGTTCATAGTCACAATGTACATCATTCATATATTTAATCAATAACGTAAAATTTTGTGAGATTAGAGAATACTATAGATGAAGAACCCATTTAATCGATAGATGTAGTGACAAGTAATTGTCTTACCTACACCATACCAAACAATAACTTGTCAAATACATTAGATATAAGTATATTTGTAAATGCAGTATATTATATACCAATTTCTATAAAGAAAAACATGAAGACTGTGATGAATAGGATTGTCATTGATGACAACATTAATGACATTCATTTTGGAAAAATATGGTAATTTGGTAAAAAACAGGAAAATGACCAAGTATGGGGAAATTAGTAAAAATTGCCTTAGGGAAATGCACGCCATAATTTATAGGAGAATATAAATGCCTGTACCACATGGGGGTCCTGTAGATTGTTGTTTTTCCTACCTGACCATGTCTTCAGTTTGTCCTGAAAGTGCCTGAGGGAGAAGTTATGGACCTGCCAAAACAGGGGTTTGTGCCAAGGCAAGCAAAAATGGGTAAGTAGCCTCGGAAAGATGCTCGCCCTAAATTATGGGTTAGAGTAAATTACCGCAGTACATGGGGGTCTTGTAGTGTGTTGGTTTGTCTACCTAACCATGGTATTATTTCTCCTTAAGCATGTCTGAAGAAAAAGTTGAATCTGCCAAAATGAGGTTTCAGAATATATTTTGGAGAAAGTCTTGAAAATTACTAAGTGTTGAAAAACTGGCTTAGGTAGCCTTAAGAAAATTCCCACCACAAATTGTGTGTTGAAGAAAATTCTTGCACCATATGGGGGTATTGTGGATTGATATTTGGCCTACCTGACCATGTCTTCAGATTGTCTTGGAAGTAGCAGAGGAAGAAGTTATGAACCTGCCAAAACAATGTTTTAGGCAGATTGGACCAGACTAATAAAATTGTCCAAGTGTTGGAAAAACTGGCTCATGTGGCCTTGGGAAAATGCCCGCCGTACCTTATAGGTGTATGATAAAAATTATCTGAAGCTATCATCCTGCAGCTTGTTGAAGAGGCTATCTCACCATGATCTCATTTCTCAAAGAGGATGTTTGATGACAAAAATAATGGTATGCCAAAATAGAGTTTCAGGTTGTTTTGCACTATTCCAGTACTGGCAAAACTGCCTCAGTGGCCTCAAGGAAATGCCCGCCCTATCTCATAGGATGATGAGAAAATATCATGAAAGTGTTAGGCTATAGATTATTGATGGGTGCACTAACCATGGTATCAATTATCCTGTGGAGTGTTTTATGACAGAGATATAAATTTGCCAAATGTAAGAAAAATATTATTTTGCATTTTAAGAACACAAGAAAATTGGTTGTGTTAGATTCAGGAAATTGAAAAGGCATTTTGAAATGCCTGCAAGGAGGGGTTATTTTGATGATAAAATTCATCAGGTAGCATAGTCATGTTCCTTGGTGAACTAACTATCCAGCCATACCTTTAGGTTGTCTTATGATGGTCTCATATGAAAATATCAATCTACCAAAAATAGGAAAAATAATATTTTGCATAGTGAGAACAAAAGAAAATTGACCAAGTGTTAAAAACAGGAGTTTGAAAGGTCAGTTGGAAATGCCCTCCAAGGGCCGTCTTTGTGCAAGTAAATTTATCAAATGTCATGGATCCATTCTTTGGTAAGTTGTCCATCTACTCATGACTTCAGGTCTCCATAGAGTGTTCAAATGTGTGAAATAGGAGTCTGGAAAAATGGGAAGAAGTATGTTTTGATGTTCAAAAGAGGTTGAGAAGCTATTTTGAAATGCTTGCCTGAGGTTGTGTGTGTGTCAACAGATTTATCTTGTGATATGGTATTGTTCATTGTTGAAATGGATATCTATCCTTGCTTGTAGGTTTCCTTATGGTGATCACATGAGGGAGAAATCAATCTGCCAAAGTAGAAGAAAAATTGTTTTTACAAGTTAAAAACAATTTTGTCTGAGTGTTAAATTAAACAGTTTGGAAGCATATTTTCAAATGATCTCGAGATAATGCGTGTGTATCAAAAATTTCAAAAGGTGACATGGATCTAATCCTTATTGAGGTGGCTATTATTTCTCCTTAAGCATGTATAAAGAAAAAGTTGAATCTGCCAAAATGAGGTTTCAGAATATATTTTGGAGAAACTCTTGAAAATGACTAAGTGTTGGAAAATTGGCTCAGGTAGCCTTAAGAAAATGCCTGCCACAAATTGTGTGTTGAAGAAAATGCCCGCACCATATGGGGGTCTTGTAGATTGATATTTTTCCTACATGACCATGTCTTCAGATTGTCTTGGAAGTAGTTGAGGAAGAATTTATGAACCTTCCAAAACAATGTTTTAGGTAGATTGGCCCAGACTAAGAAAATTGTCTTGGAAAAACTGGCTCATGTGGCCTTGGGAAAATGCCCATCGTACCTTATAGGTGTATGATAAAAATTATCTGGAGCTATCATCCTACATCTTGTTGAAGAGGCTATCTCACCATGGTCTCATTTCTCAAAGAAGATGCTTGATTACAAAGATAATGGTCTACCAGAACAGAGTTTCAGGCTGTTTTGCACTATTCTAGTACTGGAAAAACTGCCTCAGTGGCCTCAGGGAAATGTCTTCCCTATCTCATAGGATGATGAGAAAAATAATATGAAAGTGTTAGGATATAGATTGTTGATGGGTGCATCTAACCATGGTCTTAGTTATCCCATGGAGTGTTGTATGACAAAGATATAAATCTGCCAAAAGTAAGAAAAATATTATTTTGCATTTTAAGAACACAAGAAAATTGGTTGTGTTAGATTCAGGAAATTGAAAAGGCATTTTGAAATGCCCGCAAGGAGGGGTCATTTTGATGATAAAATTCATCAGGTAGCATAGTCATGTTCCTTGGTGAACTGACTATCCATCCATACCTTCAGGTTGTCTTATGATGGTCTCATATGCAGAATATCAATCTGCCAAAAATAGGAAAAACAATATTTTGCATAGTGAGAACAAAAGAAAATTGACCAAGTGTTAAAAACAAGAGTTTGAGAGGTCAGTTGGAAATGCCCACCAAGGGTTGTTTTTGCGCAAGTAAATTTATCAAATGTCATGGATCCATTCTTTGGTAAGTTTTACATCTGCTCCTGACTTCAAGTCTCCATAGAGTGTTCACACGTGTGAAAAAGGAGTCTGCCAAAATGGGAAGAAATATGTTTTGATGTTCAAAAGAGGTTGAGAAGCTATTTTTAAATGATTGCCAGAGGTTGTGTGTGTGTCAACAGATTTATCTCGTGATATGGTCTTGTTCATTGTTGAAATGGCTATCTAGACATGCTTGTAGGTTTCCTTATGGTGATCACATGATGGAGAACTCAATCTGCCAAAGTAGAAGAAAATTTGTTTTTACAAGTTAAAAACAATTTTGTCCAAGTGTTAAATTAAATAATTTGGAAGCCTATTTTCAAATGATCTCCAGATAGTGCATGTGTATCAAAAAGTTCAAAATGTGACATGGATCTGATCTTTGTTGAGGTGGCTATCTAGCCATACTTTAGTTGCATTATGATGGTCATATATGCAAAAGATGGACCTACAAAGTTAGTGAAAAATAATAAATAGATTTTATTAAATAAGAAGCTACATGAATGTATTTAGAAAAATAAACAGAAATTTAATAAAAATAATTAAGACAGAGTTTTGAAGAGACACATCTTACTATTGGAGAGATGCAATGTTTAGAAGAAGTTCTAATTGATTATTTCATTAAAACAATAAATAACAAATAGATATTCGAAGAGGTGTCTAAGCATGATGACATGGAAAGGTGTAATTGGAAAAGGACATGAAGGACAGAGATGACTAAGGACATGCATAATGACATTGACAAGCAAGCATGCAAGCATGGAACATCTAAAGAGTCAAATGACCCATTCTGTGGTCATTTGAAGATGATTTGGGCAAGAAACAGATGTTGGTGCAAAGATGACAAGGAGATGGTGACATGACAATAGACAAGCAAACTTGATGACAGAGATGGCTGCAGGCATGATAAAATAGTGGACAAGGAAAAGATTGCGGGCATATCTAGAATATCATGTAGGCATGCTAAATGAGGACAATTGCAGGCATGATAGAAACTATTGCGGGAATCTTCTCAGCACCACCTGATGGCATCCCTTATGGCCACTTGCAGGCATCTTGGTGTGAGATGCGGGCATAAGGAAGGAATTGCTGAAGGCATCTGTGGGAGTTGTGGGCATATTTGATGGTTCAAATGAGGATTTGTAGGCATCTTTAAACCCAATTTGTGGGCATCTAGATATCCCTTGTAGGCATCTGAATACATCACCTACTGGCACCTTGAAGATGGACAGTGCGGTCATACTTATTGGAAGATCAAAGAACCCCATACAGGAAGTTGAAGAAGGGTATGAGGGCATAAGAGAAGGCCAAGTCATGGCATAAAAAATAAAATTAAAATGATGATGATGTGGAAAATTAAATAAATTTTGGTTAATGATGACAAAAATAAATTGGTGATGAGATTGGCCTCCTAAGACATGGAAATAAAAACTATTTATGGCCAAAAAAGGATGCATGCTTAATGACCTGCGCATAAACAACCAAGAGCCATTGAAAGCTACCATTGGTTTGGCGGGTGTGTTTTCTACTAGTAGTTTAAAGGATTAATTATATTAGTTTTCTGTAGGTGCATTCATTATATATGAGATTATGCTAAATATTTTGTGGAATTCTTGTCCAAGTGACTCCTTTTCTTAATTTCCTGCTCCGATCCGTGTTCATAAAAAAATAGATCTCCTGTCATCATATAGCCTGCCCTGCTCTGCCATAAATCCAATAATTTGAATATTTGCTTCTTGCATTTGAAGGCTTCCGCCAAAGGTAGTATGCTCGGCAAGTCAAAGTGATCTTGCTGAATCTATAGAAAGTACCTCAAATGTCAATATGTAAGTCAAAATAGGTTCATTTTATTTCTCGCGATGAGGTCCCAACTGTACCCCCTTTCAAATAAGATTTAAATAAATAATAATGTTAAATTAAAGATAGTCATATATCATCGATATAGAGACGAAAGTTCGTCAAAAATTAAAAAACATCGATATTGCCATGGTTTTTCCGCCATGATAAAAAAAATGAAGTATTAATCCATGAATGTTCAAAACATGGAAATATTTCGTGGAAAAATCCGCCCAAATGTATTAGTGAACATATATATCATATTGGATTTGTGATCCCAATATATCTGGCAAGTAATATGAACTAAATCACATCATCTGCAATAATCCACAAAACCCTAACACTATCCCCACAAAAATTCCATTTTGGATTTAGAATTGTTAACCAACACATGGTCAGAGATAGAAGGTAGAAAATTTACAAAATTTAGTAAATTGTAACACTTCATTGTCAGAATTGCAATTTTCTATTGTAGGAGTGACACAATTAAAAATGGCTAACATAAATGACTAATTCATATTCTTGTAGCTAGTCATTTTTTATGTCGTGGATAAATTGGTCGTTTATGTTAGTTACTTTTAACTCTGTCACTATAGATGAAAATAGTGGAAAGTTAGAGTTAACATATCGGTTTCATAATTGAATGCAGAAAATTGAAGATGAGTCAACACCCAATTTTGACAACTGCTGAATACCATGTATAAGACGAGAGAATAACCGATGCGAAGAGATTTCTTAAATATGCATGTCCATGTAATGATTATTGTGGAGGGAATATGAGAAAAATAAAATTGATTTATGAACATATGGTGCAATTTGGCCATACCAGGATTAGCCCTTTGCATCAAAATTATTATCGAGATAGGTTGCAATTGCATAGCATGAGAGACGTAGAGGTACCAAAAATAAACGAAGAGGAAACAAACACAGATGGAGAGGTCATAACCTTATATTAAGGGATTGAAGTTGATAGAATGTTGAATGAAGGATTCAAGGATGAATGGCAGAATTTGATGGAGGATGCTTCAAAACCTATGTATGGTACTTGCAAGTTCAGTCATTTAACAACAATCCTTGTACTTCTTAACTTGCAACAGTGCATGGTTGGAGAAATGAGAGTGCTAATGAGTTATTGGAATTTTTACATGAGTTGTTACCACCTATCTCCACATTGCCAACAAAACGAAGAGCATGTAAAATGCAAATCACTAAGCTAGGATTAGGGTATGAAAACATCAACACATGTGTGAATGGTTGTGTATTATTTCACAAGAATCTTCAAAGTGAGTCAGGATGTCAGAAATGTAAAGAAGGGAGGTATAAACCAAGGTTGAAATCAAAGTAAGCTCCTAGAAAGGTTCTTTGCCACTTTCCACTAATCCCATAGTTGATTTGAATGTATAGATGTCGAGACATTGTTGAGCTTATGCAATGACATGCCCAAAATAAGAGCACTGATGGAAAACAATGATTTGTGGATGATTCTAAGATGTGGATGGAATTTGAAAACAAATGGCCTGATTTCTCCCAAGATCCTCTTAATATGAGGCTTACTTTATCTCTATATGGTGTGGAACTGTTCTCATATCAGAGTACTAAATGGTCAACTTGGCAAGTGTTTTTAATAAATTATAACTTGCCTCTATGGTTATGAACCAAACTATTCTCCTTGTTGTTGTCAATAACTACACCAGGAAAGAAAAGTGTGACTTTAGATACAATTGATGTATATTTAGAGCCATTATTTGATGAGCTAAAAGAATTGTGGAAAGCAATTGAAGCAATTCAAATTTTAAGGGATGGTGATTCTATCCAATTCACTTTAACAAATTATTTATTGTTTATAATACATGATCTTCCTACGTATGGAACATTAACTAGTCTAAATGTTGATGGATACCCTGGATGTCTCGCTTGCATATTTAAAGTTTTTGTGAGGAACTCAAGTAGTTTGCGTAAGTGCATTTATTGTGGACATCGTGCCTACCTTAAAATGGAGCATCCATATTGTCGACAAAAGTCATGTTTCAATGGTCAAGAAGAGAATCATGAATCACCATTGGAAATAACAAGTGATTAATTTATTGAGAATGGTGAAAAAATAATGAAGTTTATTAAGGACGGTGGAATTTGTGGCCCAATAAAAATGACCCACTTAATGATAGTAGTGTAAAAATATTATGCATATTCTATAAGTTGACATACTTTAAGCATATAACCATTAGGCATATTGTTGACTTTATGCATACTGAGAAAAACAAAGCTTTTGCTATTATAGAAACTCTTTTTGGTGCATATGATATAGTGTCATCACGCCTAGAACTTCAAGAACTAAAGATTTGTCGAAATATTTGGGTTGAAAAATGTGGTGATGGAAAATATAGAAATCCTATTGCTCCTTATTTGTGGAAAAAGGCAACTTGCACAGTTCTTAAATTTGATGTCTCAAACTCACTTTCCTATTGGATATGTAAGTAGTAATATTAGAAGCCAAACCGACAATAATAGCTTAAGAGGCCTCATGACCCATGACTATAATGTCATAATAGAGGATATTTTACCTACTGTGGTCATATCAATTTTGGAAAAGGGGACAAGATTGGAAATCATAAGGTTGGGCCTAATATTGAAGAGAATGAGTTTGCATGTGCTAGATCCTTTAATATTTGGTAATTTGAGGGAAGAGGCTGTTGAAGTCCTTTGCTTATTGCAACGATAATTTCAACCAACAATATTAAATATTTCTATGCATCTTCTTATACATCTATAAAATGAACTAGAGCATTGTGGCCCAATAAGAACAATATGGATGTATTATATAGAAGGATATTGGAAGGTTTTGAAAAAGTTTGTTCGTAATAAGGAAAAACCAAAAGGTAGCATGTGTAAGGGATATTTAATGCAAGAGTCCATAAGATTTTACACTGAATATATGAAGTATTTTAGCAGTGTCAATTGATGTGCATGGGATTATGCTGAAGACGTGAGAGTTGCAAGTGAAGTATTAGACAGAAATGGGCATCGCTTCAAGCTATCAAATGAGGAAAGAACTTCGATACATGCCTATGTTATTCAAAACACATCCTCATTTGATAAGTGGTGCAGGTGAAATATTTTTTACATGATAATTGATTTATTTAATTTCATCTAATAGCTAAATTATTATCATTCTTACTATCATGTTTGTTCATATTCTATGCAGAAAATAAAAAGAAGAGATTTAAACAGGGACACGTCCATCTCGAAAGCGTAGACTTCAAGATTCGAATATTGGAGGTGGTTCAACTTTTCCAAAATTTCATGATTAGATTGTTGATGCAATAAATTATGCACAACAACAAGTTCAAGATCTAACTATCGAGGAAATTGATCTTTCATGACCTCCATATATATATGCTTCTCGTTTCAATGGGATGTGTCCCTATGATAGTCATTTAAGAGTGGAAGAAAAGGACACAAGTGCTGGAGAAATTTACCACCATACACACTCTTTTTGGTCAAATTGGCCTAGTTAAACCACTATCATAAGTATAATTGACAGTAATTGACATCAGTGGAGCATTAATTGACATCATCCAGTCACACCCATGACTACCTACAGTCAAGGAGGCTAACTGGAGCACTTCAGGGGTGATCTGAGTGATATTAATGCACCTAATTGCTAACTGGTGGTTACAATCAGTTCAACTAGTTAGTTAAGGTGCCTCCTCTCATTAAATATATTATTTAATGATTATTTATTATTATTTAATGATCTGGGGTCAACAGGGGCGCCTCCACCAACTTCCGATGATCAGTTCAGCTTCAGTTAACCTCATCGGGGTTCATTGAAGTCATTGAGCACTAGCATTTGATGGTTGGCTTTCTATGACATGTGTTTGATCTCCTTCAGTTGAGATTCAGTCATTTATTGCACTTCGACTTCAATTAGGGTTTGGTGAGTCAATTAGGGTTTTGGTCAAGTGGTTAACAGAGTGTGAACCAATGGCTTATAGTCAGTTAAGCCAGACTCACTCATTGATTTTGAATTACCTCCTTAGGTATTCGATTTCCTCATTGATTCAAGCTATTGCTTGACATTGTTATTGTAACCATTCATTGTTTATTAAATATACAGAGAGGAAACCAATTCTGGTTCCGATTAACACCATTTCTGAGTTAATTGTTGATTATTTCTTGATGAGATTGATTATTTGTTCCTAGATCAATGTGAAAGAATAATGTGGTATTAGAGCATATGGAGGGACAAATATCTATCTCTCAAAAACAAGCTTTTTGACATATTTCTCCATGAAAAGTGAGCAATAGCTCAAAATTCCAGCACTGCACCAGAAGTCAAGGCTTACCACTCAATATCCCAAGTAAAGAACTTGTTGATCAAGCTTGCTTGATTGACTATGCTGGGTGTGATGAAAGCCTAGAATGTGCAGACTGTCTGACCTTATTTTTCCCTTTTTGTTTTGATTTTCAGGTTTCTACAGGTGAAGCATTCGCTCCAGCACATCCAGATGGCCTCCTCAGCAGATCTCTTGACTCCATATAATTTCCACTCATGGAAAAGTAATATGGAGATTTGTCTGTGCTCCAAAGGAATTTTTAGAGTCTATGGACACTGAATTTGAGCCTGGATCCACCATAGAAAAATCAAAGTTCTTGAACAAGAAGGATGAAGCCTTCGGTTTCTTATGCCTCTCTATTTCCTGAGACCTTCTCTTCCATATCATAGATTTGAAGACACTGAAATAAATATGGGACAAATTGGAATCTCTATACGCTAAGCATGATGACTTGAGGGTTTACCAGCTTGAAAATGAACTCATGTCTCTCCAACCTTCCAATTTTGAGACTCTGAATGATTTCTTTACAAAGTTCAAGCATACTATTTTACTCTTGAAGCAATGCAATGTGGAGAAGGAGGATGATCAGCTCATCCTTTCCATACTCTCCAAACTCGGGGCTGATTATTCAAATTTTGTTTCTACATTCCATGTGGGGAATCTCACAACCCCTAGATGGAAGATGCCTACACTCAATGCCTTCATTGAGTCCTTAACAAATGAACATGACAAGCTTGTCTAGATGGAGATCATCCGATATTCCCGTGATCAAGCCCTCCATGTCTCAGGGCCCAAAGATATGATGGGTAAAGGAAAGCAACACAAAAATTAGAAAACTAAATTTGATGCTCCCAAGCCTAGAGTTGAAAACCAGCAGCATGATGAATCTTCCGGCTCAAGGAAGAACAAAGGAAAGGGCACAATGGGAAAGAAAAAGTCAAGTGTTCTTACTGCAGGAAGGGTTTTCACCCTGAACATGCCTACATGAAGAAAAATATTGATGAAGCAACCTCTCTCCTTGAGAGGAATCACATCAATCTTTCGAAGAGCTTTCGGAGGAGAGATCACCAAGATCGGGAACCACAACATGAGAAAGGTCATGCCCTCATGGCAAGCACTTCGAAGTCCAAAGCACTGTTGATTGACTCTAGAGCTTTAAATCACATGATGGCTGAAAAAGACTCCTTTTCATCCTTGGATACCAGCAAATCCATCCCCATCCACATGGGAGATGAATCCACCATCATTTTCGAAGGACAAGGTACTGTAGATCTAGAAAATGGTTTTTTCTCTAATGTTTTGTATGTACCGTCTCTAGCAGCAAATCTCCTTAGTGTCTATCATATGACACATAAAAGAATGCCTAAGAGAGTATCTTTCAGCCCAAATTATGTTGAAATAACAAAAAATTCATTCAGGAAACTCATTGCTAAAGGCCTTGCAAACCATCATGCAAAAGCCTATGAGTTCTCTCACTTTGTTGCGGATGCAAAGCCCACCGCTCTGCTAACTCATGGAAATGAGGTTAGTAGGCTATGGAATGAGAGGTTTGGACATATTAATTTCAAATATTTTCAACAATTACATAAATATTCCATGGTTGAAGGCCTCCCAGTCATCAAGGAAACCACGGGAATTTGCAAGGGCTGTGTGATTGGAAAACACCCTGAGCACAAGTTCGATCGGGGGAAGGAAAATTGAGCTACAAGCATATTGGGGATGATACATTTTGATATCAGCATTCCAATTCCTATCACATCCATGAATGGATCAAGGTACCTCCTTACTTTTATTGATGATTTTTCAAGGTATACATGGGTTTTCTTTCTCAAAAAGAAATAAGAAGTATGTGAATTTTTTTTTGAATTGAAGGCCTTGATAAAAAATGCCTCTGGGCTTAAGATCAAGATATTGATATCTGATAATGGATGGGAGTATGTCAGTAATGAGTTTCTATACATATTCTCCCAAAGTGGTATTCAGGTCCAGCATTCAATTCCCTACACTCCCCAGCAGAACGGAGTAGCGGAAAGGAAGAATCGGTCTCTCAAGGAGATGGCCACCTATATGTTGGAGTCAAAGAAGCTTGCTGCAAATTTGTGGGATGAAGCCATGCATGCTGCAAAATACATTCAGAACAGGGTGCCACACTCATCCATGAAAGGAAAGACTCCTTTTGAACCATACTTCGGACACAAGTCGGATGTGTCGAACCTACGGGTGTTTGGGTCCACTGCATGGGCCCGAATTTTGCTTGATAAAAGAAGGGCTTTGCAACCGCAAAGAATAGAATGCCTGTTTATTTGGTATCCTAATGAATCTAAAGGATTCAAGCTGCTGGATATCAATACCAAACAGATCATCATCGAGAGAAGTGTTAAGTTCGATGAGCCTCTTCAGGAGGTGGAACTAGTGAAGGAGAAAACTGCTGAAATTCCTTCCTATTCTACTGAATATTTGGATGATGAAATTGGGGGTGATGACCCTGATTTGGATCCTTTGATTTCTGATATCAGTGTACAGAAATAATCAGATGCTAAATCAGAACCTGAAGTGCAAAATCATCTTCCTACATGGGCCCAATAGACACTCTCCTCCGCAGGAGACAACATTGGAAATCCGGATGATCCAAGGAGAACCCGGTCTGATTTCCAAAGAGCAGGTATTGCACTCTCTTGTTTTGATAATTTTATATCTAAAACTTGATATTTGATGATTATTTCAGATCCAAATTCCTACTACCATGCTCGGAATGATCCGAGATGGCAAGTTGCCATGGATGAAGAGATGAATTCTCTTCAGAAAAACACTACTTGGGAGCTAGTTTCTCTTCCTCCGGGAAGGAAATTGGTTCAATGCAAGCGGGTGTTTCGGACAAAGGTTGCTGCTGATGGAAGCACCTAAAAATATAAGGCGATTCTGGTAGCAAAAGGTTTCTCTCAGATCCAAGGAGTGGACTACCATGAGACCTTTGCACCAGTTGCAAAAATGGACTCCATCTGCCTTGTTTTGGCTATTTCAGCATCCAAGCACTGGGAGGTGCATCATATGGATGTTAAGTCAGAATTTATGCATGGAGATATTCATGAGGATATATACATGAAGCAGCCTGAGAGCTACATCACTGATCCATCTTTGGTTTGCAAGCTAAAGAAGTCACTATACGGGTTAAAACAGGCCCCAAGAGAGTGGTATTCCAAGATGGATGCCTTTCTTCTCTCGCAAAACTTTCAGAGATGTAGATCAGATCCAAATGTGTATTTACAGCAGCATGATGGTCACCTACTTATAATTTTTTTATATTTTGATGACTTACTGATCACAGGTAGCACAATTGCCTCCATTTCAGCCATCAAAATTGCTCTCCACAATGCCTTTGGAATGAGTGATTTGGGGCTTCTAATACAATTTTTGGGGCTCGAAGTCGAGAAAAATTCTGATAGGATTATGGTCACTCAGTACAAATACACTTCAGACCTGTTAGTCAAGTTTAACATGACTGAATGTAGGCCTGCACCATTCCCTTTTCTTCTAGGGATCAGCCTTGAAAAAGGAAAACACACACCTCCCATGGACTGCACTATCTATTGATAGCTGATTGGTAGCTTGTTGTACTTGAAACATTCTAGGCCTGATATTTGTTATTCTATGAATGCTATATCAAGATACATGCAGCAGCCTCATGATATTCATTGGAAGGCAGCCAAGAGGATCCTCTAGTACATTCAGGGAACCAGGACCTACAGAATTCACTATGCTGCAGACTCCGAGCCAGAGCTAGTTGGATACAAAGATTCCTATTGGGTGGGTGATTCTATTGATCATAATTCAAGTTTTGAATATGTATTCATGTTTGGTGGTGGCCCCATTTTCTGGTCAAGCAAAAAGTAGGCTGTCGTAGCACTATCTTCAGCAGAGGCTGAGTATCGAGGAGCGGTGAATGCTTGCATCCAAGAAGTTTGGTTGCAAGGCATTCTTTCAGAGTTTGATCTTGGTAGTACTTTTTCCAATGTCCTCTTTTGTGACAACTAGAGTGCTATTAATATATCCATGGATCCAATTACTAGGCAGAGGACCAAGCATGTAGAGATTCACATGCACTACATCAGGGAGCTAGTGCATGACAGGACCATGATTCTGCAATACTGCCCAACTGATGAGCAGATTGCAGGAATCTTCACCAAGAGATTTTTAGAAAAGAAGTTCACTTACCTCTGTTCACTATTGGGGGTGAGTTCATTAGGGTGATTCAGAATACTTTCAATGTTCAGCTTGAGGGGGGGTTTTCCCACTGGGTTTTCCCTCTTTTCCTCACTTAGTTTGTTTTGAGCATTGTTTCAGTTTCAACATTGTACAGGGTGACCTATGGCCTTAGTTTTGTGGCCCTAGAATTTTTATGTATCTATGTTTTCTAACTCTTCCTGAGTATAGCTTAAGGGGGGGTGTTGGAGACATTTACCACCATACACACTCTTTTTGGTCAAATTGGCCTAGTAAAACCACTATCCTAAGTATAATTGACATTGATTGACATCAGTGGAGCATTAATTGACATCATCCAGTCACACCCACACCTACCTACAGTCAAGGAGGCTAACTTAGCCTTCTCCTATAGTCAAGGAGGCTAACTGGAGCACTCTGGGGGTGATCTAAGTGATATTAATGCACCTAATTGCTAACTGGTGGTTACAATCAGTTCAACCAGTTAGTTAAGGTGCCTCTTCTCATTAAATATATTATTTAATGATTATTTATTATTATTTAATGATCTGGAGTCAACAAGGGTGCCTCCACCAACTTCTAATGATCAGTTCAACTTCAGTTAACCTCATCGGGGTTCATTGAAGTAATTGAGCACTAGCACCTAATTGTTGGCTTGCTATGACATGTGTTTGATCTCCTTCAGTTGAGATTCAATCATTTATTGCACTCCGATTTTAGTTAGGGTTTGGTGAGTCAATTAGGGTTTTGGTCAAGTGGTTAATAGAGTGTGAACCAATGGCTTACAGTCAATTAAGCTAGACTCACTCATTGATTTCGAATGACCTCCTTAGGTATTTGAATTCTTCATTGATTCAAGCTATTGCTTGACATTGTTATTGTAACCATTCATTGTTTATTAAATATACAGAGAGGAAACCAATTCTGGTTCCGATTAACACCGTTTCTGAGTTATTTGTTGATTATTTCTTGATAAGATTGATTATTTGTTCCTAGATCAATGTGCAAGAATAATAACAAGAAAGGAAAATTGTGACTGTGTCGTTCATGTTGAATTTCATCATGACACTGAAAATAAATTCTATGTTGGATTCATACAAGAAATTCTTCAAGTTGATTATGGTGAAACTAGTCCTATATTATTAAATTGTAAATGGATAAAACCATGTGCAATACAACATGATGAGTATGTTTTTTACGTGCAAATACATGTCAAATATTATCAAATACCAATGAGCCATATGTTTCCCCTCTTCAAATTATCTAGGAATTTCTAATTGATGATATAACAAGTCCACGATGGTCATATGTCATTCAAGTGGAGCCTCGTTCGAAAAGGAAATTCATGCAATGTGTTGATGGGAAGTGTAATAGTTTAGAAGAAACATTGGAAGAATAAGTTGAACATGGCCATAGAGTATTTGGAAAGGAAACTTTTCTTCCCAATGAAGAGTCTGAGATATAGAATGTAATGCATGGTTAGAAAAATTTATTGTATGAGGACAGTGATGAAGATCAAGCAGATGTATACATGACTGATCAAGATTGTGATCTTGATGGCAATGCAAATGATAATGATGATGATTTGTAACCTTAAATTTATGGAATAAAATTTCACTATGTAAATGAATTTTATTGTTTTTTCCATTGGGATTAGCTATCCAAAGGGTTGTACTAAACTTTGTATGGAATCTATCCTTAATGATATTGGATATGGAACATTTTCATTTTTGTTTTTGTGCATCTCTACATACACAATATATGTGGGTTATTCTTGTCATGTTCTACTTGTTTTGAATACAGTGTAATGCTTAATTGCTTGTGTTAGTTTTCATATGTTGTTTAAGAAAGTTATTGTGTGATTCCAATGGGTTCCAGTTAGTGTTCATGTTGTAAGAGTTGAACAACTAATGTAGGCAATAGATTCATTACACTAATTGGTTCTCCCTATAAAATATAAATTAAAACAAATATATTACTCTCATCGTTGGATGTATTTATGACATAGAGATCAATGGTTTCCATCTCAGGTCTATTGTAATTCTAACATTAGAACTAAGTGTTTGATGTTGTCATGAGCATTTGAATTTAGATATTCTCTAGTCTTTGTTGCACATGCAATAATGATGGTTTTTAAGAGAAATTTTGGACATATAGGCGATGAAGAATAATGGGTTGAAACGTAAAAGTGACCCCAACAAAGATGAAAATGTGACATAATATGAGCACGTTCGTAAAGATCACATCACAAGAAATGAAGCATGTTTGTCATCCCTTGGTTTGGAAAATAAGTAAGTAGTTACTCCTTGTGCCTTTTCACTTCTATGCATATTTCATGAAAGTTTTATATAATATATTTCATGATGTAGGCCATAAATTATTTTGATTCTAATTGGTAAGCTATTTGATTTATAGGGGAATGTTGGATTCTACAAAAAATGATCATCAGAAACAAAATTAAATTAAAGAAAAATCGCTGCCATCTCGTAGAAGCTAACACATTGGTAGATAAATACACAGAGATGAAGCTAATGATACTAATGATCATCTTCCTTGTTATGTATCTAATATTATGAGCAATTATTTTAATATTAATGGAGTATTAATTAAAACATAGTATCACACCCTTTCATTGAAACAGTTCTTTTTTTACCTATAAAAGGTTTTCTCATCATTGTAATTAAATCATCATTCAATATTCAATTTTACTGTGGTTAATTTCCGGAATTGATGTGGGTTTTAGAGTTTTAGTCCACTTCAAGTGGTATCAAAGCCAGGTTACTATTCAAGATTATAAGGCTTCCCTAAAAATTAGGACCTTGTCCTTAAAAAAATAAAAGGTAAAAGTAACCCCCCCCCCCTCAAAGAAAAGAAAAAAAAAAAAAAGGGGAAAAAGTGAAACCACACATGGTTTCTTAATAAGTGGGTTTGGGTTTGAATATAAAGTGAAAAATAATTACTTGTAAAGAGAAAGTGAGATTGAACTTAGGTGGGGAATGTAACACTCATCCCTCCCAACAACCCAATCTACTCACATATTACAAAACTTAAGGGAAAATAAATATTTTATTATATAATAATTAATTATTATTCCTTAAACCTCACCATTCTTAATTAAACAAAATTCCTCCCTGCACAAGAAAAATAGGAGAAATGAATGAAATTAAAGAAAGAATGGCGAAATTAGAGCTTAGCCAAGCCCAAGGTTCTAAAAATATTGAGGGTTTACACTCAAGACTCAACCAAATCGAAGGAGAACTACACAAAAGAAAAATTGAATTATGAGAGACTGTCAAAAAAGAAGTCAACGAAGCAGTATCTTGAGAGATGGAAGGTGTAAAAAGAAACATCACAGTATTGTTCGAATCCAGCTTAAACAAACTCAAGCATCATTTGGAAAACACAATTACTACATTAGTGTGCAATATGTCAAAGGAAGACCAACCATCCTCAAATTCAAGGCACCATAAGACAATTCCTCCCAAAAGAGGAAGTCCACAAGAAGAGTTCGATCATGATCTCTCTCCAAATCATGAGCAGTCACTTTCTCCTCCAAAAAGGAATGGATATCAAATGAAACCCAAGTTAGAATTGTCAAAATTCAATGGAGACACAAAACGGAGCGTGGCATGGATCAACAAGGCAGAATAAATTTTTTCCATATACAATATCATAGCTGACGAGGAAATGATAAAATATGCCTCTATGCAACTCGAAGAGCGGGCTTACAACTAGTACATGTGGTGGAAGGTTACAACATAGGAAACTAAGCGCAAGTGGAGAACATTCAAAAAATATTTCTTTAAGAGGTTTGAAGACTTAAAAGAAAAAGACTTCTTCGCAAAACTTACCAGACTGCAGCAAAAAGGCGATGTCGACGAATACACTGACGAATGGGAATCCCTGGTGACACGTGTGCCAGAACTCATAGACATTCAATGCCTCCATAATTATGTGTACAAACTAAAACCCTATATAAGAGATGAACTAGAGCTACTAAATGTATCAACCTTGGATAAGGCGAGACGCAAGGCAAAAGTCATTGAAGAATTTTTTTAAAAAACATGGAACAAAAACCATGACAAAGATAGAAGGTCTATTCCAAATACAAAAACCGACACCAAATACCAGCCACCATATCTAAGGAATGACAAAAAAACCACCCTAGAATCCCAACGGATGAAAGAAGGAAAGTGTAAGTATTGCGGAGAGAAGTGGGACCCAAGACACAGATATTTAAAAAAAGAGACCACCAAGAACTTATATCAATGTGAAGCAAAAGAAGAAGACAAGTCAGATAGCGATGAATCCGACATAGAAGAAACTTGTGACATTGAAAATCCCTTGTCAGATTCATAAGATGAAGAAACTCCCAAAATATCAATTGCAGCCATAACAGGAATACACCAACCACAAACATTAAAATTAAAAGGGCATATAAAAAATAACAATGTTGTAGTCCTATTCGACACAGGAAGCACCCATAATTTCATCGACATAAGTGTTGAAAAGAGGCTTAACCTTTTCATATATCCAGTACCCAACATGAAAGTAATGTTAACAGATGGAAAGAAGATCGAAAAAGTAGGGAAATGCCACAAAGTTAAGCTGCAAATACAAGACTAAAACCTTGAGTCAGAATTTTATGCAGTGCCCTTAGGAGGAGTTGATGCAGTATTAGGAATTCAGTGGTTGCAAACACTAGGTACCTACTCAGCAAACCACTAAGAACACTTTATAAAGTTTAAATGGCAAGGAGAAAGATACAAATTATATGGGTTCCAACCCCCTCACATGCAAATTGTGTCATCCCACAAAATGGAGAAGCTAATTCTAAAAGGAGCACCAGCATATGTCGTACAATGCCAGGAGATGGAATTATTAAATTTAGAAGTAGTTAAACAAGATCATCCAAATATCCAAGGATTAATCCAAAAAGACAAAAAAGTATTCGAAGACCTCCCCATGAAGTTACCAACAGAAAGGAAGATCGAGCATGTCATCAAAATCAAGTCAGGATCCAGCCTTGTCAATGTTAAACCCTATAGGTATCCACACCACCATCAGACAGAGATTGAAAGATTAATCCGTGATTTATTGAAATGTGGAGTGGTTACAGAAAGTCGAAGTCCTTATGTTGCACCAGTAGTACTGGTATGAAAGAAGGATGGATCATTTAGGCTATGCAACGATTACAGAGGACTAAACAAAATAACTATTAAAGACAAATTCCCCATTCCATTTATCGATGAAATGTTGGAAAAACCGCATGGAGCAAGGTACTTTTCAAAATTAGACTTAAGGTCAGGATATTACCAAATAAGAGTAAGGCTAGAAGATGTGGTGAAGACAACTTTCTGAACCCATAAGGGACATTATGAATTTAAGGTAATGCCTTTTGGGCTAACTAACACCCCAACGACATTTCAAGCAACCATGAATAACCTATTCCAGTCATTCCTAAGGAAGTCTGTATTAGTGTTTTTCGATGACATCCTTATATACAGTAAGACATGGAAGGATCATCTCACACACCTAGAACAAGTGCTCTCTATTTTAAAAGAAAATCAGTTCTACGCCAAGATGTCCAAATGCACGTTCGGTAAAGAAGAAGTGAGCTATCTTGGACATGTAATATCTAAAGAAGGAGTCAAGGTTGATCCAGAAAAAATCAAATCCATCATAGAATGGCCCAACCCTACTAACATCTCCAAGTTAAGAGGATTCCTTGGGCTAACGGGATACTACAGAAGATTCATTAGGAATTATGCGCACATAACCGCACCCTTATCCAACCTTCTAAAAAAGAATGCATTCCATTGGAATGAAGAAGCGGAAAAATGTTTTGAAGCCCTAAAAGGAATTATGTCCTGCACACCTGTATTAGCTACCCCAGGCTTCTCCAAACCATTCGTGATAGAATGTGACACTTCAGGTTATGGGTTGGGAGCAGTACTAATGCAAGATGAACACCCGATAGCTTTTAAGAGAAGGAAATTAAATAAGCGAGAACAATTGAAGTCTACATATGATAAAGAAATGCTGGCAATTATGTAGGCATTGGTAAAGTGGCGATAATACCTCTTAGGGAGAAAATTCATGATCTGCACAGACCATAATAGTCTTCAATACCTACTTCAATAGAAAACGTTGTCCACAGAACAACAGAAGTGGATAGAAAAAATTGTTGCTTTCTACATGGAAATAATACACAAAAAAGGGAAGGAAAATGTAGTCGCAGATGCACTCTCCAGAAAAGATGAGGATATTACCTCTTACTCCATCTCAGTTGCAATTCCAGAATGGATGAATGAAATACGAAGTGAATACACCAAGGACCCAGAAACAAGCACTATAATTAACAACTCCAACCGTGACCCCAAGTTTGAATGGAAAAACTATATTCTTTGGTATAAGGGGAGGATTTATTTGAACTCAAACTCTAAGTTCAAAGTTAAAGCAATAGAAGAATCCCATGATTCTCCAGCCACCGGACATGTAGGATTCTTCAAATATTATTATAATGCAAGAAGGTCATTTTTCTGGAAGGGAATGCAGAAATATATCCAGCAATATGTGGCAAAATGCGATAATTTCCAGACAAACAAAAGTGAAATTTTTTTAACCCCAGGGTTACTCCAACCCCTACACATTCCAAACCAGAAATGGGAAGAGATATCAATGGATTTCATCGATGGGTTACCTCCATCAGAAGGAAAGGACAAGATCCTTGTAGTGGTTGATCGATTAACCAAATTTTCTCACTTCATGGCAATAAAAAAAACAGACACGGCAAAAAAAATTGTAGAAGTATTTTGAAAAAATGTCTACAAATTGCATGGCTTCCCAAAAGTCATCGTCAGCGACAGAGATGCAAAATTTAATGGAAAATTTTGGAGGGAATTCTTTAAACAAATGGGTACATCACTCAATATGAGCCTAGCTTACCACCCCCAAACAGATGGTCAGACTAAAGTCGTAAATAAATGCTTAGAAGCATATCTACGTTGTTTTGTAACAGATAAACAAAACCATTGGTATCAATGGTTACACTTAGCAAAATGGTGGTACAATTCAACATACCACACCTCCACAAAAATGACCCCTTTCCAAGTGTTATATGGGTATGAACCTCGAAATTGGAAGGAGTTAGTTCTGAACAACACTAATGTTCCAGAAGTAAGGAACCAACTAGAGAAATCCCAAAAAACAATTGAATTACTAAAGGATAACTTAATCATGGCACATAATCGTATGAGGAAACAAGTAGATCAATGCAGAACCAAAAGAGAATTTGAAGTAGGAGATTGGGTATTCATAAGACTCCAACCCTATAAACAGGTATCCCTTAAAAGTGGAGGGAAACACAAGTTGGCCCTAAAGTTCTATGGACCATACCAGATTATCCAAAAGATTAGTCAAGTGGCATATAAATTACAGTTACCTGATAAAAGTCGTATCCATAATGTCTTCCATGTATCATGTCTCAAAAAAATGTTTGGTAAACATCAAATAGTACAAACAATACTTCCTGTGTTAGATGACGAAGGAAGGGTCATTTGGGAACCTGAGGCAATCATTGCAATCCGAGAAAGAAAACTCCATTCTAGAATGCTCAAGGAATATCTCGTTAAGTGGAAGAATTTTCCAGATGAAGACGCATCATGGGAGACAGAACAGTTTCATCAACAATACCCATCCTTACCCTTGCTTTGAGGACAAAGAATTCGAAAAGATGGCGGAAATTTTTTGTATCTAATATTATGAGGAGTTATTTTAATATTAATGTAGTATTAATTAAAACATAGGATCACACCCTTTCAGTGAAATGGTGTATTTTTTACCTATAAAAGGTTTTCAATATTCAATTTTACTGTGGTTAATTTCCGGAATTCATGTGGGTTTTAGAGTTTTAGTTTACTTCATTCCTCATATATCATATGATCATGTCCAATATTATTATGAAAAAACGACATATTTTGGACTATAAAGATTGCGAGAGATTTATTTAAAATTAAAGCATAGATTTGAAGGCACATCTGAGGGGATTGGTGACCTAGTAAGTGCCACACCTATTGAGGAGATTCCTGATCTAACTAGTGACACACTTGTTGAAGAGATTGGTGAGATGCCTAGTGCCACACCAGTTGTGGCCAATTATGAGGAACGAATTCAGCCTTCTTCTTTAGAAAAAACACTAATTACATATCCTTCGAAAAATGTGCTAGGAGATGAACTTGCTATATCCACAAATATGAGTGGTTTTTCAATGCCCAAAACTAGTTATGAATATAGATCACCTTTCATCAAAATATGGAGAATTATTCAAGGCTTGTATAAGAGCACACAAAGGGAAGCAAACAAAAGAAAAACAAACGGGAAGAAGGCTTACATGGTCGAGGTAAAAGATGGCCAACCTGCTGGACCAAATGCTTCAAGATGGTCCATAGAGTTAGGAACGAGAATAAGGTATTATTTGGACGTTACCAAATCGAACATTACAGATCAAGATCAAAGAAATATTGATCTAGTGATCCAACAAATGGAAAATGTTTTTGAGAATGTTGGTGGTAGGATTTCTATTAAATATTACAAGTATAGAATGATAATTTTGATGAATAATTTCAGGCATAAATCCAGGAAATCAATATCGGATAGAAAAGTTAGGGAGAGAAGATTGACTCCCAAACAGTGGGAATATTTGAAGGAAAGTATGTGCGCAAAAGAGATTTTGGAAAAGAGGGAAAGAGGGAAGAAAGGAAGAGGTCTTGTGAGGGGTCAATATTTTTTGGGTCAAGGCACGTTGAGAGACAAAAAACACATATGTGTAAGTATATGTTTTTTTTGTTGAATAGTGTACATTGTGTTCTACATTTTTTATTTGTATATATTGTCAATACATTGTGTGTTTACAATGATTTGTATGTTGAAATAACTAATAGAGAACCCAATTTGAGTGAAATGGCTCAATATATGGTAGACTTAGAAAATTCTAAAAAGAGAATTCCTTTCCATCTGTTGAAGTCGAGAGAAGCCAAATGAGATTCCCATCTACTGCTGAAAACCCTAGTGAGGATTATAACAATGCAATGAATATTTATATAAATGGGTTGTCAGAGAAGATGTTGACCATAGCCTCCTCCACTAAACCTTTGGTTGTTGCATTCAAATTAAATAAGGGGGTTCCTATTGATTCAGATGAGTTAAGATAATTATCATTCCCTTCCAACCATTTCTTCACTTGATATTTTAATCTCTGGATGTTTTTTATCCATTTCACTTCACTCATGAATCCTCTTTTTTTTAATGGAAATCCCTATCAATCATAGTAAAAAACCGTAATTATGGGTGGTGCAACCATATTGAAAGACCTGAAAGATGGCCATGAATCAGTAGAAATTTCTATATATATCTAGAAGCCTTATATATTAGAATATGTTTTAATTGGCATAATGTTTTGTTTTTACTTTGCTCAATAATTCCAACAGGAATGAAGTACTCTAGGAAGGTGAAAATGTTAAAATATCGGATCCATATGATGATGCTATTGTTGGCATCAGATGAATTCATTCACTTTTTTTGATCCATGGAGTGGAACTTGGTCCCAAAGATGAAAATGTCAATGGCATGAATGCCACAAGTAACATCCCACTTTCGTATGAAGATAAAATAGATGAATTTCTCTATTTGAGGGATAAGGAAAGGAGTTTCATTTGGTGGCAAAAGAAGTATTTGGAAAAGTCATTAAATTAGATGATTTTTATGTCCTTGTCCGAAATATTGATGTTCTTGAAGTTCATGTTGTTGAGAGTATTGGCTAGTAATGGCCTCTTTGTGTAGTAGTACCCCTTGTCTAGGAAGTATAATTTTATTGGTTTTCTTATACAAGAGTGTTGAACGATGTTCTGTAACTTCATATCTTATCCTTATTTTATATTTTGGTTTGAAAGTGATTAATTTATTGCCATTATCTTATATATATGTTGTATTGCAGTCATTAGAAGTGTTTCATAGTTGCTTCACTTCCGTCTTGCACACTGTTATACATAACACATATTTTTTACAACTAAAATACCCTATCCTTATTTGATATGTTGGTTTGAAAGTGATTACTTTATTGACATTATTTGATATATATGTTGTATTGCAGTCACTAGAAGTGTTTCATAGTTGCTTCACTTTTGTCTTGCATAGTGTTATACATAACATATATATATTTTTACAACTAAAATACCTGATCCTTATTTTATATGTTTGTTTGAAAGTGATTACTTTACTAGAATTATCTGATATATATGTTGTATTGCAATCACTAGAAGTGTTTCATAGTTGCTTCACTTTTTCCTTACATAGTGTTATACATAGCATAGATATTGTTTACAACTAGAATATCTTATCCTTATTTTATATGCTGGTTTGAAAGTGATTACTTTATTTGCATTATCTGATATATATGTTGTATTATAGTCACTAGAAGTGTTTCATAGTTTCTTCACTTCTGTCTTGAAGAGTGTTATACATAGCATAGATATTTTTTACAACTAAAATTCTTACCAAAGTGTTGAATCAACTTGTATGTGATAACAATTTCTTTTTTCTTCTTGTCCATTTAAAATTTTATTGCATGTGTAGGAATACCTTCCTTATATGGTGATGATAAAAATTATTGTTTTTGTAAGGAACACCTATGAACTATATACCTTGAGAGAGAAGATAAAAGTTTGACCCTTGGTATTGTGGGTAAAGGGTTGTTTTCCTAGCTTGACTGTACACCTCGATGTTGTGGATGAAAGGGTTGTCTTCCCACTTTAGTATGAACACTCTTGTTGACATTTAACCTTGTTTTCAACCTTGTTGGTTCTTATGCAAATGCCTCCCTCCCTAGTGCAGGTGGGTTGATCACAACCAATCCAACCAGCACTTCTAGGATCTAGTGGCTCCTACACTTAGCAGGACTGCCTAATTTAGCCTAATGGCCAAATTCTGAGCTAAAATTGCCTCCCCGCAATTTTGCCTCCGCAATCGCCTTTTCGCAACAAAGTTTCCACAATCACATTGCGAGATGCAGGATCTCGAACACCCAATGTTGCGCTCTGCAACTTTCTTTCCACAATGACCTTCCTACAAGCGGGTTGCAGGATGCAAGATCCAGGATATCAACTTCCCAAAGTTTCTCCCCTGCAACTTCCTCTCCGCATTTCTTCCTCGCAATTTCCCTAGCCATCAGATCTTTGTGCCTTCACTCTGACTGTCGATCTACTTTTGATGTGGACCTCTCAGATCTCTATGGATCTGTTAAATTCCTTGCAAATTCTGTTGTGGCCTTCTTCTGGACCGTCAGATCTTTATCTGCGAACTCAATCTCGACCGTTCATTCTCTACAAAACTTGTTAATAGCAGAAAATCTGTGGATTGCGTCAATTGATCATGGAATTGATCAATCCATCCTGCAATTATCTTGATTGTTTATCCTAACACTCTTATGTATGCATCTACACTCTACTTCATCTATTCAAGCAAGAAATTGATGCGTGAATTCAACAACTTCACAGAAATATACAATGTTGAGGAAAGCGTTGAAGTCGGCTCTGCAAAGATACACAGTTCAACACATCACATGCATAAAGGCTAACAACCCTATAAAAACACGTTAATCCTTCTATTAAGAAACAAAGGAAAATGCACACAGCTTGGATCTCTCTCCTTCCGATTCTTCAAAATATTTACAAGTAGGAACCAGACACTAGTCTATCCTCTTCTCTGCAAACTCGAAATTCTAATGTTGAAGAGAAGAATCCCCCCTACATCTCTAAACTTTCTATTTATGCTAAAATTCTACTCCTATCTTGAGTGTTCCTACAACTGATCAAACACTACGACACATGATGAAAACGTCCTTGTCTAAAACAAAATACCAAAGGCTTGATATCCATGCAAAGAGTCGTGATCCGCAATGATTCCTACGTCACTAATAAAACTATGAATCAACACAAAATGGTTACAAAAGATGCCACAACATGTGACCAAATCATCACATTACTGGCATGCCATGATGCTCCTACATCAGAGTCATGAGGTAGAAAAAATTATGAACCCTTGTTCATTAGATCAGCTACAGTGAAACCCTTGGCCTCCAACTCTGTAGCACTCATCCAAGTAGAATCCTTTGTTGGTCGCTTCTTCTATTTGACCAAATACTCCAGATAGTCCTTCTTCCTTGTACTCTTTACCATTTTAGTGTCTAGTATGGCCTCAACTTCCAATGGTTGTGCCACAGGCATCTGCCTCACCCATTGTAAGTCTTCAGTAGGATCTTCACCTTTTGTAAAGGTTCCAGTGTCACCCGCTACATAAGGAGATAGATCCGCAACATTAAAGATTGGTGAAATACCCACTCCTGTAGGCATCTCTAACTCATAAGCATTTGCTAAAAACTTCCTGAGTATTCTATAGGGTCCAGTATTCTTCATCTTCATCTTGTTATACTCTCCTTTTGGAAATCTGTCTCACTTCATATATGTTAAGACTACATCCCCTACTTCATAGTTCCTTTCTCTCCTTTTGGAATCTGCTTTGGCCTTGTAACTGGTGTTACTCTGTTGTATCCTTGCTTTCACTTGCTCCTGAAGTTCACTGATACTTATAACAAACTCTTCACCATCAGCACTCCTCTTCTCCAATTGACCTAAGTCATGAAGCTCACATACTCCTCTTGGATGCATTCCATATAGAATTTGAAATGGAATCATCCCTACACTCATGTTTGGTGAATCATTATAAGAAAACTCAGCTTGAGCTAATACTCTATCCCACTGCTTAGGACTCTCTCCAATCAAACTTCTCAACATGTTTCCCAGACTCCTATTGACTACTTCGGTCTTTCCATCATACTGTGGGTGATATGCTGAACTCAAGTTCACTCTAGTACCCAACTTATTCCACAAGGTCCTCAAGAAATGACCCGTGAACTTCACATCTTTGTCTGATATAATGCTTCTAGGTAAACCATGTAGTTTCACAACTTCATCAAAGAACAAGTTATCAATGTTTGTAGCATCACTATTCTTGTAACATGGCATGAAATGTGCCATCTAAGTGAATCTATCCACCACAACAAAGATAGAATCATGTCCCCTTTGAGTTCTTGGAAAACCCAAAACAAAATCCATACACACATAATCCCAAGGCCTAGTTGGAATAGGAAATGGCGTATACAATCATGTGTTCTAACTTCTCCCCTTAGCATGCTGGCATACTCTGCATCTTCTTACAAAATTCTCAACTTCAGACCTCATCCTTGGCCAGAAATAGAAATGAACCAACTGTCCAAAGGTTTTATTACTTCCAAAGTGACCTACCATACCTCCATTATGTTTCTCTTGTATCAAGTTCTCTCTCATAGAACACTTTGGTATACACAGTTTACTATTTTTAAAGAGTAAACCATCTTGTAGGGTATACTCCATCCATGGCTCTCTGTCCACCTCTACTAGATTCTAAAATCCCCGTAAGCTTCCTGAGAATCAATGTCAGCTTCATACAAATCTATCAAATGATCAAATCCCAAGACTTGGATCTGATTCTCTTGCATAATCAACAGTCTCCTACTCAAGGCATCAACTACTCTATTTGACTTTCCACTTATGTGTTTCAACACAAAGGTAAAGGTCTGTAAGAACTCAACCCACTTGACATGTTTCAGGTTCAACTTAGGTTGCTACATAATATACTGCAATGCATGGTTGTCAGAGTACAACACAAATTCTTTAGGCATCAAATAGTGCCTCCAATGCTTCATTTCTTGAACAATAGCATAAAACTCCTTGTCATAAGATGAATAATTTTGCTTGACATCATGCAGCTTCTCACTAAAATACGCTATAGGCATGTCCTCATGACTGAGTACAACCCCGATTACTACTCCACTGGCATCACACTTTACTTGGAAGGGGTGGTTGAAGTCTGGTAACTTCAATACTGGTTGTTCAGTGATCTTCTTCTTCAAGAACTGAAAACTCTTTTCAGCCTCTACCGTCCATTGAAATGGTTGTCTATCCTTCTTAATTGTCTCAATGTTAGATGCAAAAATACCACTGAAATTCTTTATAAACTTCCTATAGAAAATTTCCAACCCATGAAATATTCTTACCTTAAATATGTTCCTTCATGAAGGCCAATCAATTATTGCTTGCACCCTTTTTGGATCCATCTTCAACCCTTCTCTGGAGATAACAAAACCCAAATATACTAGCTCTATATTCATGAATGTGCACTTCTTCACATTTATCAGAAACTTGTTTTTTTGCAACCTCTTTAAAACATATCTCAGATGCTTTAGATGCTCTTCTCATGTTTGGCTGAAAACCAAAATGTCATCAAGGTAAACTATCACCAACTTACTTATGAAATCTCTCAAGACTTCATTAATCAATCTCATAAAAGTGTTTGGTGCATTGGACAATCCAAATGGCATGACCAACCACTCATACAACCCAATCATTTGTTTTAAAGGATGTCTTCCACTCATCTCCTTCTCTGATCCTGATCTGATGATATCCACTCTTCAAATCTAGTTTTGAAAATCATGTTTCCCCACTTAGGCAATCCATCATGTCATCCATCCTTGGTAATGGAAATCTATATCTAATAGTGATCTTGTTAATTGCTCTAGAGTCAGTACACATCCTCCACTCACCATCCTTCTTTGGTGTCAGTACTACTGGTATTGCACATGGACTTAGATTCTTCTAGACCAATCCCTTGTCCAACAATCCTTGGACCTGCTTCCTCAATTATTCATTCTGTTGAGGTGTCAACCTATACACTGCCTTGTTTGTTAAATTGGCTCTTGGATTAAAATCAATCTGATGTCTTATATCGCTCCTTGGTGGTAATTCATTGGGTAAATCATCCACCGCAATATCACTAAAGTCACTTAGCATCCACTGAATCTCCTCAGGTAGATCTACCACGCTGGTCTTCATCATCACCACTCTTGGCATACATACCACAGCATAGTTCAACTCTTCTTTCTCAACCTGCTACAAATATTCCTTTCCTGACAACATCAGAACTTTAGGTGTTGATTGTCCTACTGTAGTACCTTCTTGTAAAGGGTGAAGTACATGTTTTATCCCATTCTGCTCAAAACTATGACGGTTACTCCTACCATCCTGAGTTACTTTCTTATCAAATTGCCATAGTCTGCCTAACAGTATATCACAAACATCCATGGGCATCACATCACACAGAATCTTGTCCTTATATGGACCTATTTGGAAATCCACTACACACTGCTCACTTACCAGGATTTGATGTCATTTATGTAACCAAGATACTTTGTATGGAATAGGATGCTTGGTATTCTTTGAACTTAAATTTTCCACCATCTCTGTGGAAACAATATTGTCAGTACTCCCACTGTCAATCACCATCTTACAAAACTTCCCTTGGACTTTACATGTAGTCCTGAATAACGATTTTCTTTGAGCAGGCTCTACTTGCGCCTTCTCAGGTTTCAACAATACTTTATTCATCATCAATGACTCTCTTATCTCTAGCAAGACTTCCTCTACTATTGAATGTTCTTGTTGCTTCTCATTTTGAGCTACATAGGCTCCTCTCTGTCCTACGTCTTCTTTTCCTAGACATTCAAATGACTTATGCCCCAACTGGTTTCATTTGTAGCATCTAACAACAACTTCTTTGCCTCATCCTCTGCCTCTATCTCCTTAGTAAGGTCCTATTAGAATCACCTCCTCTGCCATGCTGCTCTTGCTAGCTAAAGTTACTGGACTCTCCTCTCTGTGGCCCAAATCTTCCTCTTCCAATCGCTTGCCCTCTTTCTCTGGCTAAATCGCGACCTCTATTGAAGCTCTGATTCCTCGTTATCTTTTCCTCTGCCCTCAAGGCACACTGATACACCTCCTCCATCATTCTAGGTGATATCATGCTGATCTCTTCTTGGATATCCATCCTTAGACAATTAACATATCTAACAACCTTCTCTGTTGATTCCTCCGCATATCCATCCCTTAGGTTTACTTTGTAAAACTCCTGAGTGTAGTCCCTCACTATTAACAATATTTGCCTAAGGTTCTGTACTTGTTTACATAGAATTAACTGGTAATCCTTGGGAAAGAACTTAGCCCTCATCTTTGCCACCATTCTATCCCGGATTTTTATCAATGGCTTATTCTTCCTCCTTCTTTCTATTTGCACACTATCCCACCACAAGGATGCATTCCATTTCAACGTCGTCACAACCAATCTGACTCTCTTGTCTTATTCTACCTCATTGTACTCAAAGTACTTATCCATCTCACTGATCCAGTCAATCAGATGCTCCATGACGAGACTCCCATCATAGGTAGGAAACTCTAGCTTTGGCCTTGAAGTCGCTCCCAGAATAAATCTAAAATATCTTAACTCTGGTGTTTCATGCATAAGTGCAACTTCTTCTATTTTCTCTTCATCCTCAAATTCACTTACATCCCCTGATTCTGGGTCTCTTCATCTGTTCGTTTCCATGGATTCCATACATGCCCTTAACTCCCTCATTTCCTTTATAAATTATACGTTCCCTCCTGTTTGACCTCTGTCACAACCACTCACTCTTCCAATGCATGCAGCCATCTTCTCACACTAAGCCTCTGCAATAACAGTTCTCTTTCACACTGTTACAACTTACCTCACCAAGCCTCTTCTCGACCCTTGGTCTTTCAGCAATGCTGGTCCTCTATCCAGAACCTCTTGAGCACTCTTCTTTTCTCTCTACAAACTTCTACGGCTACGGTTCTCTCTTTCATGAGCTTCTCCTTGCTCCTTCAAAAATTATACCCACAATCTCAACTATGGAATTCCTCAATAGGAAATATCTTCCCGCTCTGATACCACATCTGGTGCAGGTGGGTCAATCACAACCAACCGAACCAGCACTTACAGGATCTAGTGGATCCTACACTTAGCAGGACTTCCTAATTTAGCGCAATGGCCAAATTTTGCACTAAAATTGCCTCCCTACAATTTTTCCTCTACAATTTCCTTTCCTCTGCAACAAAGTTTCTGCAATTGGGTTGCGGGATGTGGGATCTCGAACACCCAATGTTGCGCTCTGCAACTTTCTTTCTGCAACGGCCTTCCCTCAAGCAGGTTGCGGGATGCGGGATGTCAACTTCCGAAAATTGCTCCCCCACAACTTCCTCTCCACAAATTTCTTCCCTGCAATTTCCCCAGCCATCAAATCTTTGTGGCCTTCACTTCGACTATTGATCTTCTGGACCGTCAGATCTTTATCTGCGGACTCAATATCGACCGTTCATTATCTACAAAACTTGTTAATGGCAGAAAATCTGTGGGTTGCGTCAATTGATCATGGAATTGATGAAGCCATCCTGCAATCATCCCGATTCTTTATCCTAACACTCTTATGCATGCATCTACACTCTACTTCATCTATTCAAGCAAGAAATTGATACTTGAATTCAACAAATTCACAGAAATACACAATGTTCAGAAAACGCCGAAGTCGGCTCTCCAAAGATACACAGTTCAACTCAGCACATGCATAAAGGATAACAACCCTATAAACACATTGCTAATCCTTCTATTAAGCAGCAAAGGAAAATGCACACATCTTGGATCTCTCTCCTTCCGATTCTTCAAAATATTTACAAGTAGGAACCAGACACTGGTCTGTCCTCTTCTTTGCAAACTCAGAATTCTAATGCTGAAGAGAAGAACCCTCTCTACATCTGTAAACTGTCTATTTATGCTAAACTTCTACTCTTATCCTGAGTGGTCCTGCAACTGAAACAAACACTACCACGCATGATCAAAAGGTCCTTGTCTAAAACAAACTACCGGCAGCTTGATCTCCACGCAGGGAGTCGCGATCCAAAATTATTCCTATGCCACTAATCAGACTATGACTCAGCACAAAATAGTTACAAAATATGCCAAAGCATGTGACCAGCTCATAACATTGCTGGCATGCCATGATGCTCCTGTATCACTCTCCTAGGGTGGTGCCTTGACCCTTTTCTCATGACGGCTTAAATTTATTGTTATGTGCTCATTTTCATCCTCCTTGAGGGTACTACTACTATGTATGGAAGTGTGCCATAATCTTATGGGCATTCTAGAGTGTGGGTTAACGCTGCCTCTGCACATTTCAAATGAGCTTTTCTTTAGGTATGACTGTCCTAAAAAACTATCATTTATTGTAGCAATGGGATTGGAAGTTCATCCTCATTTCTAGACTGTTTTGACTAATACCTTGAGTTCTGTATTTTTCCAACTCTTCCCTACAACAACCTATCTCTCTCCCTCTCAGGTAGGTACATTATTTCATTAGTGATTTTTCTCCTAAGAGAATTTTTTTGATCATAATATATAGATGAGTATATAAAAGAAGGTATAAACCACATTGTTTTCTCCTTTACACATGCTATTTTAACTTGTTCATTAATTTACTACTACCGATGTAACCACTTATACTATGAAACGAGAACTCGACACAGTTCTTGTGTTTCTCTCTCCTAATTTTAGTAGTTATTATTAGCTCTGTTTCAAAATGGGTTGATACCAGTATCACACATTTTCAGTTTAGGCTTTTTTTTTGCCTTTAAATAGTCTTTGTCGTAAAATATATTTATTTCTATTTTCAAGTGTGTTTTTTAGAAATTTAACAAAATGACATACATTTAGAAGCAAGTTCTAATGAAAACCATATACATTTTGCAAAATTTTCTTTAAAATAATATATTTTTATTAACAAAATTGTAAAAAATTCAAGAAAATAAAGACATTTAAAACCATTTTCAATGGATTTTTAGAGTTTTTTTTGTATAAAAATGATACTATTTCATAGTATTTTCCAAAAAGTGATGATTCACATAAATTCAAGAAAAACGGTACCATATATTTGTAAATAACGTTAGAAATGTTAGAGGTTTTCTTTTTCTCGCTTGTTTTTCACATAATATGGTAGAAATTTTAGATTAATTCCCAAAAAAGTATATGATATAATAGTTGTTAAACTTGCACAATCTTAGTTCCCTTGGGGTATTTGAGGATGTTGAATCCATTTATGGATTCAATAAAATGATTTGAACACTTCACTATTCATATTTGAAAAAAAATTAAACTAATTCCAATTAAAACTTCACCAAAAAAGAAAAAACGTCTAACAAATAGACTACTCCTATATATAAAAATAATTATCATTTCTCCTTCATGTTAAACATTTTAACATTTTACATATATTACTTATATGGAGCTTATCCAACTACAATAAATATAAAATGACAACATTTATCATTGATCCGAGTCAAATAAGTAGAAAGCAACTATAGAAAGTGGTGGGTATAGCTAAAGTAAAATCGATATATACATTTAGCTTGCATATCCATTCTACGATCAGTTGTAGTTTGTTTTATAATAATTCCCATAAATATTATGAGCTTTTGAGTAATCCCTCTCCCTCTAGTGGTCTAGTCCATGTAACTAAACTTAGCCTAAAGATAGACTCTCTCTTAGTCCACTTAAGAATTTACGACGTTTGATGAAGATGTGGTAGATGAATTAACACGTCGCACTTAGATACAGTTTTGGTCAAGTCGCTATAGTTCCCGTCATATTAGAATGTCCAATTCATGCATGTTGTTTAGTAAAGTAATTCAATGGCACCCGTCAATTTGACATCCATATTACAGTGATGAGAGATCTGATAAAATCAAAATATTCCAAACTCTTCATATTAGTTTGTAGTGTGTTTTGGAGTGGGGTGTCGGATGTGAAATGGTCCCATGTTGTGTAGGTGTTGTTGTGTTTTAATAGTTGGAGTGGTTTGTTTATAGTTGTCCTTCCTTTTTTTGTGTTGTTGCCCTTCCTTGTTTGTTTATGAAAGACAAATTATAAATGTAATAAATTACAAGTACATTTTTAATATTGTTACACAGTCCTAGGAATATGGAATCATCACTTAATCTTGCAGTTCATTGTAGCTAAAGTTGTAACCATTTCCAGTTTCATCCCATCCATCAAACTAAAAGAGCATCCAACCATACACTCTTTACCACTTCATCTCAACCAAGGGTTCTATACATTTTTTATCATCTCATCTAATCCAATAAAACCATTGGATAAAATGATCCAATAGTTCCTATACAGTTTTTACTGGCCTCATCCCATCCAATGAAACCATTGCATAAAATGATTCAATGAGAGATCCAAGTATGCACCCTCTAATGGCTCATCCCATCCACCTAAATATCCTCTAACTCCTTGAAAACCTTATTAAACCACATTATCACTCCTTAACAAACCAAAAAGAAAACTTGAAAATAGGATAATGCATAATCAATATAATCAACGAAAATTATAGAAAGAAGAGTTGAGTTCTACATAAGCATGGTTGATGAGTATATATGAAAGACAATCATAAGCATTGGACAAACTTCTTAGTAACCCTAAATACTAGAAATTATCTAGTGCCTTGACAATGCCATATATGAAGCATGCATTGAAGTAGTACGAATATTGTTTTTCTATTGTTCGACTTAATATTTGAAAGTATCTCGACAACAAGAAGCAATGAAAGTACATATTGCATTGAGGAGATATTGTGTCTACTGTGAAAAGTTTTTGTTGTAATAATTTACTTCTTAATAAGATCTAGCAGCTAGAACAATGTTCACGCATGAAGTGTTTGACAAAATGTGCAAGAGAAACAACAAAGACACATAAAATACATGGAATAACACATGTGAATGGTGCTAATTTCTGATCATATTATTATCACGAATCCTATAGATGTTATGTTACACATTTATAATACATTGGACAAAATTTGAGTGGCTCTAGCAGCCAATTGGGAAAGTACAAGTGTCATGATGAGAATTGACCCCAATCCCCCCCAAGTGGACCGAAGGAGCTCCAAATAATCCAAAATAGTCATGAAACCTCATGTGAAGTGTGTTGGCTCATTAATGGGTCCTAGGAAAGTGTGAGTGAGAGAATAGAGGTGAGTGGGGTTCTCTAGGTGGCAATAAATGCTCCTGGGAGAGTTAAAACAGGCCAAATAAACCCCTAGCGCACTTAGTCAAACCAGGTCCCCACAAATCAAGGAGGTAGAGACCCAAGACATTAAATGAGGTGCACATGTGCTAGTTTGACCAACTAGGGTGATGTTGTAGGTGTGAACATGCCAAAATAACTAGTTATATTGTTGAATTAGCTCTCCTAAGTCTTCAACCATAGGATATCATTGCATGAAGGAAAATAAAGTTAGCCTAAGGTAAAAAACTATGTACTAAGGATGTATTACTGCTCCAACAATAACCCTTAATCCAGACTTAGTACAATTCAATCAAAAATATTTATTAAGGCCTTGTCAACTAAGGCATAAGTCACCTTTTACAAGAAATTTTTTGTTGATCCATGCAACCGAGGTAAGGAGGAAAAAATCATGGGAAAAAACCTCCCCTCAAAAATGGATATGATAGAGATAAAAAATGTCTTCAGTAGGTCCTCTTCTTCACATGAATGAGCTGAAAGAACAAATTCTTGGTGATGGACTTGGTGAAGATGGTGTGGATGCCAAGATCATGCATCAATGCATCAAAGTGATGTAAACAAAGATCATGTGGAGAGGCCCTTTGATGGTCATCATTTGATGATAGAGGGGAATCATAAGAATGTATATTTATACAAGCATACTCATATCTAATAGCATAATCATCCATGGAAAATCTATCTCTGCAAACTCTTTCCCAAATAACATCAAAAGATTCAACAAACTCTGCACTATGTGTAGTTGCCATATCATGAATAAAACCATGAATATTTCTACCAATTTGATAAATAACCTTCACAAATCTGTAATAAAGCTCATGTGTCTTTGAAATATCAGAATATATGTCATACATAGAAGAAAATATCATAGGTATGGTGTCTCCATGAGCAAATGGATCCATATGAAGGGAAGAGTGAACAACTAGATCACAATTGTAATTGAGCGAACCTGGAAGGTATGGAGACTTGAGATTTGAACCATGGGTGGTGAAATAAAGTCTAGAAATATGGAACAGTAGTCCCATTAAGGCCAATGATATGGATTTACAACCAATTAAATACATGCAATACATAGCAGCAACGTATACAAGAGACATATATTGGAAACTAGGCAATTTTCTGAATTTCCAACTAGTGAACTCAAGGGTTGTTTGGTATTTTGGTCATGAAATGGTTGGGAAAATTATTTAATGACTGTAATAGGCTGTATATCAGCCTGTATATCATATTCATAATCATAATTGGAAATATATGAATGGATTTGGGAAGATCTTTCAGAAGGCACATCAAAAGCTAGTGAAAAATGAGTAGTTTTGGGAGGAAGCTTTGATGAACTAACTGGGAATTTTTTCAAGGAATGTATGGAGGTTTCAGGTTCTGATATATAATAATGTGAATAAGAAATATATCTATCATAAATACAGAAAACATAATTGGCTTTTACCCATGCACCCAATGCATGCTCAACCTTACCATTTCCTTGCTTGTGCTCCCATCTTTTCGCAAATTCTGGAAGAGCAATGTGGTTCTCCTCAAGGAGAATGGTCATGATGTACATTTTATTTCTGAAGCAAGCTCTCTAAAGATTTGAAACTCTGAAATAGTCATATGTGGGTCTTTCTCTCTTGTTTCTCCTCCTGGATTTCGAGCTCCCATCAGTAGAACTCGAGATTTCTGAAGTTGATTCCTTCTTCTCTTTCTCCCTTTACTTCAAGTCTTTCTTATTGCTCTGGGATTGATTTGATACACCAGAAGAAAGAGCTTGATCCTTGGATTTGATGATGGTACCCATTTGTATGAGCTTGTCCTGCTCCTGAGTCAAAGACTCCATGAAATCTGCTAGCACATGCATCTTCCAATTTCTAGTTGTAAGTTTGCTAGAGTGAAATGTCAAAACATATACAGAATACTATGGACCCAACTTAGAAAGGATGGACAAGATAAGATGATCGTCTTTCTTCCCTATTCCACATTATTTTAGATGAAGTACTAACACTTTAATCTTGGTGAATAATTCTTCAATGGTCTCGTAGTGAGCTGGGATCAGTGAGATTGGCTCATTCTCAAGTTGATGGCCTCTCATTTCATATGTCTTCCCGAATAGTGACTCAAACTTGACCCAAACTTAATTCAGTGTGCCAAGAATTTATATGTGAAAGAGAATTTCTCTTGAAGTGCCGAGGCAGAGCATACCAAAGGCCTCATCAAGCCTATTAAAATACTTAGCTGTCTCTACAACAGAATTTGGCTCGTTCTCAATTTCCATGGTGACCCGGTAGAGGCCCTTGGACCTCAAATGGGTGACCATATTGGCCTTCCACTCAAAATAATTGAATGGATTAAGCAGAGCTCAATTTTGCTCCATCCTTCTTGTGTAACCTGTGACAAAAATGTTGTTAAACCTGTAAGCAAACACTCAAGTTTTCTGGAAATATGCCCTAAACAACAAATCAAACCTCACAAGATTTGTTTGCAACTCCAAACAACTCTAATACCATGTAAGAATTTACTTCTTAATTAGATCTAGGAGCTAGAACAATGTTCACACATGAAGTGTTTGACAAAATGTGTAAAAGAAACAACAAAGAGATAGAAAATACATGGAATAACACATGTGAATGGTGCTAATTTCTGATCATATTATTATCATGCATCCTATAGATGTTATGTTACACATTTATAATACATTGGACAAAATTCGATTGGCTCTGGAAACCGATTAGGAAAGTACAAGTGTCATGAGGAGAATTGACCCCAATCCCCCATAGGTGGACCAAAGGAGCTCCAACTAAGCCCAAAAAGTCATGAAACCTCATGTGAAGTGTGTTGGGTCATTAATGGGTCCTAGGTAAGTGTGGGTGAGAGAATAGAGGTGAGTGGGGTCCTCTAGGTGGAAATAAATGCTCCTAGGAGAGCTAAAACAGGACAAATACACCCCTAGCACACTTAGTCAAACTAGGGCCCCAAAAATAAAGGAGGTAGCACCCCAAGACATTAAATGTGGTGCACATGTGCTAGGTTGACCAGGTAGGGCGTTGTTGTAGGTGTGAACAGGAAAAAATAACCAGTTATATTGCTGAATCAGCTCTCCTAAGTCTTAAACCATAGGATATCATTGCATGAAGGAAAATAATTTTAGCCAACAGTAAAATACTATGTAATAAGGATGTATTATTGCTCCAACAGTCGTCCGTGGTAACAATATTATCTTGGAGATGAAAAAAATGTCCAACGTTCTTGGATATCACTACCTCAACACTCTTCCCCCCTAACTTCATGGCTTGGATATCACTGGGACAGAAATGTTGTTGCTCGAAAACGTAGTTTGAGGTTGCTTTCTTTTGCAAAAAACTCATACTATTTATACAAATGTATTTTAAAGGGTCCATTAAAATGACGACTCTCTCCTATTCCACAGAGAATCAAAGTTACTGAAGGAGATATGGACAATGCAGTCGATCAACAGGTTGATCAAATTGGTTGTAAATAACAAAGCATTCATGCTTGTATTCAAATCACCCTCTTGAATATTTCTAAGGAGGTTCCAAGCCAATATCTTTTAGGGAATCCATTGTTACCTCCTGACAGAATTATTTTGACAGAATTATTAAGTCCCGTAGTATGTTGTTTTTTAATTATTTATGATGTACGCCCGTAGGAGGAAGGTTGGAGGAGGTCTGGGGAAGGGAGGAAGAGTGGGGAGGAGGGAAAGTAGGAGGGAGAAGATATCCTTTCCCTGAACCGCCCCCCCCCCACCCCCCCTCCTCCCTTCCCTAGAACCTGGTGGAAAACAGAACCGCAGAGCAACAATACATATACAGTTAAATCATTAAACAAGATGCAAAACACATTAAACAAGATGCAAAACACATTATAGAGAGACATAGATATAATGTGTTTCACCCAAACGATGGGCTACATCCACAAAGAAATTTCCAGTCCTTTTATTACAGTCCAGAAAGATGAAGTGATACAACCTGCAACAAAAACATTGCACTTCCTCTTCACACTCTCACAGTTTCTCCGACACAATCACAAAGATTATTTACAATACAAAATAACACCATACACAGTTGTGTTACAATTCTTTCTTTTATAGGGGAAATACCATGGGAAAATACTACGGTTAACCCAATACCATGGGTCCGCAAAACTATTTTCCAACACACATCCCAAATTTTTTTTTTTGGGGCTTTGCCCCCAAACCCCAGGGCAGGGGGAATGAGTGTACATACAGTACATCTAGGGTACAAACACAACTGAATAATATCTCTGGATCTGGAAGATCAGGCTCCACAACCAACAGAACCTCCTCCTCCCTTCCTCCTTTGAGCATAAATCATAAATCATTAAGAAACAACAATACTACGAGACTTACTAATTCTATCCAAATTTTTTTTCCAGCCCATAACGATGGCTTACATCATAAGGTATTGGCTCACTACCTCCTCGGCAATATTCAAGAGGGTGATTTGAGTAAAAACATAAATGATTTTTTGTTTACAACCGAGCGGCGTGATTCTCGAGAATAAATAAATAGCTTCATTCCCAACATTTTATGAAGTTCAAGAGCTTTGTTTTATTTTTCACTATTCACGTCTACGCACGTACCGGGAAAATAACCCTTGAATTTGAAGCCAGAGGTGAATGATATCGGGAATATTTTCTATAACTCATCGATTCTAGAAAAATCATACTTATACTGTCAAAAAAATGCCATGTCATTTCATTCATAGTCTCTGCCCTTCTACTATCATTTTTAATTACGTTATTAATTTGCAAAGGCTATGGAATTTGCATTTCCATTTTCTCTATGTGATATATTCTCCTTTGCAAGGAATATAGGATAGTTAATACATCCTGCATTATGAAAACTAAATTTTATGATTAGTTTCTTCCATCACTACAACACCATCAATACCTATGTTAGCTTCCTTCTATATATATAAGTTTCTTTGAATTTAAGATGCAACATTATACCTCAACAAACAACCAAAGCATTACAATTTTAATTCAACAAACAACCAATGCTGGATATATACAACAATTGGGTATAAGTATGTGGTTTCATACTTTGATGCGCCTATGTCCGAGATTGTGTTGTAATTGGATCCTGCAAACGCTAGCGTTAGCATCAGTCTTTTTATTTGAACCCAACTCGAGTTTGTGAATGTGTCAAAATTGTTTTTGGAAATTGTTATTTAAACAATTTTGTAATTTCAGCAATTATGATTGTTCATGACTAAATCTTTGATTTTAAAACTACCCAAGTCATTTAAATACTTGAATTACAATTTCAGTACGATTTGGTTTACCAGATTTCAGCAGGGACTTTAGAAGGGTCAAAGCAAATTCTTTTGTAGTGGTTTGGTGTTCCAGCTAACACTTATCAAATTCGAAGGGATAGTCTTAATTTCATTTTAGTTAAAAAGTATATATTCCTGTAGCCCTTGCTTTATGAAAAAATGATTTCTCATGACTAAATATTTGATTTTAAAACTACCCAAGTCATTTAAATACTTGAATTACAATTTCAATACGATTTGGTTTACCAGATTTCAGCAGGGACTTTAGAAGGGTCAACGAAAATTCTTTTGTAGTGGTTTGGTGTTCCATCTAACACTTATCAAATTCGAAGGGCTAGTCTTAATTTCATTTTAGTTAAAAAGTATATATTCATGTAGCCCTTGCTTTATGAAAAAATGATATTTAAATTAGCAATGAGGAATGCGAATTTGTCAAATGGATGTAGTTTGGGTGGTTGGGAGGAATGAATGTTATCCTCCCCACCTAGGTTCTACTCTTGTAAGTGACATGATGCTCTTGTGTAGCCCTTTGTATTAAATGTCGTGAATGATGAGCTGACCATACCTTGATTCAGTTTGAATATCAGGTATTGGAATTTTCTGTGGAGTAGCCCTCTAACAAATGGTGAACCACATTTTAAATGAGGAATGCGAATTTCATTTTTAGAAAGTATATATTAATGTCATATTTTCTTTATGTAAATAAAATATTTCAATAAGCAATGGGAATTCAGCAGGTTAGGCACAAGCATTGGAGTTGGAGATTCAAGATCTAAGAAGCTGTACAACCCATTGGTTTTTTTTTTATAATTTTTTTTATGTACATAAATAATAACTTGATTACAGTCTATCTGTTGAATTTTTTGAGTTTTCATTTACATTAAAATGTTAATTTAAGTTAATGATAAATAATTCAAAAAAATATTAATGGAAGTTTTATAGTTCATTAAGAAAGAGATGCTAAAAATAAATAATTAAAAACTGAATATTGATAATAAAATAAAAATAATTAAAATTTCAATATATCCATTTTAAACCTAAATTTATCAAGCATCCACATGATTGAATTTTTAGAGGTGTGAGTTTTTTTTCTTGATATGTAAAATATTTAAGATAAAAAAATGTACACCTCAATAAATTCCCAAATTTCAGTTTAAGATGAATCTAAGTTGGTGCGACTACATACTTAATCTTTGAGGAACAATCTATAACCTAAATTTTTTAAATAAATTTTAACAACCCTTCTACCTGTTAGGATCCCTCTGACATACTCTTAGGTGCTCAATTTTGATCCAACCCACAAGCAAGGATCAAATTTGAAGGGCTCCAACCCATGAGGAAGGATCAAATTTCAAGGGTTGGTATTTATTTCAGTTAGAAGGTTGTATATTCATGCTTTCCTTCTATGATGAAAAGCTTCCAAGAAATCAAATTTGAAATGACAATAAATTAATTACACACTCCATAAAAAACAAATGTACTAAAAAAATACTACATTTTCAATTAAATATATAACACTAAAATAAACAATAAATACATAATTATCACATGTACAACCAACATATCGCCAAAAATACTATTTTGTAATTTTAACAAGCAACTTTCAAAACTCTTGTAACAAAAAATTCAAACAAATGAGGAGTGGTTCCCCAAGTGTTATGTAGGGTAAGTCAACAATAATAATAAAGTATCAAACTTACATTCACAGTCTTCAAAATTGCTAGATATGAATCTATTTTCCTAGTGGAAGAGGTTTTCTAACCTTCATATGTTTCCATACATCATAAATAACATTCCAAACTACCTCATTTAGATTGTTTAGATCATGAGGTGAAAATAGAGAGAGAGGGAGACAAACATTAACATATCCAATGTTTCTAAAGAAAGTCTTGATATGTCATCATTTTTTTATCCGACTTAATTTTGAGAAGCCTCTTTCACATAGTGTTGTGCCAACTGGAATAAGAACGATAATTTGTCTTAGATGCATCAAACATGGAAATCCTTCAAACCATTCATGCTTATCTCCACATAAATCCCATACTCCAAACATATGTTTTTTTGGGTATGATATATAAATAGCACAAATAAATTCATCCATTTCACTTAAAAAATTAACACTATCCACAATAGATGAGTCCCCAACACTCAATTTCTCACATAAACATGCTAGCAATCTTCATGTTTGAGAGTCTCTATAATCCATATTCTCATAATAATTATGAGGACTAAAAAACCTAGCTTTGTTAAATATAGGTAAATCTGTGAACCTTGCATTTAGAGAGTCAATCACCTTCATTCCAAATTTTTTTCTCAACATAATGCAATTGTCTAGTGTTCCCAATCTTTGTGAATTGGGGAAAATTTTAAACATCAATGCATGTACATGTACCATACCTACAAACTGAAAAGTTTCTCATCGTGCTTTACTTAAAAAATATGGTATGTGCATTGTACCTACCCCAAATGTGCCTCTTAAAAATTGTTTATGAAGCAAGCTAATGGTAAGATCCAAAGTAGCCCCAATAGATGCAATGTCAACGCGATCTTCTTGGAAATTTTGGTTGAGATTACTTAACTCAATAAGCATATTACATTTTTTTCTCCCCTAACTCTCACACTCTTAACAAAGAGGGCATGAGTTGAACAAGTCTTTCTGTAACTTTGCTTAGACTAGTTATTCACATCATTTGATGAATTTGTAACACGTATGACCTTGTGATTTAAGATGAATGCATGAGATATTTCAATTCTAAATGAATTTTAGCAGCTTTCCCAAGTCATGAATAAACTTTGTTTGCAAACTTGCCAATATATTGCAACTTTGGAAAATAAGATGAAGCATCATTCAATGTTGTTAATGTTTCTCAATGAGCTATGCGGTGGATATCTATTAAATCATGAGCATGTCGCCAAATATTAGTAAATAAACCTTCATGAATACCTCTTATTGTTGAAGCCCCGTCAAAGCCAAATCCAACTAGCTTTGTGAAGGATAAACCCATTTCTGCTAAAAGAGATGTCACAACATTATACATAGACTATGATGTGCCATCTCTAATTTGAAGCAACTGTATGAATTTTGTAACACATTGGCAATTTCCTTCATTTACTAAATATGTAATATAAATGATCAAATGTTGCACCATATTCCAATTAGTACTTTCACCAACTGAAATTGAGTAAAATGGGTCGTTGGAAATATAATCTTTTAATTTTTTCCAGTACACCTTCTTAGCATCTTGTAAAAACTCTTTTTTCAGATGCTGTGTTTGTACATGCTGATTAATCATCTATTAAAGCCATGTGAGGAGCATTTTTGTACCTATTCAAGTCATTTATTGACTTATATACTTAAAAAGGTAAACCATATATTGCAACAAAATGCATGTTTTCAACTACTGATATAATTATATCCTTCTCAACATCTACCATTAGCTCTACATGTTTAGTAATTGGAAGAGTACACCTTTTGCTTTCTCCATCTAAAAGTTGCAAGGAAAATGTATGAGCCTCTAATTTTGCATGGATGTTTAGACCACTGACTTGAAGAGTAGTACTTCCACATTTAGCAAATGGAGTTTCTCTTTTAAATTGTATACACCATGAGAACTTAATCCTTTGAACACCATTAAAATACTTTATAACATAAGCCCATGGAAATCGTGTCTTCCATTTAGAATTGAATTCCCTTTTGGGCCTCTTTGAAGTTGGTTCCTCTTCAAGAAGTTTTGCACTACCTGATTCATGGTCTAAAAGTGGTTGATCTTAAACTTCATTTTCAGGGTAGCATGATTGATTAGAGCATTGAGGGTAGATACCAAATGCATCAACAAGTGAAAGTTTTTATTATTATCTTTCTTAGGACAACCAAGAGGTGACATTTCTCAATATTTTATCCCTATATTCAATCAATGAAATAAGAAAATATAAAATACAAATTAATTAGAGACTAATAGCTAAAAACTAATGTGAAGTAAAAAAAAATACTTCAATATATGTAATTGAAAATTCATGAAATACAATGAGATACAATCTTTCCTTGAAAGTATTTAAAGAATGTAAATCCACACATAAACAATCATTGAAAAAAAAACAAAGAAAAATCAACAATCATTGAAAAAACAACAAAAAAAAAATCAACAATCATTGAAAAAACAACAAAAGAAAAAGTATTGGGGAGATAAGCATCTACCTTGATTGTGTTCGTTCTATGGAGAAATTATAGTCGTAGCCCCAAAATTGAGTTGGGACCTGTCTTAGAAACTTCAAAAGGTTCACACTCAATTTGTTACCCATAAATGACCTGCAAATAACATGAGATCACGTAATTGGTTAGAGACTTTGCATTTATTTGAAACGATAAATGCTAATGAGCGATAAATTTTATCGTCGAATTCAAATCCCAAGGAATTTGACACCTAAGAGTCATTACCAATTTAACACCATGCATTAGGAGTCAAATTTGTTCTGTCAGCTAGTCCCAAATTCCCAACTCGCATGCAAGTGATTGGGTTGTGAACACTACACTTGAGGCTACTAGAAAATTGACTCAATTCCAAACTCTGTAGGCTTACATGATGCATCAATTTTTATAAGTTTCAATTGCCCAGGTTTGAACTTGTGTTGTTGTTGGTAACAATATTGGATACTCACTTGGCCTATGATCAATGTATCTGCTTACTATGTACAGGAGAAAATAATACATTTGGGAACGACTAGATACAACAAGAGGAGGACGAGAGCACTAATCATCAATCCTCAGTCAATTTTCTCATCTGTGAATTTGAGGGGTGACAAGAGAAACCCTAAATCTGAGTTATCCCCTCCCCAAAACAAGAAAAAATAACAAAATCAATTTCTTGGATAAGGCTACAAGAAAGAAATCAGTTCCAGGGAACAAATTAGATGTCTTTAAATAGTTTGTATTTACTCACCCTATCTGCATAGAATGAGATGGAATAAGGATCAGGCAAGTAATTTAAAATTCAATAATAGGACAAACATACAACTAATGTAAAACAAAATAATTGCAAGGAAGGCATTTTATGTGGTACACAGTGGTAGAGCTCTCCGATTCATAAACAAATTCTTTGAAACATCATCCACTTGACTAATTGGGTTTTGTTATTAATGCTTTCATAGGAAAGCAAGTTGAAAAAAAATTGGAATCCTATGGTGAATTGTTGAATTTTCTCGATGTTTCGGTTGAATAATTGGGTTGTTGTTTAGTTCTAGAAATGTGTGGTCTCTCGATGTCTTTATGTATGCATGCAAAAAATAAAATCAACAATGATATTCTTATGATAATTATATTTTCCAAATTTCATTCAATGAAATATGCATGGAATGAAAATTATTTAGTTATGCTCACTAATTAAAGCGCTATTAGTGATAGTTGAGTTACATTTTTAGCCAAGGATTTTACAACTTCTTTGTGAAATTTAATTTGTGGGAACTGCTTCCTTTCAATATAAAGACACCACATTTTTAGATTACTCTCACCACCTTTTCAATATAATAAAGATTCCATCGTCCACATTTCTCGCTACTTATTAAATGATGAACAATAAGTCGGTGGTCACATTTCTACCGACTCGGTGAGTACCATCTAACCTGTAAGCCATTGTTGGTGTGTCCAATTGTACGTCATGTAAGTTGCAGATAGTGTAGGTTGGCCATCGATCATTCTAGATTCCTTTGTTTATACAATGGAATCCATCGTCAATAAGCACACATGATATAAGTTCTCCAACATCTTCCTCCTGGCCTCCACTGACAAGCGATCCCTTAATTCTGCGTTACGTCCTCCCCAAACGAGAAAAATAAATAATAAATTGCGAGAAAAAAAATTAACCAAATCAATTTTCCCTTCATGCTTGCTTGATATGATGTGAAATAACTCAATGCAACCATAAATCCTCGGTGCTTGCTAGATCATATAGATCATTTGAATATGGATTTGGGATATTTCAATGTATAGGTATATCTATACAAAACCTTAACTCCACTCAAATTTATAGCTTAAATGCCTATCAAATTAAATAGAATTGTGATTCATCACCAAAACCTATCTATCAAATTAATGGCAGTCGATGTTAAATGTTTGTACATCTTTCCTTGTTCTTGTTCCAAGCATATTTAATGTAGGGATTTGTGTCATAGACAGACATGAGTTCATATTATAGTTGACATGCACAAAGCACTTTTAATGACATTTTAATCTAAATAACCCATTTTAAAAAAATTATCAAAAATAAAAACTAGCACTTTTAAATGATGATTTTTTTTAATACCACTTCTCAAAAGTGTTTGGATCCCTTTGACGCGCTATGACGTGTTAAATTTTGATCCCTTCTGAAGAGGTTTTGGTGATGGTGAAATTAAACGACGAACAATATCCACCCCGCAACACAACATTTAATGTTACTGGGACACTGAATATGGATCGTTGGATCAAATATTCCAATGATTTGTATCTTTGATGCCACAACATTAAATGATGTACTGTGGGCTAGATATTGCTTGGAAAATTGAACTGGGTCTAAATTTTATGACCCTTTGCAAACCTCCTTGAAGAATTTATCAATAAAAGTTAAAACATCTAGAATGAACGACTTATTTGACTTTCCCCAAACCATTGCTTCAGAAAATTAATTTTTTCCGCTCAGGTATCCACCAAGTTATAAGGAGTTGGGATTAGAGTTTCTCTTGTAGGTCGGGTTGTTGGGGGGGGGGCAACTGGTGTCGTCCCCACCCGAGTTAAAAACCAATGATCAAATGTGCATGACACCTATGGGAGTCCAGTAATGGCAAAAAAGTGTCCTACGAAAGTTCAGTAATGAAAAAAAAGAATTAAGGTTAATTGTTTTCCAATTGTTCTTAATTTATGGAGTGAGTCATTATTGTGCTTGTGTTTTTATTAAACCTAAAAACTTTGATAAGGTCGATATTTTTCCACCAAACCCATGAAGTATGTACCAATCCTGCAACCTCATTTTTATCCTATTATATTTGTAAAATATTAATAAGCATTATGGTTTATTATTTTAATATCAAAGCTTTAACATAATAAACTATTCAATTAAAATGCTTTTAATTTTTTATTTAAAGTTATTTTATTTTTTCATAATTTAAATTAATTTAACAACAACATTCATGTCATAGTTTTTTTTCGACTGTGAAAACCTTCCCAAGGTTTACATTAATTAATTATCTGTTACTCTTATTTGTCCCCACCCTCGTGGCTCCCTGGGACTCTATGAATCGGGTTGCTGTCGATTCCATTAATCTATGCACCGAAACCAATGTGTTTAACCAGTATCAATGTTTAAACCTTTACATCAACCAATAGAAAATTTTGTGCTCTTATTTGGTGTCATTCCGAGGCAAGGGATGAGGGAATATATATTTTATAAGCTTCTATCATATGTTATTCTATGTATATCATATGTTATCCTATCTTTGAAGAGAGTCGAAATTGGATATTAGAAAGGTTCTAAGTAATGCTAGATATTACTCTATCATTACTTGGTAAACATAAAATGTTTTATCTTATAAATGTCAGCAGATCTGGATGCAACAAAATCTGGCTCTGGTTGCCCCGGTCCTGGATACATGCACATACATGCACATCCATCCCCTTCAGCTTGAGCTTGGATAGTGTGTTTTGGTTCTCACTATCCTGCATTCATCCAAGTGTTTTATTCATTCCTACAACCTTGCTAATTTGCATGTAGCAGTGTGATTGTTCCACCTTGCTAATGCATGCAACCGTCTTTGCATGTTGCATTAAAAGAGTCATTAGATTTTGTGTGTGCTCCTTCTATTCAAGGATTATTTCTTTTGGACGTGGTCCTTTTATTCAAGGATTATTTCTTTTTACAGGCCTTTTCTTCAAGGGGGTGTCATTGTAGTCTACTGAAATAATATAAGGTCTAGGACTAGGCCGTGGCTACCACCGCATGGAAATAACAAATACGCCTACAATAAAATCCTCTAACATTTATCCCTTTGGTAAGAAAGGAAAACTACAAGAAGTAATGGAATAAGCTAAACATTAGCCCATTATTCACACAACATTTTTGTGATATGGACTGAAAAGGAATAATTCAAAATAAACTAGTGTTAAGCAACTTAGATGTGATTTGTTTCAATGTACTTCTCCCTATTAAGAAATTGTAATACAACTAGGAGCACCTGGTATTTTCTGGACAAATAAATTGTGCTCCAATACTTCAAATTTCTGGGAGAGCCTAAAAGGACTTATGCCAAAGTTGTTACATCGAAATTCTTATAATCCAACATAACAAAGAAATCGTTGGAGATTATTATAATCCAACATAGAAAACAAAATACAAACAAATTGAAAGTACTTAAAATAGTTGGTAAATCATATCCTTGACCTCAGGCTCGTTCACAGATTGAGATGGAATCATGGTAATCACATAGATGAATCGATTCCAATACATAGGTTGCAGTATATGAGGGTAATTCATTGCAACTATTCATTTACCCTCTAGTTGTTTACTGAAAGAATGTAAGGATGTCTCCCCACTACCCCACAAGTCAAGGTAGTAGTAGTGGACAATGGAAGATGAAAAACCTTTCATCTAATGCACCGTAGACTATAGAAAAAGGGGAACTCAAAGGGTAACATGTTGCAACATGTTGTGTCCAACAAAAGTATAGTTTTGACTAATAAAAGGAAGGAATGAATCCCAGTGGACTAAGACCATTTTCCCATGTGGACAGTGGAATTCCTGAAGATTTACACATATAAGGAGGATAAAGTAGCGGTTGTTCGTTGCCGAAGGGAAGTGAACAATGGAGGAGTTGTGAAAAGGGGGCCACCTGGTGGAACGAAAGAAACCACCGATTCCATGGAAATGGAAGTTGAATTGAATTGCTCCCATCTTCGTCACCTATCACAATATGTTAACAAGAGAAGGAATCTAGATGTTGTGGGTCCCATTTACCCAAGTGATCGACCCCAACGCATATCCCTTGTACCTCTCCTTCCACCACAGGTCTTGAACAATAGATGAATTGTTCCTTATTTATTTTTTGTACTAACAATTTCTTTATCCGTGAATTGGATTCAATCAATTTGAATCAGGGGGGCAATTCAGCTAATTACTGAAAGAAGAATTCTTATACTCTTAGGATCCTGCTGCATAAATATGTTCAATTTGGCTCACTATAACCCATCTCTCCTGCTACGTATCAATCAACGACGGTGTCAGACTGGAGCTCCACCTCTATATAAAGCACACCCAATGAAATCATTCTCAGAAATATACAAATGATAGCTTCATTTTTTGTTTTTTATTTCTCTTCATTTGGTTAAATATCAGATGGGTACACCAAAGAACTAAAAATATCGGTTGGGTTCATCATAAAAATTAAAACGCCATTTGGGTTTCAGAAAACTGAAAAATACCATTTAGGTGCATCGAAAATCATCATGAATATAACCAGAAAGCCTCATATCACCATAGTTGGAGCATGAATGGTGGACCTCTCTGCTTCTAATAATTTAATGGAGGCCTATACATCAACTTAGTTCAATTTTGTGGTCCTAGAGGCTAGTGATTCATCTGAAGGAGGATCTACAACACGGGTTTCCATGGAGAGAGAGTAGAAAGGGGGGGAACATTGGTCCATGGCATTGAAGGGATCCCTGTATATTCCATCGCTAACCATATTGGTGTTATGGATGATAGATAGAAACCATGGGATTTCATGGATGATCTCTTGGCTTCAGGAACATAAATGCTAGGATTCCTCTCGACGCACATCCCATGTCATCAACAGTGATACAAAACCCCTTGTGTTCTTGTGAGTGGGTGATACAAAATATCCATGATTATTTATTTTTCCCACTGAAATGACAAAAAATGTTTAGTTTTGCGTAAAGGGGATGTCAAAACCCCAAATTTTCACAAAAAAATAAAATTTTGAAATAAAATAAAATGCTGGAACTGCGGTTTACTAACAGCTAAAGGTTATCAAATAAAAGAAGCAGTTAAGGATTATTTTTATATAATCTCAATTATGTTAACTCAGCAGTTTCCTTTTTGAACAGATTAAGTTTAACTTGCACATTAATTCTACTTTAAGTTTACTGATGAATTTTATTTATGACAAGTAGGTGGAATCTGACTTTGAAATACGAGGCTTACTTAACATTTATGCTAACGCAGAAAGATTACTTGTTCTTACAGGTTTTACAGGTATGCTTGAAAGATTAATGCTTTAATTTTCATAGAGTAACCAACAGTATTTCTATTTGCAAATAAGCTTAGGTAAATAAGCTATTGTAATCCAACAACTTCCGTGAGGTAAAACAGTTTGTTTTCTTCAGTTGTTTTTGTAGACGAAATGCAGATGATTGTGTTTCTTTCTTTAGAGTACGTAGTAACAATAAACTATTTCTTTGGCTCTAAACTTTTAATCTTATCTGCTTGATATCTTTTATTTTTCATATGCACATCTTAGTATTTCTATAATACATTTCTTGTACTAAATTACTGTCTACAATCGGAGGTTGATGTTTCCTTATAAATTCAACCTTCTATTTTAAGTTAACTCCAGTATTTTTGGTGTAAGCATGAAACTATCCTACCAATGTAGTTATGGTTGAAAAGAGGAACAACTAAATGCTAAAAGATTGCATCGGTCTGAATATGTAAAGAATCATAGGAATGTTCTTACATCACATTTTGCCACTTCACAGTTGCTATCATTTAATTTTATAGTTTCTAAGACTTATAATCATGCATAAAATATTTGTTTATCAACATATAAGTTTTTAATAGAGTTACACTTGCAAATTATCTATGAATCTACACAAACGATGCGATGCAATGTTTTCAATCTAAATGTTGTTGATAGGGTGTAACAAAGCATACACCACAATGTAATAGTAACTAAAATTTTTAGATAGTTTTTATACCATTCAACTAGACTAGTCATATGCTAACCATCACACACTTGACTAGAATTGTCAATGGAAAAAACTAGATAATAATACTCTTATATCGTAGCATTGTTATTACTATATACTTCTATACTCTAAAAGGGTTGAGACATATATATGTTATACATTTCTCAACGTTAATTTCTCAGCATAAACTTTAACATTGATATATAACCCAACGATAATTACTAGCATAAGCTTACAATGTTGCTCACCAAGTTTGATGCATGGACTTTGGGTCAAGAGACTAAAGATTGAAATATGTGCTAGGTCAAGTCAATATAACGTTACATCTCCATGCTAATGATGTTCTCTCTACTATACATTACAACAAATATTGTAAAACATGATATCCAAGCAAACTATATGATTTAAACGTTGTTTGATGAAATCATTTGGTAAAATAATTGGTTACCATTTGGTCGCAAGTGACTATGGAAAGTCGACCCACTGCATGACTTTTATTATTGCAGCCACATGGTATTTTCTTGGATATGTGCTGGTCATATATATATCCATCAACCCTAACCCTTGTCTTATTCTAGTTCCGACTTTTGCGTTGGCCCTTCGGGATGCTCTGCAAGCTCCCATGGAGGCCATGAGTAAAAAATAGTTGAAGAAGCTCCAACATTCGTGTTTTTCGTGCCTTACTCCCTTGAGCTCGTTTCTGTCACCCGCTTCCACCATGGTTTCTTTTATTCGATCAAGGTTCACTTCTCTCCTTTCAAATGGGCTTTATGGCCCTGCTGTAGCTCCCTTTGCTGTTCTTCTATTATGGTCTGTCACTGGTGAGATGTTGAGATTAACGTATTTGTTTGATAAGCTCCTTCGTCTAAGGGTTTTGGAGTTTGGTTTGTTTTTACGCTTGCGTATTAGTGACATTCTGACTTCGTGCTTGTTTGACTCCTTCGTGGCCATTTCCTAGGATCACCTTCGCCACTGCTATCAGTGTGATTTTGAACAAAAGCCCGTCGTCTCTATCCTTGACAAGTATGATGGTTTGGCTCTACTTAACACTGGTCGTGGTGTTGTTATTCCTTCGAGGTTCCATCATTTTCATTTCCAGCTGAGGTAAATATTTAAAATTAAAAGCTAGCAAGGATTTACTATTTCCTTTCTGCATACGGATTTCATTATTTTAATTTAAACTCTGGTTTTTATGCTGTAGGGTTAAATCGTCTCCACATTTGACAGTAGCACTTCTCAAATGGCTCAACGAACAGTCTATGGTAAGCTTAGGTTTCGAAAAAGGTTCTCCCTGCTTGTTCAAACTTTTGCAGTTGGAAGAAGTTATGGCTATGTCGTTACCAATCTTGGGTTGCTGTTCTTTGTTTTATAATTTCGTTTTGATTCTAATCCTTGCTTTTAGCAGGGTGTCTCCGGCTCAATACCGTGACTTGTAATGCTCTCCTCTTGTGTTAAGAAAGAACTTATAGTGCTGTGATTATTAAGTTGGTTAATACTTTTTTATAAACCATTCCATATCATGATATGGGTGTTCGGCTCTTAGCTGACTTTTGTACTCCGTTAAGTTTTTGGTTTATGTTCAACTTTCGAGCTCGTTGAAGTAATGAAAGAAGTCCTTTAAGACAAACTATCTTTAACGTAGATTCGTTTAGTTTGTATATTAATTTGTATCTCTGTGTAAATGAAATAGATTTTCCTTTTAATGCTTTTTATAAAAATAAGTAATGGTTTTTCTTATTAAAGGAATACTGGATAATTGTTTGCTCATAAAATGGGCTAGGGTTTTTACCCTATTTAACTTGTAAGATTATACCTTTTTTTTATTTGTTAATAATTATATTAGATTACTAATAATAGATTTCAAGACTGTTTCGATTCATGGTGCTTCTAAATAATGACTCAAGGATTCCCAAGTTAGGGTTTCCTGAAAGCAATCTATGTTTTAAAAAATTCCTTCTGTTTACTTAAGTGAGTTCTTAATTTATAAACAATATTTTTTATGTCGATACTATTATTTGTATATACTATAATTTCCTAAGTTTGTATTTGTACATACATTTTATTAATAAATATTGTAATCAATCTGCATTAGTTTGGTTTATTCAGTGATAATATTTCTAAGAGCTTAACTATTTCTCTTTTAGATTACAAGGAAATGAAATAAGGTTTTTGACCCTGTAATCACTCCTTTACATGTATAATCTGTTTGTAAAAGTTTTCAGAACAATTCCTTGTTAAAATAATCATTTAATTAAACTTTAGTTACTATTGTATTCTAGTGGTTTTTATTATATAAAATACCGATAGAATTACTTAAGTTCTTTGTTAAGATGTTCTTCATCTCAGTAATAATTTGTCTTTTTAGAATTTAATTATGTTATTATACCCTAATTAGGGTTTGAATATTTGCAGATTAAGTCATTCAATAGTATCAGTAAATAAACGAAATAAACCATACCGAAATCTTTGCTTAGCAGAATAAGATAAGTGTTTTATCTGGGTTGTTTCTATTTCCTCGGTTACTAGTTAATAATATGATTTCCAAATTAAAGTACTGTGTAAAAGTAATAACTTATCTATTTTAATAACTCGTTATTATAATAAACTGCTATCTATAAAGTATTATGGCTATTTCTTTTCTAGCATTCTTACAACAACAATCTAGTTAAACCATAAACTTAACTAACAGGATATTACTCTTCTCTGATAACAAGCTACATGCAGAAACAGATTATTCTAATATTATTGAATACATAATATAGCTATTCATTTCAGATTTCTATCATATCCTACATCTACTTAATTACACTTCCTGTGCTGGAGTATGGTCTAGTCCATTCCAGATGTGGAAAAACACAGGTTAGGATTATTTTCCATTAATTTCATATTTAGTTTTTCAATAACTAAAGATTAATAACTCTAATAGCTCACAGCTAGACATTTAACATTCAATAGTCAGTCAAATTCACATTTAAACATTTAACACAGTAATATTAAAAGACTGTAGAACTTGATTAAGCTGGAAAACAACAGCGTTGGGAGGCCGTTCCTCCCTACCAACTCCTGGAGAGTGCTCAAATAGCATCTCCTCAGGACCCCCAAGCCTGTTCCTGGTCTCCTTGGCTGAGAACTGGTGGAGCAAGCAAACAAAATACTAGTCTAAATGACTCAGTAATCACTCTGCACTTTGCAGTAAGATCCTTCAGTTGAAAAACTACACTAGATCACTTTGGCAGTTAACCCCTCAAACACCTTCCACAAATTCCCTTGCCATTGAAATCCTCTGAAGTACATTCACCTGAATGATCACTTCCCTGGAATGAGCAGCGTCAGCTATCTTCAATGGGCATTTTTATCAAGATTGCCTAGGTCTTTTGGGTCAGTTGTCATTAATTGAGCCACATGCTCTGATCCCACTTTCTTGGGGGATCATGACCCCAAATGTAGGGAGGTTGCCACCTACAATATTTGGAAGTGTTTGAGGATGCTGCCACTTGTCTATTTTCTCTCCACCATTCTCCTCCACCAACTTGACCAGTAAACACTCTTTTAACAGCTCTCCCAAGCTGTTGTCTCCACTTTTATTTATTTATAATTAAAATATTCATAATTACATTCAATATCCTTGACTCTGCTGAGTCATCATTTACCACTTAACATAAAATTTAACATAATGTATTGAAATAAAATCAAATATGATAATATTATTTTTTTTACAAAATTGGGGCATGTGACATACACACCCCCTTAAAATATAACATCGTCCTCGATGTTATTTATTCTTCATCTTCAGAATTCCTCTAGAACAGAATTGGATATGCATCTCACATATTACTTTCCAATTCCCAGGTGGCTTCCTCCGGACTAAGGTGCTTCCATTGCACCTTCACCTGTCCAATGGTGCGGTTTTGAAGTGTGATCTCCCTCCACCCAAGGATACAGTCCAGTTCCACCAGAAAATATCATTATGGTTCCACCTATACATCATTCTAGTTAACAACATGAGTAGCATCATGAACATATTTCTTTAATACAGAAATGTGAAAAACATTATGTACTCTTAAATTTGGTGGTAATAGTAATTGATAAGCTACTTGTCCTATCCTAGACAGAATTTAAAATGGATCACAGTAATGAGGTGCTAATTTTTCACAACTCCCCAATCTTAGAGAGCTCTTTTTGGGCCTTACCTTGACGAGTAAATGTTCACCTACCTAACACTCCTTTGGAGTTCTTTTCAGGTTTGCTTGACTTTTTTGCCAATCCCGTGAAGCCTTCAGATTTCCTTGCACCTAATTTACAATTTCTTCCATTTTCTTTAATAGTTCAGGACCTAATACCAATCTATCCATAGGATTGCTCCAAGAGATAGGAGTATTACATTTCCGTCCATATAAAATTTCAAAAGGGCTAAATCTGGTTGATGTCTGATAATTATTGTTATAAGCAAATTCTACCAAATGAAAATAATCCTCCCATTTTCCTGGCTGGTCTTTCACATACATTCTTAATAGATCTTCCAATACTTGGTTTACCCTTTCAGTTTGTCCATCTGTTTGAGGGTGGAATGAAGCACTAAAATTTAAGGTAGTGTTTAACCCTTTAAACAAAGACTTCCAAAATTTTCCAGTAAATTTAGGATCTCTATCTGAGATTATGACTTTTGGTACTCCATGCAATCAGAAAATATATTTTAGAAAGATATCAGCTATGTTTGCAACTTTATAAGTAGTCTTAACAGGTATAAAGTGAGCTACCTTGCTTAACTCTTCAACTACTACCATGATAGAATCATTCTGATTTTGATTTCTAGGTAGCCCAGTAATAAAATCTAGACTAATTATCTCCCATTTCTAGCTAGGAATGGGTAATGGCTGAAGTAATCCAGCTGGGTGTTGATGTTCAGTTTTCACCTATTGACAATCGAAACACTTAGCAATATACTCTACTACTGCAGTCTTCGTATTTGGCCAAAAATACTCTTTTCTTAACATAGTTATAGTCTTTTGATAACCTGGATGGCCTGAATATGGAGTTTTATGAATTTCATCTAGAATTAATAGCTTAACTTTAGGTATATTAGGCACATACATTCTGTCTTTATACAGTAGAAATTCTTTTGTATTTAAACTATAACCTTTACTTAAGCTTTCTATTGGTTTTTCTTTAGTTTTAGCTTGCAAAATCTGGTAAATTTCATCCTGTTCTATTCCTTCTTTAAGCTGTTCATCCAAATCAGTAGCATAAGTGTTGATAACTGCTGCAAAATTTAGCCTTGCATTCCTACTTAATGCATCAACAACTTTATTTTATTTACCCTTTATGTGCTGAATCTCAAAATCATACTCACTTAAGAAAGCTAGCCACCTAGCTTGTCTGGAATTTAAATTAGGCTGATCTAATAGATACTTCAATCCTTTATTATCCGTCATTAAAATAAATTTTCTGCCAATTAGGTGATGTCGCCACATCTTTAAAGTGTGTGCTGCTAATTCCAAATCATATGTTGCATAATTCTTTTCATGAATTTTTAACTTTCTAGACTCATAGGCAATAACATGCCCTTCTTGAGTCAGAACACCGCCTAAGACATCATTGCAGGCATTAGTGCACACTACAAATTCTTTATTAGGATCAGTTATTCTTAAAATAGGTGAGCTGGTTAGTAAAGTTTTTAACTTTTTAAAGCTTTCCTCACATTTTTGATTCCGTCTGAACTTCTTTCCCTTCTTCTGCAAGGACGTTATCAGATTTTCAATCCTTGAAAATCCTTCAATGAACCTTCGGTAGTAACCGGTAATGCCCATGAAGGATTAAACATCTGTCACATCCTTAGGAATTGGCCAATCTTCGATTGCTTTTATCTTTTCAGGATCTACTAAAATCCCTTCCTTGGTCACCACATGACCTAAGTACTGAATCTTATCCTTAAAAAAATCACATTTACTAAACTTTGCGAAGAGTTGATGATCTCACAACTCTTGCAAAACAATTTTTAGATGTTCTTTGTGTTCTTCTTCAGTTTTTTAATAGATTAGAATGTCATCGATAAACACGATCACAAAATTATCTAAATAATTATGCATAACGTTGTTCATTAAACACATGAAAACAACTGGGGCATTGGTAAGCCCGAATGGCATGACGACAAATTCGTAATGACCATATCTAATTCTGAAAGTTGTCTTAAAGATGTCTTCATCTTTAATCCTGACTGGACGATATACGGACCTTAAATATATTTTCAAAAACACCGTAGCTCCACATAGTTGATCAAATAGATCATCAATGCAGGGCAATGAATATCGATTCTTAATGGTCATCTTATTTAATTGACGATAATCTATGCAAAGTCGCATGGTTTCATCCTTTTTCTTAACGAAGATGACAGGTGCCCCTAGGGAGGCACACTAGGTCAAATATATTTTTTATCAATTAGTTCTTTTAATTAATACTTTAATTCATTAAGTTCCAATATGTTCATTTGACAAGGGACCTTTGAACTAGGTACTGCACCTGGTACTATTTCAATGGTGAAATCCAACTCCCTTTTCGAAGGTAGTCCCAGAATTTCTTCAAGGAATACATCAATATATTCTTTTAAGACTGGTATGTCTTCCAATTTTAATTTATCTGTCTTGATTAAAATCTCATCATCAGTTACAGTTACTGCATAAGATTTACATCCCTTCCTAAAAGCTCTTTTAAGCTGTAGGGCAGAAATCTTCCTTATGGTGGTTTTTCTAGGGATTCCTTTTACACTTACTGGTTTTTCGTCATTGTTTAAACATTGAAGGTTTTATCATAACAATTTAGAATTACTCTATGTTGTTCTAACCAATCCATGCCAATCAGCAAATCATAAGAACCAAGAGGAAAAACATTAAGCTTGACAACAGTTTCAAAATGATTCATAACTACTGCACGTTCTTTTACAAAACAAGTTATCTTTCTTTTAGCACCAGTGGCTAACTGGAATAACCAAGAATTCTCAAAATTTTCAACTGATAACTTACATTTTTCTACCATTTTAGGTGCAATATAACTGAGAATAGATTATGGATCAATCAAAATAGTTACAGGGGTTTGATTTATGATACCTTCTACTTCCACCGTGGAAGTCTGATATTATGCTTGTCGATTCTCCAAGGCTGCATTGATTCTGGGCATGGTCCTCGCTGGTTCCCCAATAGTCATCTCCTCCTATATGGTATGATTGTTGCTAACATTCTTATTTCGATTAGGATAGACTGAAGCATAGTGTGGGCCATTACACTCCCAGCACTTGATAGGCTCTTTGCATTCAAATCTCTTGGTAAAATTTCCATGATTATTAACAAATTCCTTACCCTTAGAATTATTCTGATTGTTGGGTGTATTGTTTTTATTTCCTTGGAAGTTCTTATTATTAGGATAATTTATGGCCTTATTGTTCTTGGAATTTCTATTGGGCACAAAATCCTTCTTCTTTTGTTCATACTGATTATTATTTTTCTTAGCTTTCCAGTTGACCAAGATTTCTTTCTTCTGATTCTGCTCAAAATAGAAGTTAGCTTTCCTCATAGCTTCTTCCAAAGTCTTTGGATTGTCATATTCAGTCCTATCCTTAATATGATAAGGTAGAAAGTTGAGGAATTGTTGTACCTTTGGTTTCTCATCTACAAGGTATGGTACATACCTAAGTAGACTTAAGAACTTGTTGTTCAGATATTTCATTGTCATTGATCCTAATTTCAGCTCATAAAATTCTTTTGCTCTTTCCTCATAATATTGCTCAGACAGAAATTTCTTTTTAAAGTACCTCTTAAAGGTACTCCTGTTTACATTTTTCTCTTTTATTCCCTTAACTCTTTTCAAGTCCTGCCACCAAATATCATCCTTTCCTGAGAGGTTATAAATAGCCATTCTAGACTTTAACTGGTTAGAATAGTTATATATTTGGAAGTACTTCTTCATCCCAAATAACCAGGATTCAGCGTCCTCCCCCTTCTCAGTCTCTCCATTGAAGGTTGGTGGTTTTATCTTTTTGAATTCCCCATAAATCTCCTCATAAGGTCTATATTTCCTCTTCTTAGTGTACTGATTATCATCACTACTATCACTGGTAGAATGGTAATTTCATTGTTCACCAAACACATCAGAAGATGAACTACTTTCAGTTTTAGTATGTTTCATCTTTTTAAATTTACGTTGATGACTTGCATCTTTTGATTCTATTCTTCTACCCCTACCCTCATTTTGAAAATTTTTAGTTAGGATCTAATTTAGCTCTTCTTGAGCCCTCGGAATCCTTTCATTTTCTTGCTTTACAGACTCCATTTATGATTTTAGGTCTTTTACAGTTTGTAACAGTTCTGAGGAATTGGTAGTTAAATCCTCTGGTATAGGATCTCTTGGTAAATTTCCTAGTTCAGTAACTGGAGATTCCTCCTCCACATACTCTTCCAGCCTTTCCATACCTATTTGTTAAACTTCAGAAAACAATTTCTCTATTGAATAACATTAAAAAGAAAATACATTAGCATCAAAATTAAATTTACTGTTTCATAAAATCTAGTTGGGCTTCATCAAGCCCTAGTGTTTGAACCTTGTGCTCTGATACCACATGTCAAAACCCCAAATTTTCAAAAAAATTTAAAATTTTGAAATAACATAAAATGCTAGAACTGCGGTTTACTAACAGCTAAAGGTTATCAAATAAAAGAAGCAGTTAAGGATTAGTTTTATATAATCTCAATTATGTTAACTCAGCAGTTTCCTTTTTGAACAGATTAAGTTTAACTTGTGCATTAATTCTACTTTTAGTTTACTGATGAATTTTATTTCTGACAAGTAGGTGGAATCTGACTTTGAAATGCGGGGCTTACTTAGCGTTTATGCTAACGCAGAAAGATTACTTATTCTTACAGGTTTTACAGGTATGCTTGAAAGAATAACACTTTAATTTTCATAGAGTAACCAACAATATTTCTATTTGCAAATAAGCTTAGTAAAATACGCTACTGTAATCCAACAACTTCTGTGAGGTAAAACAGTTTGTTTTCTTCAGTTGTTTTTGTAGATGAAATGCAGATAATTATGTTTCTTTCTTTAGAGTATGTAGCGACAATAAACTATTTCTTTGGCTCTAAACTTTTAATCTTATCTGCTTGATATCTTTTATTTTTCATATGCACATCTTAGTATTTCTGTAATACATTTCCTGTACTAAATTATTGTCTACAATAAGAGGTTGATGTTTCCTTATAAATTCAACCTTCTATTTTAAGTTAACTCCAGTATTTTTGGTGTAAGCATGAAACTATCCTACCAATGTAGTTATGGTTGAAAAGAGGAACAACCAAATGCTAAAATATCGCATCGGTCTGAACTATGTAACGAATCATACGAATGTTCTTACATCACATTTTGCCACTTCACAGTTGCTATCATTTAATTTGATAGGTTCTAAGACTTATAATCATGCATAAACTATTTGTTTATCAACATATAAGTTTTTAATAGCATTGCACTTGCAAATTATCTATGAATCTACACAAACAATGCGACGCAATGTTTTCAATTTAAATGATGTTGATAGGGTGTAACAAAGCATACAACACAATGTAATAGTAACTAAATTTTTTAGATAGTTTTTATACCATTCAACTAGACTAGTCATATGCTAACCATCACACACTTGAATAGAATTGTCAATGGAAAAACCTAGATAATAATACTCTTATATCGTAGCATTGTTATTGCTATATACTTCTATAGTCTAAAAGGGTTGATACATATATATGTTATACATTTCTCAACGTTAGTTTCTTTGCATAAACTTTAACATTGATATATAACCCAACGATAACTACTAGCATAAGCTTACAACGTTGCTCACCAAGTTTGATGCAAGGGATTTGGGTCATGAGACTAAAGATTGAAATATGTGCTAGGTCAAGTTAATATAACATTCCATCTCCATGCTAATGATGTGCTCTCTACTATACATTACAAAAAATATTGTAAAACATGATATCCAAGCAAAATATATGATTTAAACGTTGTTTGATGAAATCATTTGGTAAAATAATTGGTTATCATTTGGTCGTAGGTGACTATGGAAATTTGACCCACTGCATGACTTTTATTATTGTGGCCATGTGGTATTTTCTTGGCCATGCACAGGTCGTATATATATCCATCAACCCTAACCCTTGGCTTATTCTAGTTCCAACTTTTGTGTTGGCCCTTTGGGCTGCTCTGCAAGCTCCCATGGCGGCCATGAGTAAAAAATAGTTGCAGAGGCTCCAAAGTCAGTGTTTGTCGTGCCTTACTCCTTTGAGCTTGGTTCTATCACCTGCTTCCACTGTGGTTTCTTTTATTCAGTCAAGTTTCACTGCTCTCCTTGCAAATGGGCTTTATGGGCTGCCTGTAGCTCCCTTTGCTACTCTTCTATTATGGTCTGTCACTGGTGAGAGGTTGAGCTTAACGTGTCTGTTTGATAAGCTCCTTCATCGAAGGGTTTTGGAGTTTGATTTTTTTTTACGCTTACGTATTAGTGACAGTAAGACTTCGTGCTTGTTTGACTCCTTCATAAAGGCTCACCTTTGCTGCTCCTGTCAGTGTGATTTTGAACAAAAGTCCCATCGTCTCTATCCTTGGCGAGTATGAGGGTTTGGCTCTACTTAAAACTAGTCATGGTGTTGTCATTCCTTCGAGGTTCCATCATTTTTATTTCCAGCCGAGGTAAATATTTAAACTTAAAAGCTAGCAAGGATTTACTGTTTCCTTTTTGCATATGGATTTCATTATTTTAATTTAAACTCTGGTTTTTATACTACAGGGTTAAATCGTCTCTACATTTGATAGTAGCACTTCTCAAATGGCTCAACGAACTGTCTACGGTAAGCTCCGGTTTCGAAAACAGGTTCTCCCTGCTTGTTCAGACTTTTGCAGTTGGAAGAAGTCATGGCCATGTCGTTCCCAATATTGGGTTGTTGTTCTTCGTTTTATAATTTTTTTTTCATTCTAACCCTTGCTTTTAGCAGGGTGTCTCTAGCTCAATGCCATGACTTGTAATGCTCTCCTCTTGTGTTAAGAAAGAACTTACAGTGCTGTGATTATTAAGTTTGTCAATACTTTTTTATAAACCATTCCATATCACGATATGGGTGTTCGGCTCTTAGCTGACTTTTGTACTCTGTTAAGTTTTTGGTTTATGTTCAACCTTCGAGCTCGTTGAAGTAATGAAAGAATTCCTTTAAGACAAACTGTCTTTAACTTAGATTCATTTCATTTGTATATTACTTTGTATCTCTATGTAAAGGAAATAGATTTTCCTTTTAATGCTTTTTATAAAAATAAGTTACTTACTTACCCTATGATACGACTGTAATGGTTTTGCTTGTTAAAGCAATATTGGATAATTGTTTGCTCAGAAAATGAGCTAGGGTTTTTACCCTATTTAACTTGTAAGATAATAATTTTTTTTTATTTGTTAATAATTATATTAGATTACTATTAATAGATTTCAAGATTGTTTCGAGTCATGGTGCTTCTAAATAATGACTCAAGGATTCCCAAGTTAGGGTTTCCTGAAAGCAATTTCAGTTTTAAAAGATTCCTTCTATTTGCTTAAGCAAGTTCTTAATTTGTAAACAATATTTTTTATGTCGATACTATTATCTGTATATACTATAATTTCCTAAGTTTGTATTTGTACATACATTTTATTAATAAAGATTGTAACTAGTCTGCATTAGTTTGGTTTATTCAGTGATAATATTTCTAAGAGCTTAACTATTTCTCTTTTATATTACAAGGAAATGAAATAAGGGTTTCGATATTGTAATCACTCCTTTACATGTATAATCTGTTTGTAAAAGTTTTCAGAACAATTCCTTGTTAAAATAATCATTTAATTAAACGCTAGTTACTGTTGTATTCTAGTGGTTTTTTTTATATAAAATACCGATAGGATTACTTAAGTTCTTTGTTAAGATGTTCTTCATCTCAGGAATAATTTGTCTTTTTAGAATTTAATTATGTTATTATACCTTACTTAGGGTTCAAATATTTGCAGATTAAGTCAGTCAATAGTATCAGTAAATAAACTAAATAAACCATACTGAAATCTTTGCTTAGTAGAATAAGATAAGTGTTTTATCTAGGTTGTTTCTATTTCCTCGGTTACTAGTTAATAATATTATTTCCAAAGTAAAGTTCTGTGTAAAAGTAATAACTTATCTATTTGAATAACTCGTTATTATAATAAACTACTATTTGTAAAGTATTATGGCTATTTCTTTTCTAGCATTCTTACAACAATAGTTTAGTTAAACCATAAACTTAACTAACAGGATATTACTCTTCTCTGATAACAAGCTACATGCAGAAACAAATTATTCTAATATTATTGAATACATAATACAACTATTCATTTCAGATTTATATCATATCCTAAATCTACTTAATTACACTGCCTGTGCTGGAGTACGGTTTGGTCCATTCCAGATGTGGAAAAACACAGGTTAGGATTATTTTCCATTAATTTCAGATTTATTTTTTCAATAATTAGAGATTACTAACTCTAATAGCTCACAGCTAGATATTTAACATTCAATAGTCAGTCAATTTCACATTTAAACATTTAACACGGTAATATTAAAAGACTGTAGAACCTGATTTAGCTGGACAACAACAGTGTTGGGAGGTCATTCCTCCCTACCAACTCTTGGAGAGCGCTCAAACAACATCTCCTCAGGACCCCCGAGCCTGTTCCTAGTCTCCTTGGATGAGAACTGGGGGCTCAAGAAAACAAAATACTAGTCTAAATGACTCAGTAATCACTCTGCAATAAGATCCTTCAGCTGAAAAACTGCACTAGATCACTTTGGCAGTTAACCCCTCAAACACCTTCCACAAATTCCCTTGCCATTGAAATCCTCTGAAGTACATTCACCTGAATGATCACTTCCCTGGAATGAGCTGCCTCAACTCTCTTCAATGGCCATTTTTATCAAGATTTCCTAGGTCTTTTGGGTCAGTTGTCATTAATTGAGCCACCTGCTCCGATCCCACTTTCTTGGGGGATCATGACCCCAAATGTAGGGAGGTTGCCACTTGCAACAGTTGGATTTGTTTGAGGATGCTGCCACTTGTCTATTTTCTCTCCACTAGTCTCCTCCACCAACTTGACCAGTAAACACTCTTTTAACAGCTCTCCCAAGTTGTTGTCTCCACTTTTATTTATTTATAATTAAAATATTCATAATTACATTCAATATCCTTGACTCTGCTGAGTCATCATTTACCACTTAACATAAAATTTAACATAATGTCTTAAAATAAAATCAAATATGATAATATTATTTTTTTACAAAATTGGGGCATATGACAGGGGAGGATAGGTAGTTACTAGGTAAAATGGTTGTGAGATTTGAATTGGCACCATACATATACTTGAACCATCAACAAAGGGTCTTATACTCGGTCATTGATATAGTAATAAATTGCACTAGCGTATGTTGTTGTGGTAAAAGGGTTTCTTCCGGTGGCCTCAAATGGTGTCACCCACATCTGTGTCAAGGACTCATTTCTTAGGTATGTAGACACGCGGGAGGGGATGACACCTTATAGATCCATATGAATTGGCTTACAACTTTATTTCCTATGACACCTCGAACCAATGCATGAACAATATAAAGCCTATTTTTCATAAATAAATATATGACCCACTATGGCACTATGGTAGGTGAGACATGATACCACTCGATCAACAATTAAGTAATAAAATGGGAGATTGCACCTACTTCTTTTGTTCAGGATACATACATGTTCCAAGCCTGCCCTACAACAAATACGATCAACATCTATGAATGACCAATATAGTAATAGCGTAATTGGCTATATCCCTTCCCAATATGTGTTCATAGCTTTCTCATATTGACTCTCCATTCTACAACAATTCATTCATTCATAGATTCTTTCTACAATAATTCATTCGACTCACTGATAAAGCCAAGAACGTTTGATGTTGTCGATCATATTTTGAAAAATTTGCCTAAGAGAAAAATATCAATAACAAAGCGGTCATCTTACACAAATATTTCTCAAGCAATCAAACAAATACTAATCATGGAATTCAACAATGTGATATTTACAATATGCACTCAACCCCATAGAAAAGGAAGCACACAGGGAAAGTGCATTAAACAATTAAAAAATGCATGCAGTTTTGAAAAATATGGAACTTTAGAGAAAAAATGGAATCAACAATATGATATTTATAATACACACTCAACCACATAAAACAAGCACAAAGGCCAAGTGCATCAAACAAATAAAAAAACATCGACATTGCACTAGCACATCCTAAAGTTCTTTTTGTGGTTCTTAGATTTGTGAATGGTTGCAAGGTAGTTAGGGTTTTGCAATGCAATTAGGATTTTAGTTTGTTTGCTACCTAAATGACTGGTTAGGCTGCTTAACCATGCCCAATTTAATAAAGCATGTCAGTACACCAATTTCACTAGATCAACTAACTATACTCCATGCTTCTTATGCATTTCAACTTTCAACTATCAAAATTTTCAACTATCAAATTCTTATGGTAGAGACTTGCTACCTCTAGAAGCTTTCCTTGTTTAAATTTAGATTCCCATAAACATAATCCACATATTACCTTCCCATGGTTTACATAATTAATTATTCTTTTCTCTTATTTTAAATTTATATTCCCATGGACATACTCTATACAAAACATACTCCACATAAAAGATAATATTCCCACATACATATTATATAGAAGAGGAGGATACATACTAATTGTGGGTATCCTCCATGAACTCTCGTCAACCCTTCTTTCACAAAACTGCATAACGAAAAACATCCATATTGACTTCCATCGGTTGCTCCACAACTGTGAACATCGCATTTACAGTATGCAACTGAAGGGGAATATCCAGCCTTTGCGGGAGTTTTATTTTAAGCGAAAGAGAAAGGAACTTGCGGGAAATTGAACCATTCCCCTCTGGGACATTGACACACACAGAGACCACCCTCTTCACTGGGCTCTTCTCGCTCTCGCTCTAGAGAGGATTCTTGTCTCTGCGTTTCAGCACAAGGCTAAACCGAGACCCCAGAGAACTAGCCTATATTTTTATGGTCCTAGGCATCTGGAAACCATGATTCCATGGAAAATTTGCCCATATTTTAACCTCGGAATCATATATAAAGAAATACCTACAGGATCTCAAGGGGGAGGGAGAATTCCCTGCTATAAGGAAATCCATGTTCATAATTTGTGGATACCACTGCTCCTGCTGATGAGGGTGCACCTTATTGTTTCCTTCAAAAAATGATTGATGATGGTGTTCTGCAACAATAAAACATGATAGCGGATATCACTTCTATATTGTAACAATTCAATTTAGTAACTTGCTCAGGAAACATAGAGGTAGTGGATTTCTATGCAATTTACGCCGAGCATTTATATTGCATTCAATCATTCAAATAAAATTAGAGTTACAATTTTCAAATCAGTCAACACTTATATACACGTTAACTACTATCTATCATACCACACAAAACCCCGAACCTCGACACCGTCTTTCCACCGGAACATGATGTAATCTTTATTGCATTTGTGTGGTCTAGTAACAAGAAAGGTTTACCTTGGTGAGGTGTATGTATCGATGGGACATCACAATATCCATACTCATTGATGGAAACATAAGGAATTACCAAGCCTGAAATGTATCTTAAATAAGAAAAACGTAGAGAGAGATAAGCAATAATGAGAGAGAAAAAAAGAATATTATGGTATTTTTGTGATAAATGTTTATCCTGAAGTAGTATTGGGGCTCTCCTAGTACCGGTGGAAAGGTATGGTCGAGGGATACAACTTTCTTGTTTTGAGCTTCATGAGATTCCTAATGGTTTGGCCAAGGAATGCATTTTTGTAAATATTAGCATGCCAAATCTCAAAAAGCATCTTCTCAGAGATTCTTTAAAAGATATTTTTTGAAAATCATATTTGAAAAGATGCTTTTTGAGATTCTTCATGTCCAAATATACAAAAATTCACACTTCAGCCAAACCATGAGGGATATTGCAAATCTCAAAACACCAAAGTTGTATCCCTCAACTAGACCTTTCCAATGGTACCAAGAGCACCCCAATCCGACTTCGTAATCAAAATTTATCACAAAAATACCATAATATTCTATTTTTCTCTCTCATTATTGCTTATCTCTCTCTACCATTTTCTTATTTATGATACACTGTAGAAGATGGTAGAATGCTATGAACTTTCTTGGAAGGTCCCACATTGAAGCTTCCATGTAATTATCGTGAGAACCTTCTTCACACCGCGTCCATTCGAAGGAGTTTTCTAGCGAGTGACATCTAATAGACAGCTTGGGGATGGAGCTTGCAGGGAAGAAGATGGAGCTACCACACAACAAGAAGAGAAACCAAAAAATCAGAATGGATGTGGGATTATAAAAGGTAAAATGATTTATGGAACTTGACTTTAGACATAATTTAGTGCAATTTGAGTCGTTTTCCCACTGGACTTGCAATATAGCACAAATCCTAAGTACCTCTTCTTATTTTCCTCCAATGGAAAGGTTTGTGCAAGGCTATACATTGATATTCCTCCCCATATGTTTCCCCCTCAATATTCTATTGTAATTTCTCATCCTATAAGGATCTTGGAAGTAGAACAATCTGTCCAACTTGTCATTGCACTTGCTCATTTGATGATGATACTGGAAGTGCAAACTCAAAAGAGAAGGAAGGTACTCGAGAAAATGAAGCGCATGTAGAGGGACAGGAAGATAAACAAATCAGGGGACTGCAGGATGATCAAGAAATGAAGCATTGCAGCAATGAGCAAAATACTCAGAAAAGTTCCAATGACAAGAAGTAAAACACCAATGACCAACGGAAATGCCAATGAGCTAGAGAAGCAAAACCCTAATTTTGACATGTTTTCGGAAAGTTGTTTGTAAATGTCATATGTACTTCAAAATGTATGTCTAAATAAATGAAAATATTATCATTTGTTAATGCAAATATTAAAAAAAGACTATTGTTATTGAAAGTCTCTAGTCTTGATGTTACTCAAATGACTTTAGTACTACCATCCCACCTTAATACATGCGGATATTTGTAGGACTTGATATTACTCGCAAGTCTACTGACTTAATATTACTCGCAAGTCTGGAGAATGGCTCCTGATGTTATAATCTCAATAACTTATCCGTGTGGATATGATTAACAATGTAACCTGTTTTGCAAGAATACTATTCAGGATCGAGTTTAGATGCATAAGATATTCCACCAGTTGCAAAATGTTGAAATATATTATCACACACAAGATATCACAAGAAATTAGTAGATGAAAATGGGAATTCACTTTATCCCTCCATCTGTAACATGCCATATTCCAACCACAATACTAGGCCATTGACGGTAATTTGTTGTGAGTTGTATCTCTTTTATGACACCCCGATAGTATGTGGTTGTTCAAAATGTCAAAGTTCAAAGGATAACCCTCAGTGTGTCACACTCACCCATTATACTAATGATCAACTACCCATTGTTAATGGTGTAATACTCCCTACTATAGTAAAACATCCAATAGGTGATATAGAAAAGACAGGTAGGAACATTTCCCTATGCTCACTTGGAAAATTTGGAAGCCAAAACAACTATCTTTCATCCTAATTTTCCCAAACCTTTTTCTATTGTTCATCAACTGAAAGTTATAGTAATCCAAACTATGATATCAATGCCACCCAAAACATCTCTACTAGGATATCCAAAACATTGCATGACTTGAGAGAAAAAATGTCCAAGTACACAACAAGGTCGGTCTAATTGCTGGAGGGTAGCGATGACTTCTCTCTTCTCGTAAATTTGCAAAGTAAATATCAAACTTAATACCGACACGCTTTGTATATTGTTTGGTCGTCTTATCTACATGTGCTTGATGTTGGAACCAATTTCTCCTTTGTGGTAATATTTTTATGATTTCTAAGTCTAATGTAGATGCTACAAATCTTGGGTTTTTAATCCTTTTACGTGTACTCGTTCCTCCCAAACAGTCAGTAGCACTTATTCTATTTTACAATCACATATATTGTCAGTCGGATTACTTGAATATTGTTAAATACAAACATATCATTTTTCATGTATAGTATGTGCATGAATGGTTATGTTTCTAGAAACTTTAACATGAAGAACTTGTTATATACTCATGGTCGTCTACACACTCATGGTAACATTGTAGTGTTCATAAACAGTTCTAAGTGCTCTTTATTTTCTTCAGATTGTTCATTTGAGGAACACTTCAATGACCAGGGGTTCTTTATAAAAATGAAAGCATCTAGATTTGTTGTTGTGCATGCAATACATAGTTTGTCTCTTGATGATGAGTTATTAATAAACTATAACTTTTGTATACTTCCAACCACTCATCAAAGACACCTTGCATTGGGACTACCTTTAGACATTCCCTTGGGGCATAAGACAAAAATATTTAATTGTATTTTTTAATTTTCAATGGGATTGATGTTAATGTATTGCTCAATTAGAACTTTTGTTTTATAAATTGTTTGTGGTTGAACATTTACTATTGGAAAAAATTATCATGCTTATGTATTAGTTGTTTGGTATAATGTTGGAACTAACTGAACTTCATTCTGCTTACTAATATCATTGATGTAATGTTCAATATTTTTGAAATTAATATTGTGATGATGTGTGACTTGTGTACCATCTTTCATTGCACCCCAATACAATTTTTAATAGATAGAAGGCTGCAAAGAGAGTGCAACTCAAAGAGGAAACATACCAAGCATGATTGACTCAACCACCTATTCAATTCCAATTGCATCTAGACTCACCAATTAGGAATTCCTACAGTAATAGTAGTTCTTCACATGTTGGAAATGGAGGAAATGAAATAGAGGTTGGTATGGATGAGTTCTTATGACATATGAGTGTCATGGGTGCAATGTTGTTAGATACATTCTAGGACAATGAGCTAGGGGATAACATTCATATATATGGTACCTTCTTTCAAATCCTTAAATCATATTCCATCGCCCCTCTTTTTGTACTTAAAAAGTCAAAGTCTGCCCATCTAGGGACAACAATGTTACTATACAACCTAAAATCAATGCAAGGCATGTCATATGTGTGTTTCTTGACATTTTTGAGGTATCTGGCCATCAAATCGCTTATATTTTGAGTAATATTGTCACACAATCAACATTGAAAATGGTCGATTTTATCAACGTTAAATGACATTATACATTTATATTTCCCACTAACTACAGGTTATTCAATGATAAGGTCCTTCTAAGTGAAAATGTCTTTATTGATAGCTACAAAGAGGCAAAGAAAACATTGAAAATGTTGGGTGTTGAGTACATATCATAGCATGCATGTCTAAATGATTGTATTCTATATAGAGGAAAATATGTAGACATAGAAACATGTTCAAAATGCAGGCATGTCATGTGCCATAAAATCAAGAAACAAGGCTAAAGCACATGGTTATCCTCATTATATATTGAGCACATGCCTATAATACCAAGGATTCAAAGGCTCTTTTGTTGCAAAGAATTAGCTATGTTATAGGTATAGCATGCTTTGCACTGAAGTAAGAAGGGAGTTATGAAAATCCCAATAGATTCAATTTCCATTAAGCATATAGAGGATACATGTCCCAATAAATTCAAGGATGAAGTATAGAGTATTTGATTGAGCATATCCATGGATGAAGTCAACCCATATTCCTTCCAAAACAACAACTATTATGTTTGGCCTGTAGTAGTCATCAATAACAATACCACCCCATGGTTGTCTGTGAATAATGAACATCTTATGCTATCTCTTAGTACTTGGTAGAAGACAAGTGAAGAATATGGGCATTTTCCTACACGGGGGCTACACTTNGTAGGGTGGTTTATAAGGATTGAGGTATAAAAAGGGGCGGGGAGGAGGTTTTAAGTATTGGGAGGGGGTTTCAACAAAAATAATTTGGGTCAATATCTCTGAAAATTAAGGGTATTCTTTAATATCCCACGATCGCACGTGCTATGTGAGATGTTCACTAAGTGAAGTCCCCGTGTTTTCCTACAACCATTGATTGATGAATTGAATAAATTATCGGAAGAGATACATGTATATGATGTTTCACAACCCATCGCAACATAGAGGAGTTTTACGTTGTATGGCATCTGTGCATACACCAAGCATGATTATCCAGTATTATGAGTTTTCTCTGGTAAATTTGTTGTTTTTTATGTTATATTCATAGCAATATTTTTATTACACCTTTATTTTGGAGCGATTGTATTGATATTCAAAACTAATGTTCTATTTATACCATAACATCACAGGTCTTGTAAAAAAGGGTATCGTGGATGTAAATGTTATCTACCTTTTACGAAGGCTAGGTGGTTCAGTAACCTACAAATGCTAGTGTATGATTATTTGAGGGCATTCCTCCCAAAATTCTACCCTTATATAAGAGAAACACCTGATTTGAATCATAAACTAGAGAGAATCCAAAGGCATGAAATAATGACCCTGACTCATTAGATTAGGGAATATGATAGAGAGAAGGAGAAGGAAATTGTAGAAATGTTCGATTCAAATGGAGAACCTAAATTTTATTATCCTGAATTTTTTGACACCTATGTTCAGAAAATTCCCATGGGGATGAAAAGGATATCGATATTTTATGAGCTCCCATATTGGGAGCATCTTAATATTGTATGCTTGCTAGATCCATGCATATATTTAAAAATGTTTTATCTTCTTTGTGGAGGAACATATCATCAAAGAAGAGTGACACGTTGGCTATAAAGATAGATCTTATTTCTTCAAACACTAAAAAGGCTCATTCACAAAGATAAGAAAATAGAGGAGAGGTTGGACCCTCTTGGTTGTTTAAAGAAGGTGATGTCCCATGGGTTTTGAAGAAAGATGATATTTCTTTGGAAAAGGAAGTTATATTGGGTGTGAAGGTTCCTTCTTTATATGTGTAAATACTCTACGTCATTGCTTCATTATTGACGAACATTTTCCAGGCTTGAAACCACATGACCATCTGAACCTTTATAGGTACGCATACCAAAAAATTGTTTTTATCTTTTACCACACAAGTTAAAAATAAATTACTTTTTGTGTTCACTTTATAACATCTTTATCGTTTGCTCATGTGTGGGTTTGTGAACAAAGACTTTCCTGAGGACCTGTGGTTTTCCATATCTAAAATATATGCATTTGTATGGTGGATCACATCAAAGGAGATTAACATGGCTAGCATTCCACATTGTCATCAAGAGATAGCTAAGATTGTTTGTATGTTTGAAAAGGAATTTCCAATGAGTTCCATGGACTTGCATGCATTTTCTAATTCACCTAGTTGATGAGGTTGAATTAGTCAAGGTGTTATCATGTGGTTGGATGTTCTTCTTAGAGAGGTAATGAAAAATTAAAGGTATTTGTTCTACTAGGGAAAAACTTGACAAGCATGTGGCAGAGGTGTACATAGTATATGATTTGTTCCATTATGCTAGTGAGTACATCAAGAAAATTGACCACACACTAGGTATAGTGATTTGAGACAATGAACCCGATGAGGACAAAAGGGATGGGGAACTACTCCAAACGAACAGAGAAATACATATGATAAAGACTAAGTCACTTATCTTTTGTCACATTTCCACATAGTTGTAACTATTCAATATGAACTTCCTAATCTACATTTTATCTCATACGTACTATATGTCTATTTGATTTCATGAATAGAACAATAAATTCATAAATCGATGCCATCAATAAATCCACTCTTTACAATGTGGAAGGAACACAACTGTGGGTCACATTGTATGAAGAGAAGAGGAGTAAATGGGACATTGACAAGAAATAATTCAGACAGTTGAACAATAGAAGCATGCCTTATCCTAATCATTTAAAATATAATATGTCAATGATATGTCCCAACAATTGGGTTGCTGACTAAGTTAAAGAGAAATATGGTGCATCTAGTCATTTCCTGCATGTTAAGGAGGATACACCAAATATATGGATTAAAAGCAGCAACTCAATGTGGTAGTGCGTTCATGTTTACAAAGCACAGACACAAGCATCCTCACATGATGTTGGCACCCTATTCTATAGTTTTGTATAAGTTACAACACATTGTAATCTTATGTAACATCTTCACTATGTGTGCAACACGCTACATTTTTCACAATGTTTTCACTTTGCATGCAACACCCGATGTTGGGTGTCACATTTTGTAAATTGAGCACTCAAAATATGTTAATAGACTTAATACACCGACTTAGTTTTGTTAACATAAGGTTATAAATGAAGTAGTTAGGGTTTTTAACCAATTATCAATTGTTCTTGTTACATTGTATTTAAAGAAGGTCGAACGATTGATGGATAAGAAGAGAATGACTATATGAAAGAGAGATAGTTAAGCCTTGACCCTAAGAATGTATGGACTTGGATTGTAGGATTACTAAGAAGAATTGTGTGTTGGTTTCCACGGAATGTTTTGTGCTTTAATGATGTGTTTAATAATTAGAATGGTTCTTAAATATTATGAATGATGAGTGTTGTTTTCAACGTGTTAAATTAGGTTTCAACAAGTTTCATGAGTGCATCGAGTGATATCTTATTCTTTCTAAATATTGAATATGCATATGCTAATGGGGTTATTGTTGCATGGAGTTTAGAACCCTAGGTTTGAAACATTTGCAACAATTGGTTTCTTTGTTGGGACATAATAAAAGCACTACAAGAAGTGTGGAGATGTCATGGAATCCGATAAGGAGAGAGGTTCGATATTGGAAGGAAACTTTGGAACATGTAAGTAAGTTATTGTTAGAAAACAAGAACGTAGAGCAATAACCGATATACAATTAAATAAATAAAAAAGATGCATAACACATTAAAACATTACAAAGAGACACATATATAACATGGTTCACCCAAATGATGGGCTACATCCACAAATAAATTGCCTGTCCTTTTATTACAATCCAAAAAGATGAAGGGATACACCTTGCAGCAAAACCACTGCACTTCCTCTTCACACTGTCATAGTCTCTCTTCCAATACAATACAATACCATACTCAGTAATTTTACAATGATTTGTTTTATAGGGGAAATACAATGGGAAAATTCTAGGTTTAACACAATACCATGGGTCCGCAATACTATTGGCCAACACACATCCCAAAAAAATTTCTCGAGGGCTCCGCCCCCGAAACCCCGTTTTCTTAGGGGCGCTGCCCTCGAACCCCCTTTTTTAGGGAACTTCCCCAAAACCCAAGGCAATGGGAATGAGTGTATAGTACTCCTTGGTTACAATCACAACTAAATAATATCTCTAGATCTAGAAGATTAGGCTCCATAGCCAACAATCTCCCACTTGGAGACTGATCACAACAACTCCACCGCTACTGCACTTGCTAGACTATGCTTTGGACATTGGACTTGGAAAATTTCTTATTTTCACTTTCATGCTTGAAGGCCAACAGAAACCGAGCAGGAACTCAGTTTGTCTCTGGTTACTCCCTTTGTCAACATGTCTACAGGATTCTGGTTAGTGTGAATCTTTTCCAGTTTTAACAGTTCTTCTTCTAGAACAAATCTTATGAAGCGGTACTTGAGTTGTATATGTTTAGTCCTTAAATGAAAGGCTGAGTTCTTTGCAAGATGAATGGCACTCTCACTGTCACTATACAGCCTACTATTTTCCTGCTTCTTACCCAATTCTTCCATGAACCTTTGCAACCAACTCATCTCCTTACTAGCCTCTATAGCAGCAACATACTTTGCTTTCGTTGTGGAAAGTGTAAAATCCTGTTGCAATTTTGAAATCCAACTTACTGCTGTTCCACCTACAGTAAACACATACCATGTGGTGCTCCTTTTGTTGTCTTTATCACCAACCATATATGCATCAACATATCCCTATAGAACAGTGTTTGAACCTCCAAAACATAATGCATGAGAAGTGGTACCTCTCAGATACCTAAGAATCCACTGTACTACTTTCCAATGCTCTTTACCTGGATTATTCATATACCTGCTCACAACTCCAACTGCATGTGCAATATCTGGTCTTGTGCACACCATGGCATACATCAAGCTCCCAACCGCTGATGAATAGGGAATCTTGGACATGTAATCTATCTCTTCTTGTGTCTCTGGACATGTATCCTTGCTTAGTTTGAAATGGCTGGCCAAAGGTGTACTGACTGGTTTTGCATTCTGTATTCTAAACCTTTGCAACACCTATTCTATGTACTCACCTTGAGACAACGTCAATTTGTGGTTTTTCCTATCTCTTGTTATTCTCATACCAAGGATTTGCTTTGCAACACCCAAATCCTTCATCACAAATGATTTATCTAGTTTTCTTTTGAGCACATTTATATCCTACATGTTAGACCCTGCAAAAAGCATGTCATCCACATACAATAACAAGATAATATATCTTCAGTTATCTAGCCTCTTGAAATAAACACAGTGGTTAGAATGACATCTATCATAACCTTGTTCTGTCATAAACTTATCAAATTTTAAATACCACTACCTTGGAGCTTGCTTCAGGCCATACAAGCTCTTCTTCAACCTGCAAACCAAATTCTCCTTCCCTTTGACCTCATACCCTTGTGGCTGCTGCATATAAATCTCTTCCTCCAAATCCCCGTGGAGAAAGGTCATTTTTACATATAACTGTTCAAGATGCAAATCTTCTACCACCACTAGACTTAAAATAGTTCTAATTGAAGTCATTTTAACAACAGGAGAAAATATTTCATCAAAGTCTATACCTTTCTTTTGTGTAAACCCCTTTACAACAAGTCTATCCTTATACCACTTCTTTCCTCCATCTTCTTCCTTCAACCTGTAAACCCATTTATTTTGCAATGCCCTTTTTTCTGCAGGCAACTTAACTAGATCCCAAGTCTGGTTTCTTATCAATGAGTCCATCTCCTCATCCATGCCTTGCTCCCACTTCTTTCTAGTTTCTACCTGCATTACTTCTTCAAAACATTCTGGTTCACCAGAATCAGTCATCAATAAATAATACAGTGAAGGAGAGAATTGTTTAGGGTGTCTACTTAACTTGGTAGACTTTCGTACAGTTGTAGGAGTTTCAGGTACCTGCTGCTGCTCTTGATTTTCTGGTGCTTTTGGAACTTCATTTTCTTTGATTTAATCAAGCACTATGTACTCTATGTTTTCCTTTTCTTCTTTCTTTCCCCACAACTGATCTTTGTACATGACCTTTTCATTGAATACCACATCTCTACTCCTAATGATATTGTGATTTTTAAGATCCCATAAGCGATAATCAAAATCATCAACCCCGTATCCAATAAATGTACATTTCTTGGATTTAGCCTCAAGCTTTGTTCTATCTTCTTTATCAATATGGACAAATGCTTCACAACCAAAAGTTGTCAGAAATGAGTATTTTACCTGTTTACCTGTCCATGCCTCCTCTGGAATGCCACCATCCAAAGCGCTTGAAGTCCCTTTTTTTATTAAATAAACAACAGTGTTTACAACATCAGCCTAAAACTGTAAGGGTAGCCCTGCATGCAAACTCATACACCTTGCACGCTCCATGATCATTCTGTTCATCCTTTTTGACACACCATTTTCTTGGGGTGTTCCAGGGGCTGTCTTCTCTCTGTGAATCCCATTGTGTGAACAGTAACTGTCAAACTCCTTGCTGTAGTACTCGCCTCCATTATCAGATCTGAGAAATTTCAACCTTTTTCCTGTCTCATTCTCATCCAAATCTATCCACTTCTTAAAAGTATCAAACACATCAGATTTATTTCTAATGCAATAAACCCAAGTTTTTCTAGTTGCATCATCAATAAAAGTAACATAATAATGAGAGCCACCAAGAGATTGCACCTAAGCTGGTTCCCATACATCTGTATGGACAAGCTCTAAGTTTTTACTCTTCTTTTGTTTCCCAACACTGAGAAATATAACTCTCTTCTATTTTCCATAAACACAGTTCTCACAGAATTCCAAACTTACTTGCTTCAGATCAGGAAGCAGTTTCCTTGAGTGGAGAATCTGCATCCCCTTCTCACTCATGTGGCCAAGCCTATGATGCCACAATGCCACACCTATTTCTGTGGAAGCTACAGAGATATAATAATCAGTATTATGAGGACATAAATATAATGTACCTATCCTATCTCCTTTTGCAATTACCATTGATTCTTTAGTGATCTTCCACCACGTTTCTCCAAACGTAGACAAACAACTGCTATCTCCCAACTGCCCTGTTGAGATCAGATTTATTTTCATAGCAGGAATGTGCCTTACATCCTTTAGCAGCCATTCACTTCCATTATTTAACTTAATCTGTACCTTACCCTTTCCAATAATTTTACATGGTTCATCATCCCCCAATAGCACATGCCCAAAATCAACTTGAACATAATCATGAAATAATTTCCTATGGGGTGTAGCTTGACATGAAGCCCCTAAATCTACTACCCAGTAATCACTAGTATTATCTAATGCAAGAATCAAAGCATCTTGTAACACATCACCTGCTACATTTGCTTCCTGAGTAGTCTCTTGCTGTCTATCTCCTTTTTTCTTTGGAGCTCTGCAGTCTTTCTTCAGATGTCCTTTCTTACCATAGTTCCAGCACTCTATTTTTCTGAATCTGGACTTGGATCTTCCCTTTTTAGACTTTCCATGATTTCCTGGGCTCCTTCCTCTCTCATTTTGTCTCCCTCCGCTCTCCATGGTCAACGCATTACCTGATGTCTCACCTGTGCTTTTTCTTCGCATTTCCTTGCTAAGAATAACACCAACAACATCATCAAATTTAAGAGTGTTTTAACTAGGGACATAGTTACTTACAACCATGACCAAGCTATTCTAGCTTTCTGGAAATGAGCACAAGATTAGAAGAGCCCTAAACTCATTATCAAAGTTCACTTTTACAAAACTTAACTGACTGGTAAGTGTATTAAACTCATTTAAATGGTCAGCAACAGATCCACCTTTCGACATCTTCATATTAAATAAACGCTTCATTAAAAATACCTTGTTAGAAGCCAAGGATTTTTTGTAGAGCTTACTCAATGCGCTCATCACACCCTCTGTTGTTTTTTCTTTCGAAATATTGAAGGCCACCGACGAAGCCAGGCACAGCCGTATTGTTCTCAATGCCTTTCTGTCAAGAGCCTCCCATTCTTCATCCTTCATAGCCGTCGGTTGTTTTGCTTTTTCACCCAACGGTAGGTACAGATCCTTCTGGTACAAAGAGTCCTCCATTTGCATCTTCCATAACTGATAATTTTGGCCATTAAATTTCTTGACCCTAAACTCTCCTTCTTTCGCCATTGCTCCCACTCAAACCAGGAACCCTTATTTCCTGCGAGTTTACCAACCAAATAGACCTTTTGGCTCTGATACCAATTGTTAGAAAATAGGACCACGGAGCAATAATAGATATACATTTAAATCAATAAACAAGATGCAAAACACATTAAAAAATTACAGAGAGACACAAATATAACGTGGTTCACCCAAACGATGGGCTATGTCTACAAAGAAATTGCCAGTCCTTTTATTACAGTCTAGAAATATGAAGGGATACACCCTGCAGCAAAACCACTGCACTTCCTCTTTGCGCTCTCACAGTCTCTCTTCCAATACAATACAATACCATACTCAGTCGTTTTACAATGCTTTCTTTTATAGGGGAAATACAATGGGAAAATTCTAGGGTTAACCCAATACCATAGGTCCGCAATATTGTTGGCCAACGCACATCCCAAAAAAAAATCTCGGCGGCTCCGCCCTCGAACCCCCGTTTTCTCCCGGGCATTGCCCCCGAACCCCCATGTCTTGGGGGCGTTTCCCCCAAACCCCCTTTTTCGGGGCGCTGCCCCGAACCCCAAGGAAAGGGGAATGAGTGTACAATACTCCCCGGTTACAATCACAACTGAATAATATCTCTGGATCTGGAAGATTAGGCTCCACAACCAATAGTTATTTTAAAACATGTTTATTCATTTACACTACTCTTTTTTTTTTCAATAATAATATCAATACTAAGTATTCATAACGACAATTATTTAATTTTTTAAAAACGTTATTATATATATAATTTGAAATGATAATTTCTTTAAAAACTAATTTCTCTCTTACCTTAAATTCAAAAGTATTCATAATAACAATTATTTAATTTTCTAAATACCTTATTATATATATAATTTGAAATGATAATTTCTTTAAAAAATAATTTCTCTCTTACCTTAAATTCAAGTGAGCATTAGAAAATATTTTAACTATTTTTCATTTAGAGTCTTAACAATATTTGTCGGTTTGTTATTGTCTTAAGGAGGTAGTTACATTTTCTCTTTGTGCACTGAGATGACATATGTCACCTACTCATGGATTCCAAGCCATTATTCCTCTTCCCTAGTGGATTCATGCCCCAATCATTGAGTCGAGTCAAGCCCTTAGTCTCTTAAGTCTACCAGTACAATTCAGAACTTAGGAAAATAAATTACATTACTTACAGTGTTTTACTCACATCGTGCTTCTCACCGGGAAGTTGCATATTATACATTAGGATTTTTATTCACCGTTGTAAGAGAATATAAGTAGAGGAGGGGACATTACATCCTCCCCCCCTTAAAATTTCACCGTCCTAGGTGTTGGTATCTTCCAAAGTTTGGTCTTTATTATAGATTGTCCTTCTAGTTATCAAGCTTCATCTATCTTTGTTTATTTTGAATTTTCTTTAGTATGTCTTTAATGCTTTTGTCTTCCATAAACTGTGACTTACACATGTAATTCTAGATATTTCTAAAAAATTCAACATACAAAAACATATGTTTACATATAATTATTGAAATTAAAAAGAAATATAAGTGTTATTTTTCCTTTGAATCTATTTTTTGCTATCCTTTTATAACAACCCTTTAAAACTTACCTTTACTATGAAGACTTTATCTCATGATAATAATAATAAACTTCATGATAAAAAAATAGGATCATCCTAGCCTGTGGCGCTTAACTATGCCATTTTCGATCTTTATATTCACACCTTTGGGATGATGGTACTTCTTCTCAAGTACCTTTAGTCAATTCCACTTTCCTTAGTAGCATAAATAATCATATCAAACTAACATATAACATGTGCATAATCATATTTTTCTTCACATATTTTGAAACATTTACTAATTAAAGAATTGCCAATGTACATAACAACAATCTTTTTATCATATTTGTCATACGAAAAATTCACCTCATAAATAAATTTGCAGCCAATGTTTTCCTCATTACGTCATAGTAAATAAAATTCCCAAAATAATATCATGCATTCTTTTTCATGACATCATATATACATGAGGGTCATCTCATTATGGAACCACTAGTTCATGTGTAGGCGTCCTCAACCTGTATATATAATATTCATCCGGTATAAGGACGATACCCTTCATCGATATATTTTTTTTACAACACTTTGGCGTATATCCTACATAGAACCTAGAATTCCACATATCTCACATCCTGAAATATTAACATCACAAAATATATCACTACAGGACCTAACAACTCACCTTGGTGCTCTCTGGAAGTTTTGCTTAAGAGCCTAATTGGTGGCTCTTTTCCTAGGACTTTAATATCATAGACTGCTCATCAGAGCCTAACACCTCACAAGGGTGCTCACTAGAAACTCTGTACTAACTTATAAAACAATTTAGAGCCTAACACCTCTCCAGAGTGCTTCATAGAAGCTCTACTTAATTTATAAGATTTTCCAATTTTCGAAGTTTTTCCTTTGCTCAAAAAATATTTGTGCTTAATTCATGTTAATATTTCAATTTGTTTATTCTGAAAATTAAGTCTCAGTTTCAAATATTATTACTTCTTGCAATTATGCATAAAGAGACTAAACAATTTAGGTTCTCTAGAGCCGACACAGTCAACACCAATCTTAGTTTCTCTTGCTTAATCACATAGTTTCAATCTAATTTTCTTCTTCATCTTCTTGAGTTGGTTAATCCTGTAATATTTGTTTAGTGTAGAAATTGTTTCTAAGAAGTTAGAGCCTTATAACCCAGGGCATCCCCTGTGATCCACGCAACAGTTTCGTAACTCTTTATCTAATTACTCTCTCTCTCTCCCTTGCAGGTATCATATATTCATATTCATATTCAATTATTTAGTTATGGACTTATTCGTACTGCCATAGTTTAGTCTCTACAATAATTTAAAGACATTTTCCATCATAATTACAAATATTCAATACGATTTCAAAAGAAATAATGAATGAATGAAATATCATAATCATCATTGGGCATACTCAATGTTCCAGAGACTACCAGTTCCACTTCAAACCAAAATTTTAATAATTCTGAACATACTCGATGTTCCCGATCCCATTGGCTCAACACCATATCCACATGGTAACTCAATATTCTTGATGCTCAAGAGCTGACATGCTCAACATCAAGGTATGTCTATCTAATTCTTCCAAGACTTAATAACATCATTACACATCCAAAATGCTTAATAAACAGATTATCGCTTTGCATAACTTGATACTTCTAGCTTTTATGCATGTATAAACCATTCAAACATTCAATGGATAAATTTCCCTATCACGGATATACCTTATATACAAGTGATCATTATCAACAATGCTATGGTTACCATACTCAAGTATTTAAAAAAAAAATCAACACTTCTAACAAAGTATATCCTTGGCATATAAAGTTATGTAAACTATGTTTTCCCATAAATGCAATCGATTAATCAAATGATAACATATTTCTAATCAACTGTAAAGCAAAGTTGACCTTCCCCTTCATTTATCTTCCTCGACCCTATGGTCCGCTTTTCATTTGGTTCAATGAAGAAGCTCTCTCACAGTTCGAGCTCACCTCAATGCGTATAGTGTAAAATGTGAAGATGTACCCATCCTGTGTGAGCGTTCTTAAAAATCAGATCTCCTATCCATTTGTTGATACTGTTTGCTGTCTTGGTTTACCATCTGCTAACACTATTAGGGTTTGTCAACACAAATACACTACAGGTAATCAACTTACTTCCAGATATTGATTTCATAGATCATGCACGAGTGTATAAATTCCATACTAACACAACTAACTTTACATTTCACAGGTTTAGCTGCTCCATCGGGGTTTCCAAACTTCCAAAGGTGAGTTGATGGCTTAAAGTGATGGTTCTATCTCTCTGTTCCATTCTTCAGAAGGGGATTTGCTGATTTAGTTGACCATGAAAGTCTTGGCCATTTTAATAGAGGCTTTAGAAGTTAGTTGTAACGTATCAAAGGGTCTCTGTTGGATTCCTTAACTCAAACCATTCAACATTATAGGTAATTTTATTAATATCAGTAGGGTTCATATTATGTTATAACTATCTGCTGAGAGGTTGGTTGCTGGTTCTAAATACTGCGTTTTAATGAACAATATTAATATGAATTCTATATGGTGGTAAATGGACATTTTATTTTGTTACAAAGTTTGGTTATTTGGTGTTTATGGTATTTACTTCTTATCAATGTTTATTTTCTATTCGGGTCGTTGGGATAGGTAATATACTCTCCACGTTTTCTAAACTATAGCCTTTGATTTATTACTCACTGTGAACCCATGAGTTTGTGGAGAATGTAACAACTCCGTTTATCATAGAATTTCAATTGCATTCAGTAACTGTAATATCCCCCAATACACAAACATTTTTATGTAATATTAATGTTATTATTTTTTTTGAATATGATTGGCGAACCTGGAATATGCCAATCAGTCCTTGGAGGAAAAATGTAAAGTAAACTTATGATTATCTGAATGAAAGAGAAAACCATGTTGAATGAGAAATTATGCATGCGAAGAGTGGGGGATGCGAAAGGTCATCCTTAGATAGTTGCACCAGGTGTGGGAAGGCCTGTATGGCGCTAAGACCCACCCCAGGGATACAAAAAGGAGGGCAATAGAGATTCCAGGAGCGAAAAAAGACCTAGGATAAAACAATAAAGAGAACACAATCAGTATGCTGGGGGGGGCTGGATGCGAAGTACTCTGCGTTTAGGTAAGATGAATGAGACATTGTCTGTGTAAGACAAGGGGTTCCCAACTAGAGAATGGGACTGAGTTTGACAGTCACCACTCTTGGCATGCATAATTATCTTGGGGTGATTGAGGACAGAGGGAATCCCTGTACCTAATCTATTGTTGGGTGGAATGTGGTTGTTCCCTCTTCATTGTGAATTGTGTTACGAGCAGGTTTGAATACTGGGGTTTGTTCTACCATCCTAATGAACTAAGAGTATGAATTTTATGTGCAATTATGTGTTTCATTGTTAAATAAATGATATTTAGTAGCTTCAGTTTCACTGCTGGATTTAATTCTCTTAAACTATTTTTTCCATACTCGGTTGTTAGATGATAGTGTCATGTATTGAGGAAATGGAAACTTGAACAATATGTTTGTTTATGATAAAAATGTGGTTTAATGTCAATGAAATGATGAAATAAAAGCTTAGGTTGAATGAAGTTTATGAACTATTGTACTCAAACAATTTAAGTGCTCTTTGGTTGTTTTTAAATCTCTTCAATGTTTGTTTACGAACGTACGGTGTTTGTGATGACGGACCCGTTGCATACAGTCTTTAGATAGCCTAATACGTGAGTTAGTCAGTCCTAACTTTATTCGAACCGCTAAGTTTAACCAACCCGACCTATGATCCCTCTAACGATCAATGAAGGGCGGAATTCAAGTCTGCAGTGAACTAGATTTCACCAGAATTCCATGCCCACCTTTGACGTTAACCACCCTGCTAGTCGAGTGAGTGGAATGATCCTCCATCGTTGGATCCCTACTAACCACGATCGACGACAGACTCCAAATAGAAATAAATTAATTTCATTAAGTTTTCCACGTTCAGCCTCTACGGTTAACTCACCTGCTAATTAGATCAATGGAATCCTTGAGGACCATCAGATATATATTGACGACAGACCCCAAATACCATAAGGCATATTTTATAAAAAATTTGTGCACACCTAGAGTGGTTAACTCCCATGCTAGTTGAATCCGTGGAATTCGTGAGCACTGTCAGATATAGATCAACGATGGACCTCAAGTGATTTAAAGCGGATTATACAAGAATTTTGCGCACCCCTTCGGCGTTAACTCTTTTTCTTGTTGAACGTGTAAAATCCTTGAGGATGGTCGGATTTGGATCGATGATGGACCCAAAGCATCGCAAGGAGGATTTGATAAGGAATTCGCGCACACCAGGATTCTATAAATTCGTGCTAGTTGAGCCAGTAGAATGGATCATAGCTATCGATATTCACCAAGCTCTATCTTTGTCGTTGATCATAAAGGCATTAGTTTCTTTCAGTGGATTTGTTCTTGGCTGTAGATATGCCAATATTAACCATGGATATATTGAAGATACACGTCCTTTAAGCCTTCTGTAATATTCACTGAATTGATCACTGCAAGGGTCAATTACCTCTACAACTTGAAGCTTATTGTTGCAGATCTACGAAGTTTAGAGCTGAGTTTTTAAGTAGGCTTATATCGTTGATGATGAAAGTATGGTCTCATGAACGAAGATGTATTATTATGATCTTGTTTAGGGTATTACTGATATGTTACACCTAATGCGATGATGTCTGGGATTGGGTTGTCATTCTCCTAGGAGAAGTTCTCTTGGTCTATTGGGAGGGTTATGACTGCTTGAAATACACCCTCTCTTCCCTCAACCTAGTATAACTGATAATTTTTGTTGAGTTTCTGGAATGGGAGACTCTTGCTCCATTGAATAATTAGGACTTTTTTGGGGTTTCCCTTGGATGTCTTAACGTTTTCTAAAAAGAGTTGCTGGCTTACTATATGCATTTCCTGGTTTAATCACCCAATGTATATTCCTCAATGAGAAGGCTGGAGTTCTAATCTGGGTTGAACCATCCAAGGCCTGGTGAAGTTCATTGATAATAGGTATAGTTACGCATGATATTGCTACATTTTCTATTTCTCCCTGTAGGATTCAACAGTGTGGGAATCCCTTATTTACTTATGAAATAACTGAATTTGTTGAGAGCTTGTCACAGATCTCTAGTAGGGTTTGTTGTGGTTAGGTGTTCCTGTATTTTGCATCTGAATATGCCCGGGTTTTCCACTACATTCAATTAAGTTTAGGAAGACTAGAAGTCTGGTTTAAAAGTCAAAATGAGACTAAGTTGAAGTTAAGATGTACCTTCCCGGCTTCCAAAATATGATGGTGGAAGGAGGAAGTCGAAAGTCGGAAAGCGGAAAAGAAATGTTAAGTCTTAAGAATGTTAAGACTTCCATGATCCACGATCCACACAGGGGAAAGAAGAAAGGAAAAGATGGAAGGTCGAAAGACTAGATGGGAAATTGAGATCGATTCTGCGAGATCGACGATGTGGAATAAAAGTCAAGAAAGAAAGTGAGTTTTTCGACTTTTGAGTTCCACAGCAGAAGGCGGAAGAACTGTTAAGTATTTCTGTCGAAATTTATGTTTCCTACTTTCGAGTTCTGAGGTCAAAAAGGTAGAAAGCAGAAGGTGGAAGGTGGAATAATTTTTAACTATTTCCGTCGAAATTTACGTTTCCGAGTTATGAGTTCCAAGTTCGGAAAGGCATAAAGTGGAAGGCGGAAGGTGGAAGAGCAGTTAAGTATTTTCGTCGAACTTTACGTTTCGACTTCTGAGTTGCGAGATAAGAAAGGAGGAAAGCGGAAAGAGAAAGGAAGAATGCGGTATAACTGTTAAGTATTTTCGTCAAACTTTATGTTTCCGAGTTCCGATGTCAGAAGGGTGGAAGGAAAAAGAGCTATTAAGTATTTCTGTTGAATTTTATGTTTCCTAGTTTCGAGGTTAGAAAGGTGGAAAGTGGAAGGTAGAAGGTGGAAGAGCGGTTAAGTATTTCCATTGAAATTTACGTTCTTGATTTTCGAGTTCTGAGGTTGCAAAGGCAGAAAGTGGAAGTCCAGAAGGAGGAAGGAGGAAACGTGGTTGAAGGACTCCATCGAATTCTATGTTTCTGATTCCTTATTTTCGAGGTCAGAAGGGAGAAAAGCAAAAATGCGAAAGGCAGAAGGCAGAAGAGTGTTTAAATGTTTTGGTCACACTTTAGGATTTCTACTCCCGACTTCCGAGGTCGAAAGGGCAGAAAGAGGAAGTGTGTAATGCAGAGTGTGGAAAATAATTCTCTGGTTACAGAGGTAGATTTTTTTGTGGAAGACTGATTCTTCTTGCAGTTTTCTGTGCTAGTTATTTCTTAAAGCTTGAGGATGAAGGTTTATGAAGCTCACAACCAACTATTATGTGAAAGGAATTATCATTGAAAAAAAAAATTAGATGCATTTATGACAGGTTTTTGGGGTATGTTACATATGGTATCAAAGCTAAAGGTTTCAACCCTAATGCCTTTTGGGAAAATCTAGTTTCGTTGAGTTATGGGAATCTTTGTTCTAATCATTGCATTGGAATGTTTAATATAAATACAAGTTGTTCAGTACAACAAAGCCACAGGAACACCTAGTTCCATTTGAATCATGCTAAATGATAATCGTCCCTTTGCTTGAGAATTCTCGGTTGATGTACTCTGAATGGATATTAATTGGGTGGATTTTGATCCATGTATTCAAATAGGTGTGCCATGATTGTTGAGTTTGATTATTGTACTAAAATGGATTCTCTATGCATGTTTGGTTGTCCTTGGTGGACATTACATGATGGAGATAGGGCTATTTCACCTTGTGAAAGCTGTCCTATTCAGGCTAGCTCTGATACCATGTTAAAATTTCATATGCTTAGCTAAAACATCAGTATTTCATTTCATTTTCATAACAAAATCATATAAATAGGATCATTGAAAGAAACATTATCACAAGAACAACACAGATTTAACCTGGGAAAACCCTAAAGGGAAAAACCCAACAAAAGCTTCCTCAATATAGATGCCCCAAAAGATAAAAGTTAAAACCAAAATGGAGATCAAAGACTAATCCTCCTCCATCTCCAGCTACTTCTCTCTCCTCCACTAATGCGCTACACAAGTGAGAGTGTGTGTTCCAAATGAGGAGCGCCACACCTCTATTTATATTCATCCGTTCACTTTAATAATTAAATCCGACATGTAGGCTCGAGTTAATCATGTAGGCTTGAGTTACACATGTAGGCTCAAGTAACCACACTGGGGTGCTAATGACCCACCTTTACAATTAGAGGGGACTACCTCATGACTCTTATTAGTTCTTCTGATTAGAAGCATCGAGGTACAGATTAATACAAGTGGTTCTCCCGGTAGGATCATCGGGGACCACAAAAAGATACATATAGAATATTCTTCGAAGTTACAATATTTCAACACTCCCCCTTAACGAGAAGGGTATTCTACAACAACGTCAACAACAACAATAGTAGGAGAGAGATAGAGGACATCATCAACATCATCAGGGTAACACATCTATAAATCATTGGAAGCTTTTCAACATCATATAGTCTTCATCTTCAATATTCAATGATAGCAACCTTTTGACCTTTTGATCAGCATCAACATCTTCAGCACTTTGACCTTTCGATCAGCAACAACATCTTCAACACTTTGACCTTTCGATCAGTAGCAACATCATCATCATCATACTCTGATATTTCTATCAGAAACATCATCATCATCACACTCTGATATTTCGATTAGAAACATCATCATCACCACACTCTGATATTTCGATCAGAAACATCATCATCAGTACTTTGACCTTTTTATCAGCAACATCATCATCAACACTTTGACCTTTTGATCAACAACATCATTATAAATAGCTCAAGGCAGGACTAACATCATCTATAGTAGGTGTAACAACAGCCAACATGATCCTTCCTTTCAGAATTATGGGATCATGGACAACACATCTGTGGTACTCAGACGATCCTTCCTTTCAGAATTACGGGATCAAGTCCACTTACATCAACATTTAAGATGATCCTTCTTTTCAGAATTACGGGATCAAGTCCTCTTACATCAACATATAAGATGATCCTTCCTTTCGGAATTATGGGATCAAGTACACTTACATCAACATTTAAGACGATCCTTCCTTTTGGATTTATGGGATCAAGTCCACTTACATCAACATTTAAGACGATCCTTCCTTTCGAAATTACGGGATCAAGTCCATTTACATCAACATTTAAGATGATCCTTCCTTTTGGAATTACGGGATCAAGTCCACTTTCATCAACATTTAAGATGATCCTTCCTTTCAGGATTATGGGATCAAGTCCACTTACATCAACATTTAAGAAGATCCTTCCTTTCGAAATTATGGGATCAAGTCCACTTTCATCAACATTTAAGACGATCCTTCCTTTCAGAATCACGGGATAAAGTCTAAGGATGATTAATCCTACCACGTTCTTGAGTACCAAAGTCACTGGATCCGTTCTGAACCAAAGTTCAAGGATGATACAATCCTACCACCTTCTTGATGACCGAAGTTCACCAGATCCATTCTGAATCTAAGTTTAAGGATGATACAATCCTGCCACATTCTTGATGACCGAGGTCACCGGATCACTTCTGGACATATGTCTCGGGATGATACAATCCCTCTTCATTCTCGAGGACTAAGGTCCCCGGATCACTTTAGGGAAAGTGCCTAGGGATGACACAATCCCACTGCAACATCACTACTCCCCCTTTTGGGGAAGGTCTTTCCGAACCACACCAAGCTTGTCTCGAAAGTGTTTGAACTTTACTTGGGATAGAGGCTTTGTCAACACATCAACAACTTGTTCATAGGTACTTACATACTGGAGCTTTATGGATCCTTTTTGCATCATATCTCGAATGTAGAAATACCTGATTTCTATTGTGCTTTGATCTATCGTGGAACACAGGGTTATCTATCATTTTTATACAAATTTGGTTGTCACATAGAATCACGGTAGTGTCCAACTCTAGGTTGAATAATCCTGACATCAGCTTTCAAAGCCATATGGCTTCACAACTAGTAGAGCAAGCTGCTATATATTCTGCTTCGGCTGTGCTTAGAGAAACACTGGATTGCTTTTTGCTAAACCATGAAATCATAGCAAATCCCAGACTATAACATCCACCTGATGTGCTTTTTCTGTTTAAGATACTTTCGGCTCAATATGCATCTGTATAACCATATTGGGCCGGTTGAACTAGATATTGACTTAAGGTGTTCACAGCAAAACAAATTGGGCCCCATCTGCATCTGTATAACCTAGGTTGAACTAGATATTGACTTAAGGTGTTCACAGCAAAACAAATGTCTGGTCTAGTATTTGTTAAGTACATCAATGACCCAATGATCTGTCTATAACGAGTCACATCCACTAACTCTGATGAGTCATTAGTTAACAAATTTAGGTTGGAATCCATGGGTGTGGCCAAGGCTTTGCATTCCAACATATCGAATCTTTTCAATATCTCTACTGCATACTCTCCTTGGTTGAGAAAGATTCCTTCTGAACTTTTCCATACTTCTAGACCTAGGAAATAATGCGTTAACCCAAGGTCTTTCATCTCAAATTATTCTACTAGTTTCTTCTTGCTTTCCATAATTTGTTTCTCATTCCCTATCAAGAATAAGTCATCCACATATAGTAGTAGGATGACAGGTTCATCTTATACAACCTTGAGGTAAAGGTTAGGATCAGCTTTACTCTTGGCAAATCCCATGCTCGACAAGAAACTATCTATCCTCTCATACCAAGCTCGAGGAGCTTGTTTAAGACCATACAAGGTTTTCTTCAACTTGCATACATGAGTATGTTTATCTTCAAATTCAAATCCTTGTGTCTATTCTATGTATACTTCTTCTTCGATCACACCATCTAGAAAAGTTGTTTTCACATCCATCTGGTGTAAGTCCCACTTGATCATGGATGCAAGTTCCATGATAGCTCTAATCGAAGTATACCGTGCTACTGGGGCAAATGCCTCTTCATAATCAATTCCCTCTTTCTGAGAGAAACCTCTAGCCACAAATCTTGCTTTATACTTCTCGATACATCCGTCAGCTACATGCTTTATTTTGTATATCCATTTGGAGGATACTATACTCTTTCATTCTGGTTTGGGAACTATATCCCATACATCATTCTTCATTAGTGACTGGTATTCTTCAATCATTGCTTCTACCCATTCTTTCTTCTCTACCGTTTCTTCATAGTTTGTAGTTTCTTGATTTACAAGATCACACATGAAGGCTACATAGTTGGGAAAAGTCTTAGGTTTATTTCTTTCCCTTGTGGAGCCTTCATGAGCGCCATATCTTTCTGCCTCTCATATAATTTCTCTTGTCCAAGCAGGCTTTCTCTTTCTTGATGTCTCCATCATGGGAGGTTCTTGTGGTTCTTCTATGTCATGTTCTTCAGGAGCTTCATCTTTAGGGTGACATGTAGTTTCTTTATTTCTGGGAGGTGTCTCTTCTTCATACACTTCTTCATGTTGGCACTTCTTGGATCTCTTGAGGGCTGCCTCTTCATCGAATGTCACATCTCGACTGATTTCCATGTGATGGAATCCAGGAATGTAGATTCTTAATGCTTTGGATACTTCACAATATCCAACAAATATCCCCTTCTTTCTGGAAGGGTCCAACTTGGTTCTTTTCTCTTTTGGTATATGAATATATGTTGGGATGTGTATTTTAAGAGTCGCTAGTTTTGGATAAATCCGCGGTTTTTGTAATTTTGTAAGCGGATTTATGGTTCAAAATAGTCTTAGGGGTGTTGGGGTTAAGTTAAAGCTTTCTTATTGTAATAAACCCATGGTTTATGTCCAGGATTTAGGGTTCGGGGTGCCCATGGTTTAAGCCCAGGGTTTTGTAATAGTGCGCTATATAAATAAGCACTCCTGTAAAGAAAGAAGGTTAGGATTTTTATGTATAAGGAATTGCTACAAAGCTACAGCTATTTTTTAAGGAAAGGTTAAGTCCCAGCTGTGTGCGTGGACGACCTTTCCAGCTGTGTGCGTAGAGGGTATTTTGTAAGAGGTTAAGAATATCTGCAGCTGTGTGCGCAGAGGCCTGCTGCTGTGTGCATGGATTTTAAGGACAAGAAGAGATCTACAACTGAGTACGCAGATCAGAACTGTGATATTGTAGCAAGTTGAATAAAACACAGTTCTGTGGACGTAACCCCTACATTGGGGGTGAACCACGTTATATCTGGTGTTGTGGTTCTTGTGATTGTCTCTGTTTCTGTTTATCTTTCTTGCATTAATAGCTAGATATATCTGATAAATAAGATCACTGCTAATAAATAGCTTCGCTGCAAATTCCCAGTAAAGGGTTGAGCAAGTCACTTTGTGTTTATCTATATGCAAGCTATATATACTAGTCGAAGCTCTGTGTTGATTGGATATAGGCTGTTAGAGACTAAAGGTACAGTAATATCCCTCTTCCGCTTGTAGAAACCTGATTCTGCGGCATCCCATAGCTGTTTCGGGTGAGACTGCAACCTGCGTGCAGGTTGTTGCCGAAAGGGACAACACTGTGGGTCTTTTGTTGGTGCAAAGCAAAAGGTTTAAACCCGGCTCTGCCCTATTGCCCAACAAATTGGTTCCATTTCCGGTTGAACTCAGTATCTGCTCAAGAGGGGTTTATGTGTACCACGAGGGCTATGTTCTAGAGGCCCTCTGTGAAGGAAATCGATGATTGGCTTGACGAGACTTATCTAAAATTCGCTGCGCAAGATAATACAGATCCGCATTGCAGTGCACACGAATTTCTACAAAGGTAATTTTTTGCTGATGTTTATGAGAATTTTTTTGGTACTATCCACATAGAGTTGCACCAGTGGTTATCCAGGTTAGCAGAGCGAAGGACGAATTCCCAAGTTCGTCTGTTTCCTGCTTGGACCCTTGCACGAGTTAATCTTATGAAACACGTGAACAACGAGATATCCCGCGCTGTTGATTTCTGGACGATGCGAATGTTGGAAGCCTTCATGACGGAGGTTGCCATCGACACAAGTACCTCCTTCAACGAAGCTGAACGACAGTTCTTCAAAGGCCCAAGCGGTAAGTTTTTGAATTCTTTTAGTTTGAGCATTAAGTTACTATTAGCTGAAAAAGGTATATTGTTTTTCGAATCTGACTGTTAGTTTAGTAATACTAACCTATGGTTGTAAGTGATACTACTTTCAACGAGCAAAGTGGTTTGCTGCGCAGTGGAAAAAGGTATAAGCGAAATTTTGAGTCCTATACCCTAGGTCAGGATATCGAGACTACCCCTGTTAGCCCCGTTGATTCCGACACCGAAGAAAACCCTTATGTTAGCCATCCTCTGGTAACCCCGCAGCGCAGACCTGTTATCCCTGAGACTCCATCGCCGTTGAAAAGTAACCCTAGCACGAACATCCCCACCGCAGGGCAGTCTACCCTAGTCAGTTCTTCCCCGCCTACCTCCGGTCCCCCTCCAATCCCCCCTAGATCCGCTATGGCCCACATGACAGATGACATTAAGCTTCCTGTTTTCAAAGGAACTGGGTCAGAGGATCCAGAATAGTTCTAGTTTTTATGTGAAGCAGTGTGGAATGCTAAGACCATTACAGACCCGGCTGTACGAACCGCGCAGCTCATTACTTCTTTTCGGGATCGGGCTTTGACTTGGTTCATGAAATTCTCCAGTACTCAGACTCCTGCCTTAGATGATATTAAAGTAGCAATGATCAAAGAGTTTAAGAAGCCCAAATCAAAGTCGCAGTGTATCACTGAATTGAAAGAGATTCAGCAGCGACGCGGTGAATCAGTATGGGACTTTGACCAGAGGTTCAAATTTCTACTAGACCAAGTCAGTTTCACTATTGGTCCTGCGCAGCACAAAGAATGGTTCATTGCAGCATTGTTACCGCATATCAGAACTCCACTCATGCAACAGAAGGTTGCTCACCAACAAGAGGCTCTGGAAATAGCGATGAAGCTTGAGACTGCCCCTGCCGGAGATAATTCTAGTATTGCTCAAATCCAAGCTCAGTTGGCAGCGATGGCCTTGGAGCTTCGCGATATGAAGAAAGGAAAAGCCAGTCGCGAAGAGGTTTGGTGTACACAATGTCGGAAAGAAGGTCACAACAGGGACCAATGTTCTGTGGTCAGAAATTACCTGAATACGGGTGCGCCCAACCCGTTCAACCCCGCCATTCTATATTGTGAGATCTGTCGGACAACATGCCAACATCGGCCTGAAAACTACCAGCTTCTCCAGAGGTATGTACAAATTCCCAAGAACCCTTACTGCAAGTTTTGTAAGTCAATGGGGCATAATGAAGAGGAGTGCCGCAGCTATGACCTCATGAGAGAGCGCAACTATGACGCCTACCGGGTGCAAAATGAGGTCCAGAGTAATGATGGCTATGGGTACCGAGGTGTTACTTCCGGTAGAGGTGCTTTTGAAGGTCAGGGTCGTGGTGGTATGGCAGGAAGAGGCAGAGGACCAATGGTGTGTTACAACTGTAACCAAGCCAGGCATCTAGCTAGGGACTATCGAAACCCCACTACGACATGTCGGTATTTCCACGTGGTAGATCATGTGATCGAGCAGTGCCCCGAGCTGATAGCTAAAATTCAGGAAAGAAACAGTGGCCCTACCCAGAATATTCAGCTGATTTCCGTAGAACAGAGACCGGCCCCAGCCATCAATGTGGTTATGCGGAGTGGAGCTATGACGTACACACAGCCTACCGAGCAACAGTCTGCCAAAGCATGGGTCTGTAAATCCCCCAAGAAAACTCCAGCGCTTGATAATGAAAGTGATCAAGGGACAGTCATGAAGGCCAAGTGCAGTTATGTTGATCCTGACACAGCTGTCGTACACGCACCACAACATCAGCAGGAGTTGCAGCTGCAAGATGCTTCGACAGATGAAGTAAGTACATTGCCCTCCTTTTTACAGAGCTGTATGAAACTCTTGAGGAATCAGAATGCTTTAAAGGAGTTGCAAAAAGTTCTTGCTGTCTGTGAACCTCAGAGAAGAGCTGATACGGAGAAAACTGTTAATCGTGTCTAGAGAATTGGGAGGGAAATGAGATTGAATGTCCAGATAGGGGAGTATGATATGACCGATGTCATTTTGGATTTAGGATCAGAAGTCAATGTCCTCACCAAGCAAACATGGGAGAAAATGGGCAAACCTGCCCTTGCTTGGTCCCCTATCCAGTTGAGGTTAGCCAATCAGCAAAGGATTGTGCCCCTAGGAAGATTTCCTAGAGTTCTAATAGATATTGATGGGGTCAACACATTGGCGGATTTTGAAGTTATTGAGATCATTGATGACAGTAATCCCTATCCAGCCCTGTTAGGAATTGAATGGGCAATGGAAAATGCTGCAGTTATTGATCTTAAGAGGAGACAGATGACCTTCGAAGGAAGGGGTTTGAGAGTTATAATACCCCTAGACCCATCCCAACGAGAACGATACACAGAACCACTCAGGAATGAAGATCCGGATGTGCTGGATCATATCTATAATATCACCGCGGAGGAAGATGATTACGAGGAATCTCTTGCAGAGGATTGGGAGTCTAGTAGCTCTTGTATGACGGACTCCGAGGATGGCTTAGAAATTTGGAAGCACCGATTATCTGAGTTACATGGACATAGATGCACCAGAATTACCAAGTCCCTTAGACGGCTCAGTTCGCAGACAAGAACTTTTCCCGCTTCTGATGCTTCGACAGCCCCAGGGGCATCTACTGTGCCATTATCAGAGCAGACACTGCCGCCACAGCAACTCCAGACTCTGGATTCAGCCCTTCAATTTGCCACAGCCAGAAGGTGGATTTCCCATCACGAGTACCTTCCTTGTCGATAAACTGGCCCGAGCCCCCTTCGCCTGAAATTTGGGGATCAGCACTAGAGGCTGCGCAACAGGTTCAATGCGCAGCGTAGGCCGCATTAACACTTAGAGTATTGCTATGGAGCATGGAAACTTCAGTCTTTCTATCTCCAGGAACCTATAGCCGAACACCGATACATAGAGGTCGGGCCTCGGCACGTTAATATGGTTAGTACTACCGAAATAGCCCAATCCTGCCCTCGCCGGATGGCACTACATGCTAAGAAAGCAAAGTTCACAGTTTGGTCACAGAGCTTGCCCACATATGCCGAAGGTCAGTATCATGACGAAGGTCCTTTTTGTGACGCAGCTGTGGCACTGGTTGTGTTGCAGCATAAAATCCGATCGTTGGAACACTGCCAATTTGGCGGCACCGGCACTTTCAATGCTTTAATTGCCTGTCCTAAGGATAACCGCCGAAATCTAGAGCCGTGGAAGCGGGATTCCTGTCAGATTTGGTGCCTTCAATGCACATTTATGACCGATGGGATTGATGGATTGTATAAGAAGCCACCCAGGCATGGGGAATTCATATTCCGCAGTTTCACAATTGAACCTATGTCCGCTGATCAGGAACTTCACGACTTGTTAAGAGAATTTGAACGGACAGGCTTTCTGAACATTTTCCACCCCCCACATGTGCCTGCAGCATGGGAGGAGACCCTACCAGCACCAACTCCACCAATGCAAACATGGTCTGCTAGGAAACAGTTCAAGCCAGAAGTGCGCTCTAAGCGAAATGAAGATCGACACAAGGACTCTGGAAAAACATCGGAGGACCCCGCAATGGATCCGCATGGTTCAGTAGAAACCCCAAGTGAAGGAGAGGATAATATTGCACTGCGCCGGCTGCCATATGTCCCACCTTTGCGACCAGGAGTTAAACCACCTCGGTGGAACAAATAGTTTACGATACGCACCCCTTCACTGCCCCGGGTGTACAGTTGGTTGGAATCATGACAGGAAAGATAGACCGACTTAAGTATGCCGACCACGATACCAGTGATCGTGGTAAGTTCCCACAGTTCGCACCAGAAAAGTATTTGCACTCTGTCAAGTATGATGAAACTGGAGCAACACTACTCGAGGTCAGACGGTGGGCTGCCGGCTTGGATCAAGCTGGTCTGCTGAAGATGCTTGACGTTCCTCATTTTGGTCGTGGTGCACAAGTGACCATAGCTGTCAAACAGCTGCTAGCTCTAGTTCATGACGGCCACCTATGGATAGGTGACAAGAAAATTCCCATTAATGGTGAGCTCATTCACAGAATCACGGGCTTGCCAATAGTAGGGCCTGATCCGGTGACGGAATTTCCCTCGAAGCATGAGGACACAAAGCTTGCGCAAACTATGAAGGAACACTTCGGCCTAACGAAGGGAAAACGCGGGTGTCACACCTCCACGATTCAAGAACACCCCATTCGTTTTGCAGCTGAGCTCTTAGCATGCAAAGTCATACGAAAGTGCAGACCTACTGAAGTACCTGCCCCAGTCATCAGAATCTCCATGAACTGCGCCGAAGGTTATAGCTACAACTGGGCAGCGTATGTTGCGAGAGAATTCCTGGAAGACGCTCGCGACGCACAGGAGAAAGGTAGAGCCTTCCATTACTCATGGTTACTCATCCTCATCGCACTAGTAGGATGGCAAGAACTTGTTGAGGCATAGTTTCCTGATGCCCCAGAGCACATGTTTGGCGCAGTCAGGTACGCATCGATGTGGGTATCACTGGATAAAGCACATCAATAGATGACAAATTATGTTTTTTCCTTTTATATGATGAATATCCAGTATAAGATCGCAAAAACCCCGCAGCTCAGTAATGAGTTATTCTCCCATTATGAAGGCACATCCACCTTCAGTGCTGACATGCATTCTACTTTCATCCAGGCTCGCGCAGATAAAAAGCATCAATGGTTCAAGCTACCCTATGTAGTCAATGAGGGTGATATCTGGGCAGTTGTTCAGCACTGGCCGGCTGAATGGCTGAAAGATGTAGGAAAGAAACCTCACATTCCAGTCCCCATCGTTACCAATATGGGCGTAGGTACTAGTTGCCAGCAGCAGCAAGTTCCCCTGGAAGACAGCGAAGAACAGACTGAGTCGCAGTAGAATGATAGCAACCAGGGTGGAGGAGTCAACTCTGACGAAGACGAAGGATAGGATTCGGTCAAAAGTACTCTAGACCCTAATAGGCCGGAGAAGCGCAAGACACCAGAAGTAGAGGAAGCCTAACAAGCCATAGTCCCGCAAGAAAGTGAAGGAGTCAAAGGATAAGAATGCCAAAGACACACCTGGTTTGACAAGTGAAGAGCTTGATGTGGTTTTGTCAAAGTCCACAGAATTCCTTACTAAAAAGTGGTCAGAGTTTGCCACTGTACACTTGGATGCCATCCATGGTGTCGCACAGAACATATCGGAGCTGAAGGACTTAGAAGCACAGTCGGTGACCAGCACTGTCGCCAGCAGTACCCCAGTAAGTATACAGCCCGACTTAAGGGAATGGCCGGCTCGAGAAAACAAGTGCCAAGTCTCTACCGCTGCCCTCATCATAACTGATGCGGCATCTCGTGTAGAGATGCGCATGACAGTAGGCATCGATTACACCAAAATGTCGATGATGGAACTATAGCTGTGCCAGTCCGCTATTACAAAAGAAATCCAGGCCCAAGCTCATTACTCACAAAAGAAGTTGGACGATACCACGAAGCAGAATGATAGCCTCGCAGCGCAGCTGGAAGCAGTAGAATAATGAAAGAGAGATGTAGAACGTAAGCGGATTACACTGGTCCGACTTTTGGATGAAGCATGTCGAAGCCTTCCTGACTTCGACGTGTAGCTGGTAGAAGATCCATAGCAATGACTAGGCAGGCTGAAAGATTATGCACAGTAGTCCCAAAGTGAAATTGAGAAGCTCAAAGCAGAACATGAAACTCATATCGTGGAGCTTCAACTTCGCATCCTTCCAGGAAGTCCACCCGAGGTCAAAGAGCAGCGCCGTGCAGACATTCAGGCATCAGCAGCGAAAATTTCAGATATTGTGGGCAATGCAGCAAAGTTGCTTGGAGACAGTGTCGAGGCTTGGACAACTCTTCAGGAACACCCAGAACTAGGACAGCTACAAGAAACTATCAAGCAACGACAGGAAGAACTGGATATAGTTAAAATGGAAATTAAGACTTTACCACCCATGGAGAAAATGCTTAAAGTAAAGCGCAGCAAGGAGCTTCAGTAGCAAATTGAATCGTGCAGGATGAAAGTGACAGAGTTGGAAAACTCTATACAGCCACTTGTTAGCGAAGCCTGGGAACTAAGTACTACTGTGGATAACCAGTTAAAAATTTTGAAGGCATATGATGCAGTCGCACAGGAAAAAGCCAGCGAAGTATCATCCGCAGCCTTGCAGGAGTTGGTAGACAAGGAGAAAGAAGCTGATGACATCATGCACAGTCTCAATACTCAGTTCACCACCTTCGCAAAGAAGCTTTCCCTGCCAGCAAATTAGCAGAGTGTCCCGGGACGGGCCACTAGTGAGTCTTAGGGGCCTGTTGGGATGTGTATTTTAAGAGTCGCTAGTTTTGGATAACTCCACGGTTTTTGTAAGTTTGTAAGCAGAGTTATGGTTCAAAATAGTCTTAGGGGTTTCGGGGTTAAGTTAAAGCTTTCTTATTGTAATAAACCCATGGTTTATGTCCAGGGTTTAGGGTTCGGGGTGCCCATGGTTTAAGCCCAGGGTTTTGTAATAGTGCTCTATATAAATAGGCACTCCTGTAAAGAAATAAGGTTAGGATTTTTATGTATAAGGAATTGCTGCGAAGCTACGGCTATTTTGTAAGGAAAGGTTAAGTCCCAGCTATTTGCGTGGATGACCTCTGCAGCTGTGTGCGTAGAGGGTATTTTGTAAGAGGTTAAGAAGATCTGCAGCTGTGTGCGCAGAGGCCTGCTGCTGTGTGCACGGCTTTTAAGGAAAAGAAGAGATCTATAGCTGAGTGTGCAGATCAGAACTGTGATTTTGTAGCAAGTTGAATAAAACACAGTTCTGTGGACGTAACCCCTACACTAGGGGTGAACCACGTTATATCTGGTGTTGTGGTTCTTGTGATTGTCTCTGTTTCTATTTATCTTTCTTGAATTAATAGCTAGATATATCTGATAAATAAGATCACTGATAATAAATAGCTTCGCTGCGAATTCCCAGTAAAGGGTTGAGCAAGTCACTTTGTGTTTATCTATATGCAAGCTCTATATACTAGTCGAAGCTCTGTGTTGATTGGATATAGGATATTAGAGACTAAAGGTACAGTAATATCCCTCTTCTGCTTGCAGAAACCTGATTCTGCGGCATCCCATAGCTGTTTTGGGTGAGACTGCAACCTGCGCGCAGGTTGTTGCCAAAAAGGCCAACACTGTGGGTCTTTTGTTGGTGCGAAGCAAAAGGTTTAAACCCGGGTCTACCCTATTTCCCAACAATATATACTGGACAACAAAATATCTTGAGGTGACTTACCTCAGGCTTCTTTCCCATGAACATATCTTCTGGAGTCTTGAACCCAAGAGCACTGTGAGATATTCTATTCTGTATAGATACAACAGTTCTTGCCACCTCTTCCCATAGATGCATTGGAATATCTTGATCATATATCATTGTCTTCGCTACCTCCATGATGGTTCTATTCTTTCTTTCCGCAACCGCATTCTATTGAGTATTGTAGGGAGTCGTTAGTTCCCTCTTCCGGCATCTTTGCAAAAAGCTTCAAACTCTTTTGAGATATACTCTCCACCATTGTCTAATCGGAGTGTCTTTATTTTCTTATCTGAAAGATTCTCTATCAAGGCTTTGAACTCCTTGAATTTTTCAAACACTTCACTCTTTGCTTTCAAGAAGTATATCCAAGTCTTTCTTTTGTCTTTGTCTCACTTTTCAGAAATGGATTCTTGATGTTCTTTCCCTTCGCACATCCTTTGCAAATTCCTTCATGCTTGATCTTCATGTCTAGTAATCCCGTCACTACCTTGATCACATGAGGTAGAGCCTTGTAATTAATGTGGGCAAGCCTTCTATGCCATAGTTTACTAGGGTAGGTGGAATTATGCACAAGGGATGTTTCTGAGTGCCCCTTGAGTTTATACAAGCCTCCTTCTTCTTCACCAATAATGATTGCATTTTCAATACTCTTTCCTTTGGACCACATGAGTACTTGGCCATCTATGAAAGAAACTCTAAATCCTTTCTTATCTAAAGCTGAGATAGAAAGTAAATTCTTCTTTAGACCAGGTACATATAATACATGTTTCATCTTTAGGGGATTACCTGAATCAAGTTTGTAACTTGCTTCACCAACTCCTTTGATCGGATATTGATAGTCATCTCCTAGGGATACTTTTTGAGGAGAGCTCTTTTATTCAAGTTTGGATAGAGTTTTCTTTTATCCCGTCATGTGCTTTGAAGAACCACTATCAATAAGCCAAGTGTCTTTTCTAGGAGTTATAGATCCAGAGAGTGCAGAGAATAGCACATACTCTTCTGCATATTCTTCTATTGTTTGTTTTCTTGGAGGTCCTTCTTCTTCTTCTTCTTCTTCTTCTTCTTCTTCATCTTCATCTTCTGCTAGATTAGCATGATGTCTTTTGTTGTTTTTTATCCTCTTCCTATATTCTTGCCTCCTCATAGGACAATTTCGGGCAATCTGTCCTATATTATTACAATGAAAACATTCAAAATCAGAATAGTCTCTAATGGGAGGATTTTCTCTTACCCTTTGAATTCTTCTGGGAGGTTGAGACTCCTTGAAATTTCTTCTCTTGAAATTAGATTGGCCTCTTCTTCTTTTGGTGTGAGTGGCTAGGGCTTGATCATTTTCTTTTAGTAAGGCTTCTCTATTTGCCACTCTAGTCTCCTCTTGAATGCAGTCTTCCCATACCACATCAAACTTTATGCTTTCTTTTTTGGCACACATCATCTGAATGAGGGACTCCCAGGGTCTAGTGAGACCATTGAGAGCAGTCATAACCATTTCATATTCATCAAGATTATCTCTAATAGCTTCTAGTTTCTCTTTGATCTGAGAAACCCTTGTGAAGTAATCTTGGATGGATTCTCCATGACTCATCTTGGTGCTCTTCAGTTGAGCTCTTAGATTCATCTTTTTGTTAATGTTCCTTCCCTCTTACATTCTAGATAGGGCATCAAACATTTATTTTGGAGTCTTCTTGGATGACACTTGAGGGATCAAGTGATCCTTGATAGAGTCAGCAATAATCCTTTATGCCCTAATCATATCCTTTCTGTGCTTCTCCTTGGCTTCAACTTCTTCTTTGACATACTTATCAAGATCATTCTCTTGGAGAATGAGACCAATCCTGTATTTCCATGCTTAGAAATTCTCTATGCCTTCTAGCTTGTCCTCAAGCTTAGTGCTTGGGGCCATCTTGTCAGAAAATCACAAAAAATTGAAATTTTGCGAAATGAGAAACTAACCTTACTAGGAGATGCGCTTGAGTGAGGTGAGTTGATTGGTGTGCTTGGATTATGGAGATTTCAACTCTTCACCTTCCAAATCAAATTTGCAAGATTCAGCCTTTGCAGCTTTCTGGTTCAACAGTTTTCTAGTGCAGCAGTCAAGCTATGGTTTGACTTTCCTGGAGACTCACACATCCAAAAAATTTGATTCTAGGCTCAAAGTATGCGCTCTGGGAGGGCACAAATTTCTATGCAAGTAGTTTTTCGAAATTCAAAAATTTTCCCAAAACCCTAATTTCTTTCGGGGAGAGAGAGAGGGTTATTTCACCTTGTGAAAGCTGTCCTATTCAGGCTAGCTCTGATACCATGTTAAAATTTCATATGCTTAGCTAAAACATCAATATTTCATTTCATTTTCATAACAAAAGCATATAAACAGGATCACTGAAAGAAACAATATCACAAGAACAACATAGATTTGGAAAAACCCTAAAGGGAAAAACCCAGCAAAAGCTTCCTCAATATAGATGCCCCAAAAGATAAAAGGTAAAACCAAAAGGGAGATCAAAGACTGATCCTCCTCCTTCTCCAGCTACTTCTCTCTCATCCACTAATGCGCTACACAAGTGAGAGTGTGTGTTCCAAATGAGGAGCGCCACACCTCTATTTATATTCATCTGTTCACTTTAATAATTAAATCCAACATGTAGGCTCGAGTTAATCATGTAGGCTTGAGTTACACATGTAGGCTCAAGTAACCACACTGGGGTGCTAATGACCCACCTTTACAATTAGAGGGGACTACCTCATGACTCTTATTAGTTCTTTCGATTAGAAGCAGCGGGGTACAAAGTAATACAAGTGGTTCTCCCGGTAGGACCATCGAGGACCCCAAAAAGATACATATAGAATATTCTTCGAAGTTACAATATTTCAACATGATTATTGTACTAAAATGGATGCTCTATGCATGTATGGTTGTCCTTGGTGGACATTACATGATGGAGATAGGACTGAAATAGGTTAATATGTTATGAATTAATGATCATGTATGCATAAGGATTGTTGTATGAATGATTATGGTTAATGGAAAATGGCTTCTTGCATAAATTTTGAGAGGGGTTATGCTTTGTGAAAAAAGTGATAGGT
>LPNX010214274.1:0-150122 GCA_001517045.1 Pseudotsuga menziesii | reverse complement strand
TACACATATATGTACACACACACACACACACACACACACACACACACACACACATATATATATATATATATATATATCGTTGTTCGAGAGTGAGGAATAATCTTATAATTGATTAAGCATGACATAGGTAGCCTAATTGAAGATGAACTATAGGTATAATTATCAGATACAAAAGATGCAGAGTGTGATACTAACACCTTCATTAGGAAAGCTATTTGGGGTCATGTTCAAGGAAAGTATTTACTTGGGGCCCTGTTAAAAGTACCTTGCTAAGGGAACCTTGGAATATATTGCTGAAATGCAATTGGTGGGGACCATGGGGAATGGAAGGTGTTAATTCTAAACCCATCCCTGCTATATTAAGTGATCTAGGAGCCACCTTAAGTTGGAGCACTACAAGGATGATGAAGCACTGCTAGGTTAACCAAGGTAAAGCATAAGAAGCATTGGCTAGTTCTATCAGCCATCACAACTAAACAAAAGCTAATTGATATTATATGAGGATGGTGAAGATAAAGTACAAGACCATAACGTATAATTTGATTGTTTTACATCTAATTATCTTGGTGTTGGATAGCTTGGATGAGCACTTAGAGTATTGTTAACACTTGGTGTATTTACTTGGATATCCACAGAAAATAGAAAGGTGCTACTGCGAAGTAAAAATGCACTGTAAGTAAATTCATCCCTATGAAGTGAATACATTTACCTATCAGTGAATAGAAGGAGTAAGAATCTTGGTACCCTTGTGAATCATGAAATCTAATATTGTTAAATTTTGATTCATGCATATGTTGTGGATATTAAACTTAGTAGACATGCAGTTGCATGTATAATATGATTAGCAAGGCATAAAGTAAGGCATAAAGTAATAATGGATTGTTTTGATAAAACCTTTACTAATGTGGTTGAGAGGTAAGGGGTTTTAGAAAGCCATTTTCTTAAAGGAAATTATCTACCTTGCAGTTAAAAAAAGGTATGAAAAAGGTTGCAAGTTGTATGTAGTGTGAGTCATGGACCTGCTCCTTAAAGAAGGTAAAACATAGGTAAAGAACTACACAGTCTTAAGTAAGCTTATGAATGTGTTTCCAGAAGAGATATCCAGACTACCCCCTATCAACGAGCATAAGGAAAATATTTGGCCAAGAAGCCAAATTTGCAGGTTGCTAATTGAAGAACAAGCTAAATCCTGAAGGACGGTTTAATGCTGGATTTGCAGGATGCCCCAAAAGGACTACTACCATATAATTGTAGGAGACTAGAGCTGTTATGCTGTAGTTGCCTTCCTAGAGAAGCGATGAAATTGGACAGACTGTTATGTAGGGAGTCTCCTACTATGATAAGTCAACTTCTTCTCTTTCCAATATATTTTTATTTTAGGAATTCCATGTACATAAAACTGTGGCCTAGGAATGTTGGGAATGCAAGAAAATTGATAGGTCAGATGCATATGCACTAGTAGGCATATTAATAGATAGGGATAGTTCTAGTAAAGATGTGTTGCATACATGAAATAGTACATAATGGAAAATTTCGTAAAGTTTTTTTTACTTATGCACAAAAAACCACCACTGATAATTACTATTGTGTGTGATATTATTATCGATGATAACTGCAGGACCAAGGGCATAGAAGCATGGTTGTAATGTTGGTGATATCATGCAAATGACCAATAGGCTTATGAAAAAATACTAGGATAACAAATATGTGATAATTAGGTTGGTAAAGGTTGGGTAACCCCGGGTAAGAGACCAATCCAATCAGGTAACATCTAAAACCAATATGATTTGTTTATAGAAAGATGTTGCTATCAATCTAATCCATTGTATTGGATCATAGTAGATAATGGATAACGCCAATATCATTGTTGGCAGGGATTTTGGGTAAGTGAGTTGGGCAACATTGCATCAGCTGCGCAAGCTCACGCGACATCACGCAAGGCCATATCAGCGTGATGGGCGAAAGAATAACCGTTTTTGAATATTTAATGTATTAATTGACCATGTTTTGTGGACATAGGTCATTAGTGGTTAGAAGTTAGTTAGAAGTGGACCTTTGAAGTAAAGGCACAAGCCTATATATAGAGATAGCTTTGCAATTATAGAAAAAAAGGATCATGAAAAAGATGATCAGCGTGATACAAGTCTAAGTCAATGTCTGGGAGTGATCGATCCATTGCGATCTGTCTATGGTCTTGATGAGTCTTCTGTTTTGAACAATCAACAATCTGTCTATGTCAAATACTGAATTTTGGGATGTAATTAGTCTCCTACTGTGGAGAAGAATGATCTATTTTGGATCTATTGCACAGAATTAATATGACATGATGGTTTTTGCCTAAATGTTATCTTCTGTTTTCCTGTTTTCTCTACTGTGACGTCAATGAGAAGTGTATTGAATCTATTTATGATTTACTGATGTTGCTGCAATGAACTAATGATGTGATCTATCCCAATTCTGTCAATGATGATGAATCTTGTTGAAGTTGTTTTATGAATAATACTGTTGTGATAAATGAATGATGTGATCTGTTAGATCCGTAGTTGTGAAGATGAATTATGATAACTATCTTAGTTCTGTCAAGTAACTTGGAGTAATCTAATAGTTATTCTATCAAATTCGTAGGTGCCATATATTCCCTTCTTACTGCCGAAAACTCGGTTCTGACAGCTCTCCCTTGAATGCCTCAGGTGAGACTTCGTCTGCTCTGCGGATGTTGCTGGGCAGGGTAAAACCTGTCTTGGCCGCTGCTCAGGGAGATTGCGCTGGTTGGGCATCGACAGAGTGAGAACCCCTATTGATGAGGATTTGTTGGTGGGTTTTTGCCAACAAATAGTTCTGTTTCTGGGACCAAGTTGCGATTGAAAGGAGGATATGTTTTGGCATCCGCTCGACTGGAGATCGAGGAGTGGTTTGGTCTAAAACTATGACAGTTTGCGGAAATAGAAAATCAGAATCTGAAACTATCGATGGGAAATTGGTTGGACAGATATATTCACGATGGTCCTCACGAATGGTTCTTTTGTGAGTTTCCTGTCATCTTGTATGAGTGGCTGGCGAAGTTCACTTCTAAGAAGACAAACTTCCAAGGAGGAGAGCGTACATCTTGGACTCTGAAGCTGATCCAAGAATTACAAGAAACAGACAATAAGGCATCATGGGTTATTGAGGTGTGGTTGGATAGTATCCTGGAGGGATACATTAATAAGTTTGTAGTTGATACCGATAAGTCATTTAGTGAAGCAGAAAGGGAGTTCTTCAACAAACCCCGAGGTATATTTTTGTTGTCTCTGCAGCTATCTATTAAACAGCTTGTCTACGAAAAGGGTATTCTGAAGATGGACTAATAGTAGTGGAACTCTGGTGTGCGAAGGTTGTCGACACCACGACGAAAGGGGGGAGATGCATGGAAAGGTAAGGGGTAGATGGGCATGAGTTATGGTGATAGTGTGAATGTCCCTGAGGAAACAAGTGGTTGTACAAGAGGAGAAGCAAGGTTTCGAGAGAAGAGGTAGAGGATAGGAGAAGGTCATGCTGTGATCGAAGTGTGATGCCATGAAGAACAACCACATGGGACAAAGCAACCTTTCAGTGATGATGAGGATGACCAGGCCCAAGATATGCCTAGAATAATAGTAGGCTCGAACCCCAGCAGTAACTTGTCCACACCTCTGTGCACTTATCCACCACTAGGAAGAAATGTGCATTCTACGTTGACTTTCTTGATGTGTCAATAGCAGTCTAGCAGTAGAGTACTAGCCAAAGGAAGAAGGACCAGAATGGCGGGTGATGAAATGAAGCTACCAATATTTCATGGAAATGACATCGATGACCTAGAGAAATATTGGTTCTTGTGTGAGGCGATCTGGACCGCCCGATAGACTGTGGATGACAATGTCAAGAAAAGCCAACTGGCAACCACCTTCAGGGGCCATGCACTGGATTGGTACATGAGATTCATGTTGGTTCCTTAGGGAGGTGCAGTGAAAACATTGGATGAGATCCGTAAGGGGTTATTTGAATAATTCAAGAATTCAAAGTTTGAGGCTCAGTACATTACCGAGTTGAAATAAATCAAGCAGTTTCCCAATGAAAAAATTTGGGACTTTGATCAATGGTTTAAGAGGTTGATAGATCGAGTCAGCTTCTAGATGAGTGATGTTCAGTACAAGGAGTGTTTCATTGCCATGCTTGTACCACATATCAGACAACCTCTAATGCAACAAAATATTGCAACACAGAGCGAGGCTCTAGAAATCACAACGAAATTAGAAGCATCGTCAGTAGGAGAAACCGTAGTTGGGATGAACCAGATTCAAGCACAGTTGGACAATCTGACGCTCTAACTACAAGATATCAAGAAGGATAAGGAAGATCATGATGACCTTTGGTGCACCCGGTGTCATGTGGGCAGACACACCAAGGATACATGTTCGACGTTCCAAAATTATTTACTTTCAGGAGCCCCGAACCCATTGAGCTACGCTGGTGTACCATGGTGCCGCATATGTCAGGTCTATGGGAATCGACATGAGAATTATGACTACATGCAAAATATGGTTACCAAGGAAGAGATTTTGTACTGTACCTTTTGTCGGTCAGTAGGACATGACGATAAAAACTGTTGAGCTTGTGACTTGCTCCAGGAAAAAACATATGATTCATACATTGTGAAAGGTGAGGACCCCTGGGAAATGCAAGCGCAGCCTTAGATGGAACAACCAAAAGTTTATCCCGCTACAACCGCAACAGGGATGATTTTAAGAACCCCCCCTAGAATTATATGTATAAAAATTGGGCGAATCTCTCCGATATATAGGAAAATTTGAAGGCGATTTTATCAATAATATAATATGTATATATAACAAATTGGGTGAATCTTTTATTTTATTATATAATGTTGTAAAATTTTGGCGAATCTTTCATTTTATTATATAATATTGTAAAATCTTGGCGAATCTTTCATTTTATTATATAATGTTGTAAAAACTTGGTGAATATTTAACTTCATTATAAAAAATTGTAAAAACTGGTGAATCTTTCACTGATTTATATAATATTGTCAAAATAAAAGAATAACAACATTAGTCAAATAACATGAATCACATCATCAACAACAGAACATGTAGACTCACAAGTCACAACAAGAAGGTATCAGTGAAACACAACTGCACTGACTAGATTCAGGGCAAGTGGGACTCCACTTGTTATCTCGTCCCTTAATGGTCCAACGGACATGTGGGGACCTGAATCTTGACAAACTGATAAACTCATAGAATCATATATTATGCTCGATCTTGGCCTCCACTAGCCAATGATGGTCATGGAGGCTAATACAATTATGTATTGTAATTATGCCAATTGATTATTGCATTAGATGAATGTTGGTCTTGTGCCAATAGGTATCCTACGATCAATGCATAGGAACCTAGTGCATAGACCATTTTTCTCTTCGCTTAGATATGTAGATCTCGTTTATTTTTTTGAATAACAATAAGTATTTACAAAGAAAATATACAGTCAACGTAAAATAATTGAAAAATTGAAGAAAATTAATTCATGCAACTAAAAGTTAATAAAAGGATCTTTTCTCAAATCCTAAAACCAACCTTGATTCAAGCTACAACAAAGGGTTAAATCAAGCATCAAATGAGAACTAGAATCATTCAAAGGAATTAACACAATATTTAACCAAAATACACACAAACTTCAAAAATCGACAAAATGCTTCAAACAAAAGCAATAAACAAACCATAAAAATTTGTCAAGATATTTGTGCTAAACACCAACATGGTTTCATGTACTTGAATGAGCCCATTCTTTCTTAGCGAAAGTGTTGTCAAATTAGTTATTTATCATTTAATGTTAGGAAACTATCTATGTGAAGAGATAGCTCCTTGGCCTAGCTTTCTCAAATTCCAGCGTCATTTCCTATCAGATACAAGAAAGAGACAATATAAGAGATAGATATCAAACCATCAATTTTAAAATAAGCTGCATGAAGGTAATGTAGCTCAAATCATCAATGTTACAACAAAAAAGTATAATGTAGAATCTATTTTTACCTAAAACATAACCTCAAATTCATATATGGAGTTGGGGTTAGGTTTGAGTTCTTCTTTTAGCTTTTTATAGGAGTTACTTTTGGGATCCCACTTTGTATTGTTAGCTTTTAGATTTTTACAGGAGCTACTTTTGGGATCCCACTTTGTATTGTTAGCTTTTAGCTTTTAGATATAATTATAAAAGTCCCAACTCAACATAACAAGTAGGTTATCTCATGTTTCTATCTAGATCCATCATAATAGATGAATACCTTATAAGATGAAGCAGGTATGACCTTGATAGTCATTGAAATACATAGTCTAAGAAAAAGCACAAGATACTAGACTACCGATGAATTGGGGTTCAGATTCTATTTGGCATTCTTTAGGACTCCATAATAATTGAACTGATAGACCAAAAATGAGGAACATAGAGGATAGGGACTCTGAGAATAAAAGATGAGAGAAATTCAGCCTGTCCATCCAACAAATGGTCAGGGAGTCTCAATCCCATAAAAAATCAGCCCCCCTACCACCACTTGAACACACATCAGTTTGGGACTGCTTCAGATCTGATCTATCACTATTATGAAGCTACTAATTCATTATTACAGACCTATATCAACATGTCAAAACAACCAGCAGTGATAGCCTACTCCAAACAGGCCTAAAAAAATTGCATCCCTTTCTAATAGGATGAATAGACCTTAGGAAATTTACGGTTCAAACTTAGAGGTCTCACAATCATCACAAATTAATCCAAACATCCATTAAACAGTCACATATGAGTTTAACAATTTAACAATTGTTCATGGTTCAGATCTAGAAGCCCACAAGGTTCACAAGAGATATATAGAAGCCCAAAAAGTCACGGCCCTATCTACAATAACCCACAAGGTCAAGCAAGGTCACAAATGTTGTGACCCAAGATAGAATCGTCAATACAGTCACATATCAGCCTAGGAAGGTTTAGTAAGGTTTAGTAAGGTTTAGCAGCCCGATCAAGACTACGACCCATCTCAAAAAAAAGAAAAGCAACATCCTCAACAATATACAAGAATTAAACAATAGAGAATCAGTACCATCAATGAAGTACAAACAACCTTACAAGATCTTTGGTTGATAATGACAGTATTATGGAAGAATATTTGTCACTGGAGGCTAATACAATTATGCATTGTAATTATGCCAATTGATTATTGCCGCTAGATGAATGTTTGTCTCGTGCCAATAGGTATCCTACAATCAATTCATAGGAACCTAGTGCATAGACCATTTTTCTCTTCACTTAGCTTTGTAGAGCTCATTTATTTTTTTGAATAATGATAAGTATTTACAAAGAAAATATGCAATCAACATAAAAGAATCAATATTCTAAAAAGTGAAGACAATTAATTCATGCAACTAAAATGCAATAAAAATATCTTTTCTCAAACATCGAATCAATGGAAACCGATTAAAACCAATCTTGATTCAAGCTACAACAAATGGCTAAATCAAGCATCAAATGAGAACTATAAGCATTCAAGGGACTAACACAATATTTAACCAAAATACACACAAACTTCAAAAAGAGACAAAATGCTTCAAACAAAAGAAATAAACAAACCATAAAAATTTGTCAAGATATTACTGCTAAACACCAACATGGTTTCATGTACTTGAATGAGCTCATTCTTGCTTAGCGAAAGTGTTGTCAACTTAGTTATTTATCCTTTAATGTTAGGACACTATCTATGTGAAGAGATAGCTCATAGGCCTAGCTTTCTCAAATTCCACCGTCACTTCCTGTCACATACAAGAAAGAGACAATGTACGAGGTTAATATCAAAACATCAATATTAAAATAAGCTGCATGAAGGTAATGTAGCTCAAATCATGAATGTTGCAACAAAAAAGTACAATGTAGAATCTATTTTTACCTAAAACATGACCTCAAATTCACATATAGTGATCACCATCAAGGGTACATGGAACATCTGGACAAAAATAAGATTCAAGAGTCCTTAATGTGTATTAGATCATATACAATCTTAGGTGAAATCCAATTTCCAAGTCACATTTTGGCCTTGGTCCTCATTTTCGACATTTTCGACATTTTGGCTCTGTTCCTCATTTTCCACATCAAGTTCATTAGATATATTTGTTATATTGTTTTCTCCCCTTCTTTCATGATTGGATTGCCAAAGAGCTAATGCTCTTTCATATGGAAAATTGTCAACCTCATACTTTGTTACATATAATCTTAAGCATGTATCCACATTTTTATCAAGCTTGTTCCTCAACTTTGAATTCAAGAATGTCAGTGCACTAAACATTCTCTCATCCTCCACTGATCCCAAAATCATGGTTTGACATAAATCTGCTAATTTGAAATATTTTGACATTCTTTCCCGTAGCACTTCGCTACCACTAAGCTTAGTCCATAATCTTGTAATTTCACCATATTCTTTACTATTTGATGGAGAAAATTGGTCCCACATTGTTTTACCAAATCATTGAGATTGATCTGCCATTTTTTCTTTATCTAAAATACCTTGAATATGTTCTCCTTGTATCTCGGCCTCTCGACAAAAATGGCTCTGCAAAATCTTGATTTTCTTTATAAAGTCAGCTTCTAAATTTTTTTCATGTTGACTATGGTCCCAATATTGAGGGTATACGATATACATGGTCTCCAACAATTCATCTCGAGGAAACCATTCTCTTACCTCTGATCATAGTGATTTTGCAATTTCTTTCAAGTTGTCTCTCACTGAAATTACAACATCGTGAAATCGTTCTCTTGAGATGGAGCACTGTTTGGTGGATCTTCCTATCTTTTCATTATAATAAAAGGGAACCATATGCCCATGAACTGCCATACATAGCATCCCTTTTTCATCAAACTTCCAAAAAAACTCATCATTTTCTATATTGATAATCTTCCTCCAATTTTTAAATGCTAATTCTGTAAAAGAATCTTCCATAATATACAAATTATCCAATGCAAGACATGTTAATTTTCTTGCTCTTATGTATTCAGCAATATACATTGTGTGACTCTGAGCCATCTTCACGAGGTTATTCATTTCATGAAGCATAGGAAGAATTCCAGCCAATGTTAATAATGTCTCTATATCAGTTAGTAGAAATAGAAGAGTTTGAGCTTTTTCTACACTTGAGCGATGTTCATACATCACCCCTACCAAGGATGCATATTCATTGAATAGTATTTCAGTTGGTCCCTTCAATGATATCCATCTTGTATCAACATATTTTAATATTTTTTTTCCATTTGTAACACCATAAGAAAAAAAATTTAAAATCTAAAAATCGTTTGGGACTCTGAAAAAAGTATGCATGAACCTCACGTACAAGATATTGTACCTTTGAAACCAATGAAAATTTGCTCACTATTTTAAATGCAAGATTCATCCTGTGAGCCATACAATGAATACTGACCATATATGGTGAAGCCGAGAGTTTCATTCTAGCACAAAGGCCATTCCTTTGTCCTTGCATTACTGATGCTCCATCTGCTCCAACACATACTAACTTTTTTGCAATTATGGAATGATCCATACCACCAATTTCCTTCAAACTATCAATAACAAGTTCATAAATATTTTCTGCTGTAGAACTTTTGGTCATTTTATGAATTCTAAGTAGATAGGAATGCCTGATATGGTCATTGACCATATAAATGCTCATGCAAATCCATGAAGTATTATCAATAGCCGTAACTTCATCCAAAGATAGCGACAAAAATGTAGCACTTGCAATCTTCTCTTTCATATCATCCTTTTCTACTTGAGCTAGATATTTTCCCCATTCCCAACCACTCGATAAAGACCAATGAGAAGATGGAAAATTTGGCACTTGAATAAAAGATAGATATTTCGTCATTTTTGGATAATCTGTCCTAGGATGACCATTGGATAGGAGGTGAAATACAGTGCTTAATTGTATTGTCTTTGATAAGAAATGTGATTCCATCATCTTTCCAAATTGAGATTTCATGGTTCCTCCACTTTCCTCAATTTTTTTCTTATTTGGTAAGAATTCATTATATTCCACTTCAAATTGGAGATGTTGACATTCACTAATATATTTCCATCTGGCAGTGGATTTATTCTCATCATTTGCAGTTTTCTTATCATACACCTTCCCAACATGCTTCTCGATTGTGTCTAACTTCATCTGTAATTTCACTACCTTTCCAAGTTTCCGACTACATGAAATGCATTTAACTTCTTGTGAGGTCTCATTCTCATTTGTTGGAGGTATTGGTTCAATACATGGGTATCTTGAGACCCAATTAGCTTTGAATTTTCTCCTTGCATCCCATTGGCCCTTTTTCCTTTTCCGTGAATGCACTGTGTCACCTTGCAATGAAAAATATTCAACATTTGAACTACCAATTTAGGATGGAAATGCATTTGTCTCACTTTGATCATTAGAGGAATGTATTCTAACATCCATTTTATGGGTTGCAGATGAATTCTCAAAAGTGTTGACATCTCTCTCACCGATACCTTGCTCAAGAGAGCTTGAAGCATGAATAGGATGTGGATTATTGGACTGACGCTTTTGAAAATATGATATTACATCCTTTTGTTTTGATGTTTTATTTTTCTTTCCACAATCCATGTTTGAAATCTTACTTAATATTCCAAAATTGAAATTCCAAATCGATATAGAAACCAGAAGTGAAGCCTGCATGAGAAAAATGATATAAAATTAATACAATGGCACATTATCAATTTATATTGACCCGAATTACAATGAGTGTTTACATTGACTCTTTCAACGACTCTTTCATTGACTCTTTCATTGACTCTTTCCCCGAAGGAGGTATAACACTAATACAACTGGAAGGTGTCAATGAAACACAATTGCACTGACTAGATTCAGGGCAAGTGGGGACTCCACTTGTTATCTCGTCCCTTAATGGTCCAACGGACATGTGGGGACCTGAATCTTGACAAACCAATAAACTAATAGAATCAGAGATTATGCTCCACATTATTCTTTTGGAAAAAAATCCACAGAATTCAAACAAGCATGACATACATCATGCTATAAAATCACAACATTCACGACATACACATATGTAGACTTTGTTCTATGTAACATAAAGGATCATTTACTTATATGATGACAAATGTCTCCAATGGTGTGTACTGAATAGGTATATAATTCCCCATTTTTAACACAATTTCTATAATTTCTTATTGACCAATTTGAAATAACAAGCATTAACACCACATCAATGAAGAAATGAATAATATATCAATGAATTCTAAGCCCAAGTTTTACAACTTGCAAATGATCCTTTGTATATTTAGCCAAAATGCCTAGTTGTTGAAAGATCCACCAAATGAATCTATGTATTTAGCATAACCTATCCTTTTGAAAAGGAAACTGAGATGCTCAATATTCATCAAAAGACATTAGATAGAACACTTATCCTTCATATTTTCTTATACAAAGCTAACAATGTATAGAAATCAGAGTAACAATGTCGAGCATAATATCAATCACTACACGTAACATAGATTCTATGCGTATAATCCCTTCAGCATCTGCACACACAATTCTCATGTTTATAGATTCCCATTGATTATCTGGATTTTGATTGCTAAACTCAAATTCAATTCCATGTAAGATAAAGATTTATATAGATGACTTACTCTTCCATCAGATTAAAACAAGCTAATAGATTCTATTTTCACTGTTATTCAACTCAAAGACTTCATATAGAAAATCACTCTGTTTCTTATTTAATTTTTTGAGCCTGTCATACAATGTAGAGATCGAGCCTGTAAGATCTGGGTATGAATAACAGCAACAAGCAGTCTTAAATCCCTAATTCTAGGCGCTTTCTAGGCATGAAAACATTGAAAAGAGACCTGTAGCAATTTTGGGAATCATTCATGAGGTAAAGACTCTTCATCTTGGGTTCTGAGTTTAATTCTACCATAAAAATGCCCTAGTACTCAAATTTGGGCAGTTTTGAACACAAATAGTGGCCAAAAGTCATATTGCAGCCACTGAAAAGCAATGACCAGAAGGCTGTAGCAAATTCTAGGTTGAGATTGAAAGTAGAAGTACCATCAAAACCCAACTCTAGTCTCTGAGCATAAACAACAGTAAAAATTATCTAAACTTTAAGTATGGCTAGTTCTGAGTTTTATGGTACAAGAGGCCCCATACGATGATAAATGAAATTAAAAATGAGTACACGTTTTAATAAGTAATCTACAAATTTCTATTAATTTGTGTAAAAGGGAATAACTAACAATTTTTTAAAACATCACAGGAATAATTATTTAGAAAAGAAGAAATTAACAAACTTCTAATGAAAAGAATAATGATTTAGAAAAGAATAAAACACACTTTCCAGTCCTTACCATATTTGTTTCCTCGTATATCAATTTCCTTCCAATTAATGTGTGATGGTCCTTGAAGGTAGGCTATCTGACTACTAGTTACTCTGCCTTATAAATCATGAAATGAAAAACTATGCAAAATTGCAAATTGCTGAATCACAGCTCATCCTCACATGAGTGATACACATGCTAGACATGGCCACAAATCTCCTTCTGTAGTTCTCCATCTAATCACATCCTCAATCTCCTAATAATTATACAAGTGTGTTGCAAAATTCTTGTCATGTTCAAATTCTTAACCAAATGCCATTTTAATTTATGCCGTAAGTGTTGCTTGCTGTAACAGCAAAATGATTCCAGTTGGCAATTACTTGCCATAAAAAACTAACCATGGGATTTATTGATTGTCAACATCAATTCATGATGCAAGGAGTACCTGAATTGGTGGATGATGAAATACAGTCGGGGAATTCATACAAAGAACATGTAAACAAGATCCTATGATCTGTTGATGCAATTAACTAGGAGGTCAGCCCAGGGAAATTAATTCTTATGCACCTTGGATCATAGTTGCAAAGTTCAAACCTAGTACCAAACAATAGGCATCCCTAGGGTGACAGGCTAGGAAATTTTGCCTAGGGTTTCCTCCTGTTACTCCCATATTTGCATAGGGTGTTCTCCTCTAGTGTGGAGCAATATTTGATGGAATCTCAGCTCCTATGAGCCAAAATTCTGATTTATGATCACTAAGAACCACACTCAATGAAACACAAGTTGTCTAGTTATCTCATGTTTTCGATCACCAAATTAGGTTCTAGGTGAATTGAATAGAATTTAGTCAGCAACAAAATGATTGTCAAGTACCTCCTTGTCTCCACGAACCTAAATCCCCCAAATTTTCCCTGTATTCTTGCTGCTTCCGACAAATAACCAAGACCATCCATAGCTAATACATATAAATATGGCCTAAGAGGGAAAGCTCCTCAGCTTCCTGCATGTGATCAGGAGTGTAGGATCCAAAAATATTCTAAAAGCCCAAACCAAATCCTTTTCTTATTCTTAGTATTTTACTTAAGAGTAAGCTAAACGTTCTACGTTTTGCACTCTTTTTCCAGCGATTTTTTAGTATTTACTTATAAAAAGATATGTTTCATCGTGTTTGATTGGAAGCATCTTTTTAGTCAGTACTTTAATTCTTCATTTATTTTCAGAGTCTTCTAACATGTATTGCTCTAAACCCATCGGTATAATTGCTTCTTAGAAAAAATATTCTTTAATTGATTTTATTAAACTGGGATAATATTTGCTGATAGGCATCAACCTTGGGAAGTCCACAGTTAGTTACTAGATGATTGGCAAATATCACAAGAGGGGAAAGAAGCTTTTGATTAGGACTTATGGGAGATGCATTTGCTGTGGGCCAGGTGCCCAACACAAGTCCAATACTTGCATCCCAAGTTTACATAGGTTGAAGATTTCTGTGATTTGAAGGAGTGGTCAAAGCCTGATGCCATTGGCTATAAATCCACATGCTTGGATTTTTTCATTACATAGTGGAGGCATTGATCACAATGTTTACGCAGCATTGGCCACAGTTTTTAAAATTTTGGGACAAAGATGCTTTGGAACATCCTTGTGTAGCAAGTGAGTCCCTTTGCATTCTGGTATAATTGACAATGGACTGTGACTGGATTACAACTCACAACACTCTTGAACGATCCCTTCGGCTAGGAAATCACCATTAGGAGGATCCTGCCCCCAATGACTTGCTTTCACGGAGAGACACTCCACCGAGGGGTAAAACATGTCTCACCGCCTCCGCTGTACCATTAAATCAAGACCTCGTTGACATTTGACACGGTTTTGTCTTGACAATTAAAAACATGCATACATATGCAAATGTGGTCAAATTCAGTTGAAATCGAGCTGCTTAAGAATTTAAATAGTATATGACATCGATGTGAACAGAAACCTACCCATGAAATTTGATTTGCATGCCCTTCTCGTTCCATCTTGACATTGCATTATTACATCACTAATAAATATTATAACTTAATATAACGGGGGTTTTCCAGTTTTCGGTACTATTTATTGACATTAATATTGACTCTGCAACAGCTTACAACATCAGAATTCTCTAATGCCCATGATCTTTTGGATTCTTCACTGTGTCAAGAATTTGAAACCAAAAGATCATGGACAATTCAGATAACTGCGAAAGTCTGAATTATCTTATCGAAATTATGCTTCATCTTTCTCACTTGACACTGCATTAGTGCATTATAATCAATTTTATATGGATAATATGCCAGGGGTAGGGTAGCGTTTCTGTTTCTTATTCTGTGCCCCTTTCTGGCTCTATTTATTGACAATAATACGGATTCTACAACAACTTACAGTTGTCAGAATACCTTTATTCCCATACTAAGGCAACTTTTCCGGTATGGAATCTGGTAAGAGACATCCAAGATGCAGACACTGGGAAATGTTTCTTGGGTTCTTCTGACCCAAAAAAAAATCAATATAATTTTGGCCTGTTGCTAGAGATTCACCCACAACTTTAAAAAAATTCAGAATACAGAAAAAAGGAAAAAATAAGAAAATAACAGAAATTCAGGAGAATTAGAAATTTCCATTCTTTCTATTATTTGTAAATATTTAAAAACTATATATCAATAAGATAATATATTCCATTGCCCATTTTCAAAAATTCTGAAAGCGAAATTTTCAAGATATCTGCTCATCGTGAACTGTGACCATTTCAGATAACACATCGGTTTCTCTGTTTCAGGTTGCTTACGTTGAAAGGGATTAATTTCTTCTGAACAATTTTACAGTATGATATGTATAGAAACACAAAACAATCAGAATATTTTTTTATCTTAGAAATCATCATATATTAGTTCATGGAACAAATAGTTACGTCAATCTAACAATGGGTTTAGAAGGAAGTTCCCTTCCTGTGAAAACTAGAAACACTAACATTTGAGCCTGTGCTGCAATAGGTATCCCACTATTAGTAAAGGGATATACAACTCCTCTTGAATCTTGTTTCTTTGGAATCCATGGATCAGGCTTTGGGTAGCAAGCTTCTCTATCTCCTCAATCTCTGTTGGAGGCTCCCAAGGCTTAAAAGACCCTGCATCCTTGTCAAACTTATCATCTCAGCTTACAACTACCTACCTTTTAGAAAAGAATAAAACAAACTTTCCAGTCCTTACCATATTTGTTTCCTCATTTATCAATTTCCTGCCAGTTAATGTGTGATGGTCCTTGAAGATAGGCTGTCTGAATACTAGTTACTCTACCTTATAAATCATGAAATGAAAAACTATGCAAATTGTTGAATCACAGATCATCCTCACATGAGTGAATCATAGAGTCTTCTAACATGTATTTCTCTAAAAACGTCGGTATATTTGCTCCTCCCTTTGTATCCTTCATGTCCTCCCTTCTTGGCCTCTTCCAAGGCTAGGCCTACCTTATCCTCAATCGGCCTCCCTTTATCTCTCCTCTACTACCCTTTCTTAGACCTAAACCTCCTCCTACCAGCCCTCGACCTTCATTAGTAGCCCCTTTTCACCCTCGACCAGCTTCTTTAGGCCTCGTTCCTTCCTCCTCTCACCTTTTCCATACCTCAACCCTTTTACCACAGGCTGCTACAGTCCACGACCACTCCTTAAACATCCTTGGGCTGCTTGTTTAGTGCCTTGGCCCCTTTTTTTTTATAAGTCTAGCTAGTATGGGAATAGATTCTCTCTGTCAAATTCCATGGTGGATCCTTCTCATAACAAATTGATAAGTTGTGTTGAAATTTTAGAGTACCATTATCTTCAGTAATAGTTTTCCAACCCAAGGAATCTTCTTACCTCATGAACTATTTGCATTTCCTCCAATCCTCTATTGCCCCGATCTCCGTAGGATCCATGCATATGCACCCTTGCTCGATCAATGGCCCAAGAATGGAATATCTTCCTAGCTAAGGACACACTTGAACTTCTTCAGGAATAACTAATTATTCCTCAAAGACCTATGCTCGTGCCTCTTATGGTCCTCCATGTTTTCACTAAACACCACTATGTCATTAAGGTAATTAATAACCTATTTGTCTAAGAACGGTCTGAACAAATCATTCATCAAAGTGCAAAAGGTGGTTGGAGTATTACACAACCCAAAAATCACAAACAAAAAATCATAGCTGCCATACCTCGTCATGCAGGTTATCTTTGGCTCAGCGCCTTCTACGATCTAAACTTGGTAACACCCCTACCTTAAGTATGGATTTGAAAAGACTTTGGTCTACCTTAAGTGAAATTTTCAATGTATTATTCCAATAAAGGTAAGGGGTACTTATTTTTTATGCTCTTCTTATTCAACGCACAATAGGCCAAGCACATCCTCAACTCTGGGGTGTCCTCCTTTTGGAAGAGGATCAATGCACCATATGAAGACATAATAGGTCACTTGAATCTAGCATCAAGCAACTCATTTATTTGTATTTGCAAATCCTCTAGATTAACTCTTGAAAGTTGGTAGGGGACTCTTGCAGTGAAGGCTGCAACCCTAGTTCAAGCTCTATACAGTGGTCCACAATGTGCATAGGAAAGATATGTTTCAACAGAAAGTCAACAAACTTATCAAAAAACTCTTAAAAAAAATTGACAAGTTCTGACAAAATAGGAATCCCCACTCCACCCTCTTTCTCTTCCTAAATCATTTCCTCAAAGACCTATGATTCTAGGTGCATGGTTGGCCTTTTCAACATTAGTTCAGACACTAACTCCACTCTTATGTGTGGCTTCCTTGTTGTTGTGGATACAACACAAGGCTTGTGTCGACCCAACATAGCTAACTTATTTTTGAATGGCATGATAATTAACTACATTATCCTTAAGAATAATTTCCCAAGGATGACTTGGAAGTCATTCATTTGCACCACTGTAAAGGCTTTACAACCCTTCCATTTGTCTAGGTGTAAGTGAACTTCTTTCGCAACCCCAATTGCAACCTTTCCATTAGAGTTCACTGCCTTCACTGACATTATGTAGGACCCAACCCTAATCCCAAGTTCACTTTCCAAATCCTTCTTCAAGAAGCTGTGAGAGGCACCTGAGTCTACCGATAATTGCAGTGGTATTTCATTGTTGAGAAAGTTCACATAACACAACTAGTTGACACTCTAACTTTGGTTTCCACTAAGGAACCAATCCTTTTCAAGGACCTCTTTAAGAGGAATTGTGCCCTTTCATTTTCAAAATAGTTTTGCAGTACGCGTTTGCAAACAAACTCTGAAGCAATAGCAGTAGTACATATATATTCATTAACTAACAGCTGCCTGTAATGTTTTTATATGCAGGGTCGGATGACTGTTAGAGTACCCTAAAGGGGGGTATTATAAAATGCAGACCAAGTATAGGATGGGCAGCAACTGAAAGGGATGCCCTTTGGGTTGATAAGGCATTGGACAAGGCCTTAAAAGGGCAGACCGTGGGTAGAAGGAAGTTAGCAGAGGTCTATTCCAGACCTAGAGGAGGGGTCAAGGCACTAAACAAGCATCCCAAGGATGTTTAAGGAGTGGCTGTGGGATGTAGCATCTACAACCTGAAGCTTACACTTGTGCTAAAGATGCTAGACTTTGAGCAGTTGTTTGAGGTGTAGACATATGCCTAAAAATTTTCCATTGGAGAAGTTTGATCACAGGAGGGTCATCCTGTATCCTATGATAATATGAAGCTATAGGATTGCAAGTGGAGGCACCCCTTTCATGAAAAATATATGACTACATTTGTGCATTTCCTACAAGCATGGAGGCATTATTTGGGGTAAACAATTCATTGTGAATATATCAAGTCACTAAACAAGCAGCCCTAGGGGAGAGCCCTAAATGCAAGTCTGTAAGGAGACTCAAACACCGAATAATATCTTCTTTTGGAAGGGTTAGTGATCAGTTCCTTAATGGAGTCAAGAAGAAGACATACTATATGGACAAATATGAACCTTGTAAATGCAATTAGTAAGTCAACTTCAAGGCAAATCTAGAATGATAATGTTATGCCAAGGTTATGCAAGTAGTTAGCAAAAACATTAATCGTCAAGTTTATCAAATACTTAGGCATTGCATGACCATCAACTACTATTTATCATCATTCATTTATAACCATAGACAAATTGGAGTGTGGTATGAGTACAAATATGGCAGCCCAATAAACAGTAATAAAGCAATCAATAAGCAGATGTATCCAATGTAGTCATATGCATACCCATTTATCCACCATTCATTATTAATTTAAACATAATATAGATGGCAGTTACATGTAATTTAGCAATACATGATATTCAACAATTATTGGTCATTTTCCAAAGTATTTATCAATTAGTATTAGGTCTATCCATAAAATAGAATTCAGTACACGTTTGCAAACAAACTCTGAAGCAATAGCAGTAGTACATATATATTCATTAACTAACAGCTGCTTGTAATGTTTTTATATGCAGGGTTGGATGACTGTTAGAGTACCCTAAAGGGGGGTATTATAAAATGCAGACCAAGTATAGGATGGGAAGCAAATGAAAGGGTATGGGGTGGAGTTACGCTTCTATCAATGCTGCTATGCACTAGTGCTCAAGGACATGGGGTGACTGCAAAACATCGCAGGCTGCTAGAAGGTGAAATTTTAAAGTATAATTTGTAGAATTGTTCAATCCCTCTAGTTCCTAAGGTCCGTGGTTAACAATGGTAAACTTTGGTTGTTTGATTGGTTGTTAACAATGATATACAAGGTGAAAATTCAAAGTATGATCTACGAAAATTTTCAATCTTGTTTGGGACTAATATATCCTGGTTCAAACTATGATATTAATTATTTTCATTGTATTTGTGTTATATGTATGAATGTACAGTTTGTGTTCACAATCGCTTGAATGTATTACACGTCTTACAGGTGGTAACAACTGTAGGCCTACTAAATTGTTGCTATGCAGGAGCAATCATACCAAAAGGGGGCAGTTTCATGCTGCATCTTAACAATGGCACCCAAGACACTTGTGACTTTCACTATGTGGGTAAGTGCGAATAAATTTAAAGAGGGAAGAGCCTGGAGTAGCAATACAACATGAGGTAATTTTTCACTTCACCATAGAACCTGAGGTAATTTTTCAGTTCACTAGGGTTTATGGATCTTGGTATCTCGGTGTACATGCAAGCACAAAAATATAACTTGAGTAGAGACTGAATTTATTTACAGTATTTAGTATTCGTTCTTTCTATTGTAATTTAAATAGTGAAAATTTTGAAATTTTGTTTTCCAAAAATTATGCAATAAAACGTTTCTTACTTCCTCACCTGATTAGAATTGACTTGAGCAAGAATACCACAGCTAACTCATGCTAGCAGCATCAACAACAACTATTGTTGGATATGTTGAAGAAGAATAAGCACACATATGAAAACATAGGGAAGAACCCATGGACAAGTGGCCTTTCTCTCAAGCTGACAATTTACAGTTAGCAGACCACCTTGGCTCCCTGGTCAACAAATGCAGTGTAAATTATTTGGCTAAGAGCAAACCATTACCATTACTAAGAGAGAAATCCATTATCTTGCTTGAGCGATGGCAGGATAACATTGATATTTGACAGGGATAATTGAAAGGACAGGTTGGATTCTTAGCTCCTATTTGGAAGGAACAAAAAACTGTATTTTCCCATTCTTTGTATGCAGAGGAAAGATTGTACATTTCTCTTCAAATTGATGAAGAAAGATTGTACATTTCTCTTCAAATTGATGAACAACTTGACTGAGTAGTGATCCTCATGAAGTTTCTTTGTAAATCTCACAAAATGCAAGATGTTGCTGGTTGACAAAGATGATGCTATTGGGAGGGTATGTATAAGCAATAGTAGTAGTACATATATATTCATTAAATAACAGCTGCTTGTAATGTTTTTATATGCAGGGTTGGATGACTATTAGAGTACCCTAAAGGGGGGTATTATAAAATGCATACCAAGTATAGGATGGGCAGCAAATGAAAGGGCTACCCTTTGGGTTGATAAGACATTGGAAAAGGAATTAAAAGGGTAGACCGAGGGTAGAAGGAAGTTAGCAGAGATCTGTTCTAGACCTAGAGGAGGGGCCAAGGCACTAAACAAGCAGCCCAAGGATGTTTAAGGAGTGGCCGTGGGCTGTAGCATATACAACCTGAAGCTTACACTTGTGCTAAAGATGTTAGACTTTGAGCAGTTGTTTGAGGTGTAGACATATGCCTAAAAATTTTCCATTGGAGAAGTTTGATCATAGGAGGGTCATCCTGTATCCTATGATAATATGAAGCTATAGGATTGCAAGTGGAGGCACCCCATTCATGAAAAATATATGACTACATTTGTGCATTTCCTACAAGCATGGAGGAATTATTTGGGGTAAACCATTCATTATGAATATATCAAGTCACTAAACAAGCAGCCCTAGGGGAGAGCCCTAAATGCAAGTCTGTAAGGAGACTCAAACACTGAATAATATCTTCTTTTGGAAGGGTTAGTGATCAGTGCCTTAATGGAGTCAAGAAGAAGACATACTATATGGACAAATATGAACCTCGTAAATGCAATCAGTAAGTCAACTTCAAGGCAAATCTAGAATGATAATGTTATGCCAAGGTTATGCAAGTAGTTAGCAAAAACATTAATTGTCAAGTTTATCAAATACTTAGGCATTGCATGACCATCAACTACTATTTATCATCATTCGTGTATAACCAAAGACAAATTGGAGTGTGGTATGAGTACAAATATGGTAGCCCAATAAATAGTAATAAAGCAATCAGTAAGCAGATGTATCCAATGTAGTCATATGCATACCCATTTATCCACCATTCATTATTAATTTAAACATAATATAGATGGCAGTTACATGTAATTTAGCAATACATGATATTCAACAATTATTGGTCATTTTCCAAAGTATTTATCGATTAGTATTAGGTCTGTCCATAAAATAGAATTCAGTACGTGTTTGCAAACAAACTCTGAAGCAATAGCAGTAGTACATATATATTCATTAGCTAATAGCTGCTTGTAATGTTTTTATATGCAGGGTTGGATGACTGTTAGAGTACCCTAAAGGGGGTTATTATAAAATGCAGACCAAGTATAGGATGGGCAGCAACTGAAAGGGTATGGGGTGGAGCTACGCTTCTATCAATGCTGCTATGCACTAGTGCTCAAGGAGATGGGGTGATTGCAAAACATCGCAGGCTGCTAGAAGGTGAAATTTTAAAGTAGAATCTGTAGAATTGTTCAATCCCTCTAGTTCCTAAGGTCCGTGGTTAACAATGGTAAACTTTGGTTGTTTGATTGGTTGTTAACAATGATATACAAGGTGAAAATTCAAAGTATGATCTACGAAAATTTTCAATCTTGTTTGGGACTGATATATCCTGGTTCAAACTATGATATTAATTATTTTCATTGTATTTGTGTTATATGTATGAATGTACAGTTTGTGTTCACAATCGCTTGAATGTATTACACGTCTTACAGGTGGTAACAACTGTAGGCCTACTCAATTGTTGCTATGTAGGAGAAATCATACCAAAAGGGGGTAGTTGCACGCTGCATCTTAACAATGGCACCCAAGACACTTTTGACTTTCAATATATGGGTAAGTGCGAATACATTTAAAGAGGGAAGAGCCTGGAGTAGCAATACAACATGAGGTAATTTTTCACTTCACTATAGAACCTGAGGTAATTTTTCAGTTCACAAGGGTTTATGGATCTTGGTATCTCGGTGTACATGCAAGCACAAAAATATAACTTGAGTAGAGACTGGATTTATTTACAGTATTTAGTATTCGTTCTTGCTATTGTAATTTAAATAGTGAAATTTTTGAAATTTTGTTTTCCAAAAATTATTCAATAAAACGTTTCTTACTTCCTCACCTGATTAGAATTGACTTGAGCAAGAATACGACAGCTAACTCATGCTAGCAGCATCAACAAGAACTATTGTTGGATATGTTGAAGAAGAATAAGCACCCATATGAAAACATAGGGAAGAACCCATGGACAAGTGGCCTTTCTCTCAAGCTGAAAATTTACAGTTAGCAGACCACCTTGGCTCCCTGGTCAACAAATGCAATGTAAATTATTTGGCTGAGAGCAAACCATTACCATGCCTAAGAGAGAAATTCATTATCTTGCTTGAGCGATGGCAGGATAACATTGATATTTGACAGGGATAACTGAAAGGACAGGTTGGATTCTTAGCTCTTATTTGGAAGGAAGGAAAAACTATATTTTCCCATTCTTTTTATGCAGAGGAAAGATTGTACATTTCTCTTCAAATTGATGAACAACTTGATTGAGTAGTGATCCTCGTGAAGTTTCTTTGTAAATCTCACAAAATGCAAGATGTTGCTGGTTGACAAAGATGATGCTATTGGGAGGGTATGTACAAGCAATATCAGTAGTACATATATATTCATTAACTAACAGTTGCTTGTAATGTTTTTATATGCAGGGTTGGATGACTATTAGAGTACCCTAAAGGGGGGTATTATAAAATGCAGACCAAGTATAGGATGGGCAGCAACTGAAAGGGCTTCCCTTTGGGTTGATAAGGCATTGGACAAGGCCTTAAAAGGGCAGACCACGGGTAGAAGGAAGTTAGCAGAGTTCTGTTCCAGACCTAGAGGAGGGGCCAAGGCACTAAACAAGCATCCCAAGGATGTTTAAGGAGTGGCCGTGGGCTGTAGCATATATAACATGAAGCTTACACTTGTGCTAAAGATGCTAGACTTTGAGCAGTTGTTTGAGGTGTAGACATATGCCTAAAAATTTTCCATTGGAGAATATTGATCACATGAGGGTCATCCTGTATCCTATGATAATATGAAGCTATAGGATTGCAAGTGGAGGCACCCCATTCATGAAAAATATATGACTACATTTGTGCATTTCCTACAAGCATGGAGGCATTATTTGGGGTAAACCATTCATTGTGAATATAGACAATGTTGCAACAAGCTACATTGTGACACAACTAAAACAATTACCTAAGTAAGAAAGGTGGCAATACTTCTTGGTAGAAGAATTCAACATGACCATATAGTATCAACAAACTTAATGCAAATTTTGATGCCTTGATAAAACAAGCACAACTCACATCCTTAGAGGAAGACGAGTTGTTGGTGCCAACATGATGGCATGCATAGGTTTTTACTAACTTGCATGTGTAGATCATGGATGGATTGCATTGATACCCATCAATGATAAACATCATGAAGCAGGTGAATGAGGGTAATGTAAGGAAGTTTTGGGTAGACAAACAACTTATGTACTTTGGAAACCACATCTATATATCTAAGTCATCAAATATCAGGAAGGAGCTATTAAATGAATGCCATGATTTGCCTTGGGATAGCCACCTAGTGACAATGAATAATGATGGCATTGTTGGAGAGAGGATACTATTATGAGTAGATGCACAAGGATGTAGAATAGTATGCCATGACTTGTCTTCTGTACAAACAAGGCAAGGAAAGATATATCAATGAAGGTTGGCCCATTACAAACTTTGTTGTGTCTAAGAGACCTTAGGAAAGCGTTTCTATGGAGTTCATCACCCATATGTCATATTTGAAAGGGTACACTAGAATCGTTGTGGTTGGGGACATATTTTCCAAGTATTCCATCTTCATGCCAATGAAGATACCTTGTGTTGTGGAAAAAGTTGCGAAATTGTTCAAAAATGTTTTAAGTATTGGGGTTTTCCATTGAGTATTGTGTTGGACATGGACACAAGGTTCACCAAGAGGTTTGAACATAGTTGTTTAATCTTTTTGGGACCAATCTATTGATGATTTCAAGCTACCACCCACAAATCGATGGGTAGACATAGTGCATAAATGGCCTGTTGGAGGACTTCCAAACAAACTGAAAGCCTCCTTGAACTCAGAGATCTGTTCCTCTATTAGCTTGTCCATCATTTTCACGTAATGGAAAAGTAGGGAAAACTCCGAATTAATAAGCATATATAATAGAAAGTCTTTTTGCTTACAGCACCATATATCCCATGCTAGCTAGACTTATAAAAAAAAGAACATATAACAAATGCAAAAAATTAGTTGGGCATGGTAAACATGAATCCAAAACAGATTTGAAGCTCTATACATTTATGACGTCTTCCTATGGGACTCCTTACCGTTGATATCTGCCCCCTAGGGTGACATTGTTTCATATCTTAATGAGAAAAACTACTATTTATGAGTGAGCTACTCCATCCCATTTACGAAGCTTGGAACTGAATCAATCAAATCAACTGAAGTGGGTCCACTTGGTCAATTGTAATGTAAGTAGATCAAAGACTGAGGAAACAAGACTGGAATGCCCTAAGTCAAAGACCGATCTTACTTTCTTCAGCTTCTCCTTGTTCCTTCTCAAAACAGAACAAGGGACGAGTCATGACTTTGATCATCTAGGAGATGCAATGTATGGTATATATCGTTGGTGGGTACAAAACCCCGACTCTCGAGTTGGAAACAAATCCTTGTTCCTTCTCAAAATAGAACAAGGGACGAGTCATGACTTCAATCATCCAGGAGATGCAATGTATGATATATATGACTCGTGGGTACAAAACCATGACTCCCGAGGTGGAAAAAAATCTTATGGTTTTTCAGTTGTAATGGGAGGTGTCGTTGGTCTTTTGAATAAATCGTGGGATTGAAAAGTGAATATTCTTGAAAATAAAAATAGAAGGAAAAGCTAAGAAATCTATGAATCTGTAGCATGTGCCCTGGCAAATAATTGCTAATGAGCTCCATGGCTCTTGAATACTATAACTTACACCCAGAATAAAAGTTAAAACCAACAGAGTGCCAAAGAATAATATCCAATGAGGAAAATCCCATCAAGCTGTGGTCTAGCAACAAGGTTGAGTGCTCACAGCAACTAACTTGTAAAAATCCTGCAAATAGAAGAAGATTCAAGAAACTAACCTGTAAAAAGCCTGCACAGTGCAGATAGAAGAAACTTTCTGAAATTGCTTCCTACGAATCCACTCAGCCACTGTAAAGACCGATTTGCAATAGAAATCAAGCTTGATGTTGAGCCTGAGTCCTGGCTCTTGCACCATTATATAGGTAAAAAACTTCCTCACTTGACTAAATTTATGGACCAAATCTAGTGAAAAAACTTCCCCAATTGATTAAATCTCCACATTTTACTCAAATAATTGTCCACAAATCCAAATCCAGGACGAACTATGTCCAATTTACCCCAATTGAGGTGGAAGTAAGACCAATTTACTGAAATATTCATAAATCCTGGTGAAATAGCAAATTTTTAATCGTATTATCCATAAATCCTGGACGAAATACCAATTTTTCAAACTATTATCCATAAATACGGCGAACAATATTCATTTCTCCTCCCAATCGGAAAAAATTGGGCGAATTTGGGCAAATATCTCCTCGCAGATGGGAAAATTCAGGTGAATGTGGGAAAAAATAAATAATTTTGTGGGCTAATATTCTTTTTCTAGATTTTCCCTAAATCGGGATGAATGCAATTTACCTTGGCACAACTATATACAAAATAAATAATGGGCGAATTTATTAAATAAAATAATAACATTTTAATATAAAAATTCGCCCACTTTTTTTTAGGTAACCCTTAAAATTCGCCATTGGGCTATAATTCGCCCCTAAAATCATCCCTGAACTGTAGCAACACCGCTGCCACAGATGCAGTTTATCCCATCACAACTGCAACAACAGTTTACGTCGCAACCATAGTTTGCACCGCAGCTGTAGTCTGTAGTGCAACCACAGTTTGCGCCACGACCTCAGTATAATCAGGTACTACTAATTCAGACTCAACCACAATATGTTCAAGCTGCGCACTATGTCCAATAGCAACCAAGCCCCCTACAGCAGCAGTTGGCCTAGCATCAGTTTCAACAAGTTGTCCGAGGAGGATTCAGGGGATGAGGAGGAGGCTTCGGTCAAGGAGGAGGACGAGGTCGAGAATCAATCTAGTGTTATACATGTGGAGTATTCGGGCACTACCAGAGGGAGTGTCCTCATGCGCAGTGTACATACTATGTGGCCAACGACCATAATGTTGAAAATTGCCTTCAGCTGATTGCAAAGTGGTAGGCTGGACACATTCCTCAGTTACAGAATGCGCAGTCTCAGAACCAGCCAATGTTCCAAGTGCAGAACTAATCGACGATGTAGAATCAGATCCCACCATAGAATTAGAATCAACCGATGAACCTGCCACTGAATCATAACCCACCGTTGAATCAAGCCTAGAACTTGAATTAAGGAACAACAGTTGCAAAAATTCAAGGCAAACTACGAACGAAGGATATTGATGTTGTATTTGTCACTCACACCGGTGCGACAACTGGAGAATATGGACTATGTCAGCAAGCTCAGTTCGCTGGAAAGAAAAAGGTAGATTTGATATTGCGACGGAGAAAGACACCTTCTTTGAAGCCAAGCATGCAATCGGGAAAAATGTTGAAATATTGTAACTTCGAAGAATATTCTATATGTATCTTTTTGTCATCCCCGATGGTCCTACCGGAAGAACCACTTGTATTACTTGTACCCCGATGCTTCTAATCAGAAGAACTAATAAGAGTCATGAGGTAGTTCCCTCTAATTGTAAAGGTGGTTCATTAGCACCCCAGTGTGGTTACTTGAGCCTACATGTGTAACTCGAGCCTACATGTCAAAATTAATAATTAAAGTGAACAGATGAATATAAATAGAGGTGTGGTGCTCCTTATTTGAAGCACACACTCTCACTTGTGTAGCGCATTAGTGGAGAAGAGATAAGTAGTTGGAGAAGGAGGAGGATCAGTCTTTGATCAGTCTTTTGGTTTTACCTTTTTATCTTTTTGGGGCATCTATATTGAGGAAGCTTTTGATGGGTTTTTCCCTTTAGGGTTTTCCTAGGATAAATCTTTGTGTTCTTTTTGTATGGTTGTACTTTTCTATCTTTCAGTGATCCTTTGGCTTATGGTTATGTTGTTATGATTCTAAATGTTTTAAGATATAATATAACCATTAAAAATTCAACATGGTATCAAAGCCACCCTGAAAGAAGACATTGTGCAGCTATAGAAGCTAGGGCTTCTTATTTTTTGGTTCTCTCTCCACAATCAATCAGCAAAAGAAGGCTAGGATAACTCTCCATTGAAGGGCGCATCTTTCTGTCAAAGAAGAATTCAATTATGAGAATTTTCAGTTTTCGGTGTGGGAAATTAGGGCTTTATACAAAAAATGAATTTTTGAGTGAGCCTGGCATATTATTTTTCTCCTCATCAAAACCGGAGTTTAGAGACTTGGATCCAGAAATTTGGTTGAGTGAAACTTTGAGAAAGTCAAACCCTAGTTTGACCCCGAGCTAGAAAAACCCTAAATACTAAAACTGCTAAGTTTTGGTACATTATCCCTAGCCCGATATTGGCAAAGTTTCAGGACCTAAAAATTTCAAAGGCCAAATAGAAAATCATAATTTACATTATGTCCAAAGTTCAGCCTCATATTCGCTATATTATAGGAGATATGATCCCTCCAAGTTAGGGTTCCAGCCTCTTTCAGAATTCATCCCTAAACAGGACACTTGGGGATAATTGCAATATCTTGGGCTACAGAGGTCCAAATGGAATTCCTAAATATGTTCCATAAATGGAACGGAATTTAATTTCTATGGTCCAAATTTTAGACTCAGAAGATGAACCAGTGACATGTGGCAGTCTGTACAATATCGCTATTTTGACCAGTCCTGTAACAGGTCACCTTGGTAAAAGGATCATAAGTACCAATTGGTGAAACCAATATTGATGATACATATGGTGTTGGATCAGGTACATTATAGGTTACCTTAGTGATAAATTTCAGATATAGAGGAGTATTAATTTCGGAGATATCACAGAAACAGTGACAGGCATTTCTGCAGAAGAAATTGGAAAACTAGGGCTTCCTGTTCCGGGAGCTTCCCTCCACTGTTTTAAGAAAAGGAGTACATTGGACAGCTCCATTTGAAGAGATATATATTTATATACAATAATATCTGAAATATTCTAATTGTTTAAAATTAAGGTTTCCCTGACAAACCCTAGATCAGTCAGCTCCAGAATCAGGACGAACACCTCAAATCGGTAAGATCTAATCTTTTGCTACTTTCATTTGAGGTTCTCATTAACAAGTGATCTATCACATCAGATTGATGATAAGCTTGGTGAAGTTGAACAAATTCCAAGCATGGAATTATATGATCTCTCTGAAGAAAAATAATTGGACACCTACATGAGTAAAGAGGTTCTAGTTCCAGAGGGAGATGAGGCTCAAAGCCTTACACAAGAAGAACTTGGTCAAGGCCATGAAGATAATTGTTGATTCAATCATGGATCAAATTGTACCACAAGTGTCTTCCCTAAAGACACCGAAGATGTTTGATTCCTTGTTCAAGCTATTTGAAGATAAGAACATAAATCAGAAGATGGCTTTGAGAAAACAGTTGAAGAATGTGAAGATCCAGAATGCAGCACAACTTGAAGCGGTAGAAGAAGAAGTGGAGAATGCAGAAGTGGTGATAGCCACCTTGAATGGTCTCCCTGGATCATAGGATTCATTCATTCAAGGAATGTGTGCTAGAAGAAAGTGATTACCTTCACCAGACTCTGGGAAGAAGAATCTCGACTCATAAGAAGAGAAGAAGAATATGGGAGCACTTGAAGATCAAGCTCTCACCATTCAAAGAAGATCCCTCAAGCGATGAGGAATATGAAGAACTCATTTCTTGAAGAACCTCTTATCCATATTATCATTTGGATAAGAAATTATGATTTCATGAATGAAGAATATGATGAAGCAAAATGATCAAGAAGGAGTCTACCCACGAAATGAATAAAAGATAAGTATTCAATTGTCATTCCATGATATTGTTTTGTTATACATTTGATTATATTCAGTTGATGTGTTATGCATGATAGACTGGTTGCATTAATGACAGTAGTAAGATATGGATGAATGTTGTGTTGGCTAAATAGTTGCACGATGCATAAGAATTTGTCGTTATGCATATGTTTTATGAAATAGTTCTAACCATGCAACTGATGCATTTGAATTGTAGGAAAGGTCCTGTACAACCGCCTACAAGAAAAGAAGGATGAGACTTGTTCCAAAGAACAAGTGATGACAATTCAATAAACATGAATCTGAAGCTCCCAGGGTCAGAGACATCATGACGAAGGAAAGAGCTTCAGAGAGCGGTAGATCCACCTCGAAGGATGAAGACCACCATGGCTATGAAATAATCTATTATCAAAGAGTAACAATTGATCATGAGGAATGATGTATTCGATATGGTTTCGAGACATAAAGGGAAGTACGTAGTATCTTCCATATGGATCTTCAAGAATAAGTGTACAAAGCAAGGTTCATGATTTGCCTAAAAAAGAATAGACTATGACATGACATACTCTATTGACAAGTATATATCAAGCATAGAACCACCTGTACAGAATGAAGAGGGAAGATGATACTCAACTTCAAGGGAAGTGACTACAGAAGATATTTGATTTCGACATGGTACGAAATGATGGAAAACTTCTTGATGGATCGAGACTTTACCAAGAGTAAAGTGGGTTCCAACCTTCAAGGTTGAATGCAGAAGACTAGAATATGTTGATGACCTGACCAGATGAACTCATGGAAGATGTTATTATGAAAGAATACTAGAATGATGTTTGGGATATAATACTCAAACCAGAAAGCAAGAATGTGGTATCTTCCCAATGGATTTGTAAGATAAAATATGTTGTTGATAGAAGTAAGCAAAGACTTGTGGCTTCTCTCAGAAAGAGGGAATTAATTATGAAGAGACACTTACTCTAGGAAGCAAGGTATACTTCCTTCATAACTATCATAATAGTTTCGTCCATGATGAAGTAAAGACAAGCCTTCCTTAATGGTATGATTGAGGAAGAATTTTTGAAGTTGAAGACAGATGGAATCACGTATGCAAGTTGAAGAAGGCCCTCTATGGCCTGAAGCAAGCTCCCAGAGCTTGGTATGGAAGAATAGATAGTTTCCTTACGAGCATGGGATTTTCCAAGAGTAAAGTCGATCCTAACCTTTACTACAAGGTTGTAGAAGATGAACCTGTCATACTATTACTATATGTGGATGATCTATTTTTGACAGGGAATGAGAAGCAGATTGTAGAATGCAAGAAGAAGTATGCTGAAGAATTTAGACCTTGGTCTAATACTTTATTTCCTAGGCTTGGAAGTATGAAGGAATCTTTCTCAATCAGGGAAAGTATGCAGTGCAATTTTTGAAAAGATTTGATATGTTTGAGTGAAAATCCATGGCCACACCCATGGATTCCAACCTGAATTTATTAGCTGATGACTCATCAAAGTTAGGGGATGTGACTCAATACAGACAGATTATTGGGTCATTGATGTACTTAACAAATACCAGACCAGACATTTGTTTTGCTGTGAACACCTTGAGTCAATATCTAGTTCAACCTAGATGGGTTCACCTGATAGCCACAAAACATGTGATGAGATATCTAAAAGGGACTATAGACTTTGGTCTATACTATGATGGAAACCACGATTACAGATTGTATGACTATACAGATGCAAATTGGGCTGGAAGTATCTCAGACAGGAAAAGCACATCAGGTAGATGCTTTTGGTTGGGGTCTGCTATGAGTTCATGGTTTAGCAGGAAACAGTCCCATGTTTCTCCTATCATGGCTGAAGCAGAATACATAGAAGATTGCACTGCTAAGTTGTGAAGCCATATGGATTTAGAAGCTGATATCAGGTCTCCTTGACCTAAATATGGATACTACAATGATTCTATGTGATAACCAGAGTTGTGATGATAGAGAACCCTATGTTCCGTCGTAACACATAGAAATCCGGTATTTTTACATACTGTAGATGTAGATAATGGTGATTTAGTATTTATATACTGAATATAGAGATGATGATGTTTCATTATTCCCATACTGAAGATATAGATGATGATGATTTCAGTATTCCCATACTGAAGATATAGATGATGTTTCAGTATGCAGATGATGGTGATTCTGTATTTCTATACTGAATATAGAGGTGATGATGCTTTCAGTATTTCTATACTGAAGATATAGATGATGATGCTTTCAGCATTCACATACTGGAGATACAGATGGTGATAGTTCAATATTCACATACTGAAGATGTAGATGATGATGGTTTAGATGCTGATGTGTTGACGAAACCTCTGTCCCGAGTAAAGTTCAAACACTTTCGAGACAAGCTTGGTGTGGTTTGAAAAGACCTTCCCCGAAAGGGGGAGTAGTGATGTTGCAATGGGATTGTATCATCCCTGGGCACTTAACCTAAAGTGATCCAGTGACCTTAGTCCTTAAGAATGAAGAGGGATTGTATCATCCCGAGACATATGTCCATAATAGATTCGATGACTTCGGTCATTGAGAATGTGGTAAGATTGTATCATCCATGAACCTCAGTTCAGAATGGATCTGGTGACTTTGGTCATTGAGATGGTGGTAGGATTCTATAATCCGTGAACTTTGGTTCAGCATGGATCCGGTGACTTTGGTCATCGAGATGGTGGTAGGATTGTATCATCCATGAACTTCGGTTCAGAATGGATCCGGTGACTTCAGTCATGGAGATGGTGGTAGGATTGTATCATCTATGAACCTCGGTTCAGAATGGATCCGGTGACTTCAGTCATCGACAAGGTGGCAGGATTGTATCATCCTTGAGCTTTAGTTCATAATGGATTCAGTGAACTTTGGTCATCAAGAAGGTGGCAATATTGTATCATCCTTGAACTTCGGTTCATAATGGATCTGGTGAACTTCGGTCATCGAGAAGGTGGCAGGATTGTATCATCCTTGAACTTTGGTTCAGAATGGATCCGGTGAAATTCGCTCATCGAGAAGGTGGAAGGATTGTATCATCCTTGAACTTCGGTTTAGAACGGATCCGATAACTTCGATTGTCGAGAATGTGGTAGGATTGCATCATCCCTGGACTTTAAGTCCAAAAGAGATCCAAAGACTTATTTGTCTTTTGTAGATTGTTGCTGCTGATGATGATGTTCCTGATCGAAAGATCAGAGTATGATGATGATGATGTTTTTGATCGAAAGATCAGAGTGTGATGATGATGATGTTTTTGATCAAAAGATTAGAGTATGATGAGGATGATGTTTCTGATCGAAAGATCAGAGTGTGATGATGATGTTTCTGATCGAAATATCAGAGTGTGATGATGATGTTTCTGATCGAAAGATCAGAGTATGATGATGATAATGATTCTTTAATGATGAAGTTGTTGCTGATCGAAAGGTCAAAGTGTTAAAGATGTTGTTGCTGATCGAAAGGTCAAAGTGTTGATGATGATGTTGCTGATATTGCTGATCATAAGATCAGAATATGATGATGATGATGATGCTGTTCGAAAGGTCAAAATGCTAAAGAAGTTGTTGCTGATCAAAACATTCAAAGTGTTGTTGTTACTAAATACTGAAGATTGAAGTTGAAGACTACATGATGTTGAAGAGCTTCCAATGATTTATAGATGTGTTACCCTGATGATGTTGATGATGTCCTCTACCTATCTCCTACTATTGTCGTTGTTGATGTTGTTGTAGAATACCATTCTCGTTAAGGGGGAGTGTTGAAATATTGTAACTTCAAAGAATATTCTATATGTATCTTTTTGTGGTCCCCGCTGGTCCTACAGGGAGAACCACTTGTATTAATTTGTACCCCGATGCTTCTAATCAGAAGAAATAATAAGAGTCATGAGGTAGTCCCCTCTAATTGTACAGGTGGGCCATTAGCACCCCAATGTGGTTACTTGGGCCTGCATGTGTAACTCGAGCCTACATGATTAACTCGATCCTACATGTTAGAATTAATAATTAAAGTGAACGAATGAATATAAATAGAGGTGTGGCGCTCCTCATTTGAAGCACACACTCTCACTTGTGTAGCGCATTAGTGGAGAAGAGAGAAGTAGCTGGAGAAGGAGGAGGATTAGTATTTGATCACTCTTTTGGTTTTACCTTTTATCTTTTTGGGGCATCTATATTGAGGAAGCTTTTGCTGGGTTTTTCCCTTTAGGGTTTTCCCAGGATAAATATTTGTGTTCTTTTTGTATGGTTGTACTTGTCTATCTTTCAGTGATCCTTTGGCTTATGGTTATGTTGTTATGATTCTAAATGTTTTAAGATCTAATATAACCATTAAAAATTCAACAAAAGGTTTGGGTAAGTTACCTATTATCGAAATGATGTCTGCTTTTGATCCATCTATAGAGGCAGGACCATCGCGGCAACATGGTACCTTGCAGTAGTTATTTGAAAGTTTTATGTCACTGGAAAGGGATCTCGAATCCCTTGTCAAGATTGAGAAGTTGTTGTATCACTGAGATAAGACATTGAATAATTCTGTGGTAAACTCCTTGCAAAAGAGGAAGACAAGCAAGGAGATGAGGATGAACATCCAGATCGGAGATTACGAGGTTGACTTGGTTATTTTGGATTCTGGATCAGATGTAAACATTTTGACAAAGAAAACTTAGCAGGTGATGGGGAAGATGACATTGGGATGGTATTCGATGCAACTGCGACTAACAAATCAGGAAAAGGTTCATCCTCTTGGTCGCGTCTCAAACCTGGTCGTCGATGTTGAAGGTATGAAAATGTATGTTGATTTTGATGTGATAGAAGTGGTTGAAGGGGGAGGTTCCTATCTCACACTGCTAGGTATTGGGTGGGATAATGATAGCATGGAGCTTATCAATTTCAAGAAATGGGTTATGACATTTGAGAACTAGGATGACAGGGTCATTTCTTCCATGGACACCAAGAAGGACACCGGTATATTGAACATGTGAGGGATGAAGCCGGTAGAAGTTGGGATCATGCCTAGAATATATTTGAAGACTATATCCACCCTACCGTCGATGGTGAAATTGGATGGAACAATGATAATGTTGCATCCTCTTATTCTAATGATGCTTTAGAAAATTGGAAAAATAGGCTGCATGAGGTGTCATTTAGGAAATGCGGGTTGATCACACAATCTCTCCATCGTGTAGCAACTGAGACTATAGCGTTGCCAATTTATGAAGGGATTCTAGAGTTATCAGAATTCCTTTGAGAATTTGAAGAGAAAGTGATTGAACCACAAAGGGTATTGGCCCTATATGTAGCACTGAAGGCTACCCCAACCCGATGGTGGGAGACACACAAGCAGGCGATCCATGACTGGGGACAGTGTCGGAGATTGATGATGGTGCGCTTTGGCGATTTAGAGGTCTATCATGCTAGGAGATATGATGAATAGAATGACCCCGCTAGTCACTTGATGGAATGTTAGGCCTTATGGGAATTGCGACCTAAAGATGAATGGGTCCATGCTTTTGTTCATACTTTGGATGAGATGCTGAGATCCTAGTATGTGGCGAAAAAACTACGCAGAACTATAACCACTTGAAAGGAATTGTCCATTTGCTTTGCACAAATGCTTAGTTTCCAGGATACCAACCTAGAGGTACATAATGCATTGCAAATCATCTGTGACGTAGTGCTGAAGGTCGTCCCTGTCGCATACCTAGTTGATCCACATGTGCACTGCTTGATGTAATCCATGATGACATGTTACAATCTATCTGGGGAATCTAAAGATGATGATGAGTTGCAGAATGTTAATATTTCGGAGTTAGAAGGAAGCCACAATGTTGCAGTGCCAGACATACCAATGGATTCGATGAGTTAGCTGCTGAAGATCAGGAAAGTCAACATTGGGTTAGAAGAGAACTTGAAATTTGCCAATATTGGGGACTATTGGGACGAGGAAACAATGGCCAAAATCACAAACCTGCTGCATGAATTCCAGGATCTTTTTCCTGGAAAATCACAGACACGGTTCTCAGAAATGAAGGGGATATTAGGGGACTTGGGGGAGATGAAAATCCCGTCGAAACCAGATGCAAAACTTGTGTGACAAAGGCCATATTGACTGAACCCATGATACAAGGACTGTGTGAAGGCTGAGATCAACTAGATGTTGGATGCTGGGATCATCAAGCTTGTCAAAGAATTAGAGTGGATAAGCCCTATGGTGGTTTAGGATAAAAATACTGGCGAAGTCCACATTTGCGTCAACCTAAGAATGTTGAATGATTCCTGCATGCATGATACATTCCTAAATTCGTTTACAGATGAGGTCCTTGAAGGAGTAGGCGGTTAGGAGATGTATTCCTTCACAGATGGCTTTTTGGGGTACCACCAAATCCATATTGAAAAGGAGGATTTCCATAAGACCACGTTTGTCACTGAATGGGTTCTTTTTCAATATACAGTCACGCCCTTTAGACTGAAGAATGCGCCAACAATATTTTCTCGGGTATTTGTCGTTGTGTTTAAAGACTTTATTCAAAATTTCCTGCAAGTATATATGGATGATTGGACAGTCTATGGGATAATTAAGGACCATCTCGACAACTTGCGATTGATGCTAGAAAGATGTCACCAGCATCATATTGCATTAAATTCTAAGAAGTGCATTTTCTGTGTGTCGTTTGGAATGCTACTCGGACACATAGTATGTAAGGAAGGTATGTTGGTTGATCCATCGAAGATCATGCTAATTCTTAGTTTTACGATATCGACGAATGTGAATATGCTTCAGGAAACGCTAGGGCACACAAGGTACTATCACAAGTTCATCAAAGGATACACTGTGATTACTGCCCCTATGGAGAAGATATTAAATAAGGATGCTGCATTTGAGTGGAGTCATGAATTTCAAGGAATTTTTGACACGCTGAAGGCCAAGATGGCCTCCGCACCCATACTGGTATTCCCTGATTGGAACAAGGAGTTCCATGTGCATGTCGATGCCATTTCTGTTGTGCTAGTGGTTGTGCTTGCACAACCAGGTGAGGGTGACCTGGATCACCTGATCGCATATGCCAGTAGGAAGTTGTTGTTTGCTGAACGAAACTACACAACGACTGAAAGAGAAGGCTTAGAGATGGTTTATGCCTTGCAAAAGTTCAGGCACTATTTGTTAGGCGGTCACTTCAAGATGTTCACCGACCATTCTGCCTTGCAATATTTGGTCAATAATCCTGTGTTGGGGGCCGAATATCTGTCAGTGGTTGCTACTTTTTCAGAAATTTGAATTTGAAATAATTGTGAAACCAGGATGGTTGAAAGTTGGTCCTGATCACCTGTCTCGCATTGAGACCGGAGAAGAACCTACCAATATTGATGACGGATTGTCAGATGCACAACTGTTCCGTGTCGATATCGTAGATGATCATTATTCACCAATCATTCAGTTCTTGGCCACTGGTGTTTCCCTTGAGAACCTGTCAACCAGATAGAAGAAGCAGTTGGTAGTAAGGATTCAGATTTCCAGATGATTACTGGGCAATTATACAAGCTTGGACCAGATGAAATATTGCGATGATGTATACTACGACATGAGCAGGGACCCATTCTAGAAGAAGCACATGCAGGAATCGCGGGAGGTAACTATCGAGGAAGGGCTACTACGTGAAAGGTGTTGTGCGTCGGGCTATGGTGGTCTATGTTTTATAATGATGCTGCAGACTATGTGCAGAGTTGCGACGTTTTCCAGTGCATCGATAAACCATCGTGGCGGGATGAGATGTCACTTGTACCACAGTTAAGTATACAACCTTTTGATAAATGGGTCATGGATTTTGTGGGTCCAATTAAGCCACCGTGGAAGAGGACTGGTGCGTGATACATCATTACCACAATTGACTATATGACCAGGTGGCTAGAGGCTACACCAGTTGTGGATTGTACCACTGCGACAACAACAAAGTTCATATTTGAGAATATTGTGACATGGTTTGGGTGTCGCAGGATATTGATGAGTTACTAGGGAAGTGACTTTATCAACCGCACCATGAGAGCGCTAACTGAGGAGTTGCAGGTGCAACATAAGAAAAGCACATCATATCATTTGCAGGCGAATGGGACTATTGAAGTGTTCAACAAAATTTTGGAAACACCGTTGACAATGGTATGTAATGCTAATCGCGATGACTGGGACTTGAAAATTCCAGTAGTGCTATGTGCCTATTACACCACTTGTAAACGGCCAACAGGACAGACACCGTTTAAGCTAGTATATGGCCAAGAGGTAGTCATGCCCATGGAATACATTGTTCCTAGTTTGTGCATCGTTGCAGCGACAAACATGGATGATGCAGAAGCATTAGAAGAATGCATTGCGCAGTTGATCTGGCTTGAAGAAGACCGCTTTCTTGCATGCTTTCACCAGTGCATTGTGAAGGATCAACAGAAGGCATGGCATGATCATCAAATTAAGAATAAATAGTTTGCTGAAGGATATTTGGTGCTGTTATATGATAGCAAGTTCATGAAGCATCCAGGTAAGTTACAGATGCACTAGTTATGCCCGTATCTTATTCATTCCATTACTTCTGGAGGTACGGTTCAATTACAACAATTAGATGGTGTGGTACTACCGATGCTCGTTAATGGGAGTTGCTTAAATCCATATAGGACAGGGTCAGAGCTATGCACCGCTTGAGGTGCTGTGAAACAAAAAAAGCAAAAAAAAAACAAACAAAAATATAGAAGATTTTGTTAGATAGAAGCAAGGCTAGCCTAGGGGAAGAGGTCGCGCAAGGATAGGAGTTAGTAGTGATGGAAGGGAGACCGCCTGAAACATCCGTAGGGATGTGGGTTGGTCAAATCAATAATAAATGTAGGTAGTTAGAATAGTTAGATGGCAGCGCTTGTTGAAGCAACGCGCATTAATGGCCGATCTGATCGTTAGTAGGGTGAGAATGCCAGTGGATTTAGTGTCATTACTACTGGATTTGGTCATGATGGATATGATGGATTTTCCAATGATGATTTTGAATTGGAAAGTGGCTATAAAAAGCACGCGAGACGCGGGAGGAAGGCATTGTTAAGAGTATTTCATTTGAGTGAGTAGAGTGTTGAGCCGAGTATAGTTGAAGAGTCTTGAATGTGAGTTGAGGAGTAGAGGTGCAGTGTCATCGGGTGCATAGTAAGGATTAGGGAGTGCAGCATGCCGAGCGACCCCAATGCAATTGATATTTCTAGTGAGTAGGAATCCCCCATTTGGCCTATGAATATTGAAGAAGAAGTCATGAGCATGCCGATAGGCTCTTCATAGATCCCTAAAAGAAAGCGGTAGGCTCAGAATCCCAGTTCCACGCCACCGCAGAAGAGGCACACCTGTGACATCCATAGGGTTGTGGGTTGGTCAAATCAGCAATAAATGTAGGTAGTTAGAACAGTTAGCTGGCGGCGCTTGTTGAAGCGACGCGCATTAAGGGCCGATCTGACCATTAGTATGGTGAGAATGCCAGTGGATTTAGTGTCATTACTACTGGATTTGGTCATGATGGATATGATGGATTTGGCAATGATGATTTCGAATTGGAAAGTGGCTATAAAAAGCACACGAGACGCGGGAGGAAGGAATTGTTTAGAGCAGTTCATTCGAGTGAGCAGAGTGTTGAGCTGAGTATAGGTGAAGAGTCTTGAGTGCAAGTTGAGGAGTAGAGGTGCAGTGTCATTGGGTGCATAGTAAGGATTAGGGAGTGCGGCATGCTGAGCGACCCCAACGCAATTGATATTTCCAGTGAGTAGGAATCCCCCATTTGGCCTACGACTATTGAAGAAGAAGTCATGAGCATGCCGGTAGGCTCTTCATCGATCCCCAAAAGAAAGCGGTAGGCTCAGAAGCCCAGTTCCACACCGACGTAGAAGAGGCACACCCGCACTTTGGCTAGAGTGCAAGGAGAGGGGACTGTATAGACCAAGCCATCGAGCTCGAGAGCTATAGTGTCTGTGGCACCCAGAGGTGTCTCTGTCAATGATATTCCTGGGATATGTCGCTCCAATTCATCTGGGAGTGAAGTCGAGGCAGCCCACTAAGAGTCAGAAGTATCCACCCAAATTGTCACCACTGCCGGAAGGGATGACTTTCTCGGTAGATATCATCCTTGCCTTGATCAAGCTGAATTTTGAAGACCACGATTTGTTGTTGCTCAAAGATGTCCGGGATGAGCCCTATGAATCAGTTCCGATGGGGCCTGGTGTATCGATTCAGAGGATTCCTCAACCTTGGGCGAGCGGGTTGAATAAATATGGATTGATGGGGCTCATTAATATGCCTCACTTTGGGTGTGACTAAATGAAGCTCATTCATGCATCAAGCAAATCTTGGCCTGCTTTCATGGTGTGACGCTTTGGTTGAATGGGCCTATTCCTATCATGATCAACTTGATTGCAAATATTATGGGCTTGCAGATGGCTGAGGAAGATCCGACGAAGTATATCCACAGGCGGGATACTGACAAGAAGTTGGCCAAGCAGTTGAAGGAGAGATTTGGCTTATAGTGTGATGGCCACACCTATTGTATCGACAACATTCATACACATGTGGTGCATATAGGGGCACGTATTTTGGCAAGCAATATTGTCCAAGGGAATCGACCAGTCCAGTACAACTAGGGTGTGGTCGCATGTGCACAAAAATGCGTAGAGGGTGTGCAAATGAATTGGACCTTATTTCTACTCAACCAGTTGCTCGACGATGCTCTCACTGCTCAGGTCGGGCAACCATTTTCCTACAGTTGGCTGCTAATTCTCATTGCGCTTGTCGCATGGATGGAACCAGAAGATTATCAGCTGATGGCAGTCGATGCGGTGAAGGTGTGCTGAGACGCATAATGTCAGAATTTGTGGTGGGTTGAGGAGCCCAGTCGACAAATGGACTATGTGATCCATTTTTGGGTCTGTTGGGAAGCACTGTAATACGCAGCTATCAAAGTTCCTTTCTTATCCAATTACTTAGCAACCAAGTATCAGAGGCTCATTCAGTTCACCATCGGGCCTCATTCCATTTATATCTAGGCAGGGTGGGACCTCAACAAGTAGTGGCTACCTCTGGCCTACAAAGTCACTGATGAAGAATTGGATGCTCTTGTTCAAAAGTGGCCAGCTGAATGGCACAACCCCGTGAGCCAAGGTGAAATTTCTAAGGAGCTTCTAGCTAATGCCTCAGATGAGCTTTTCCAAAAGGAGTTAAGTGTTCATGACTCCGACAATGAATCGTTGACGGACCTTGATGCAGAAGAGCAGTGCATGCGGGAGGAAACTTGAACCAAATGGTGCCTAGAATATGACGTTGGCAGAAGTACCCGACCAGGGACAGAGGCTCAGCTGCAGTGGCTCATCAAAGTGGTCACTGACTCCTCTGAGGCTGTGACACAAATGATATGAGATTCCAACCAAGAAGGGTTTGCTGCAGTAAGAGATAAGTTGAATTCTATTTATGATGTTGTTTCCAGAAAGACACCCAAGAAATATGATGCAGGAATTTCCATCGATCAACACCGAGCCGCAGGCTAGGAACGTTCAAGTTCCCTCGAATGCGATCGATGTAGGGAGTGAAGAAGTGAACCTATTACTACGGCTGATCCAAAGCATTGCCTTGGATCTTAACAAGTTACCCGCTCAGGCGCTTGTGGAGCTGTAGCATGTTGCCACCCAGGAATTGGTGGATAGGATGAAGGAGCTTACTGATGGGTATGTGTAGTCACAGAGCGCAACCGAGAAGCTCAAGAAAGAAACTAAGTAGCTATGTTAGGTCAGGGTACAGCTGGCGAAAGAGAAGGTATGAGAGATTGAGGCATTGAAGGAAGCACGGGCCGAGCTGCAATGTAAGGATGCTGAGGAAATCATTGAGCTTAAGAAGGCACAAGAATTCCTTATCATTAAGAAGGTGCAGCTGTGTGCAAGTTGTGATGCAGTCAAGCAAGCTGTCGATGAGACCTGTTAGCATATCTTTGAGAGCACGACAGAGCTTACCGTAGTCGCTAAGGCCAATCGACTTAGGGAATTTATTGTCAAGCTCCAGGACACCAATATTCTGCTCAATGCCCTAGTCCATCCAACGATGCCACCAGAGCAGGTTTCTGAACGAAAGAATACTATTGAGGAGATATCGGCCTAGTTTGAAATAATGGAGCAAGAAGCAAAGCCAATCATGAAGGCGACGACGCAGTTCTGGCGCAACATTGTCCAGGACGAATAGCTTGACCAATTGACCAAGCAAGCACAAGAAGTTGAATGATAGTTGACGACACTGAAGAGGTTGCTGCAAGCACTGCCACTCATGGTGCAGATCACGCAGTCTGCAGAGTTAAAGGACCTACAACAAAGAGATTCTCGTGCCCAATAATGCCAACAAAAGCATCGTGCCTAGTTGGATGAGTTTCAAGAAGTTGGTGGGAAGTTGGCTATCAAAGTAGTCGCAACGTTGCAGGCGATGCAAGGAAGTCGACAAATGGTCGATCGAAAAGCTGGGGAAGCACACCCAGTGCAGTAGGATTTCCTCAATTGTCAAAACGTTGCCGAAAAAGTCCAGCTCTAGGTTCGAGAGATCTCATAGCAGTTTGAAGATTTCAAGGCCAAGACATCGGCATATACCCTTTCAACCTAATGTGGCTCAGGGGTGAGCCACAAGACTATGTTGGGGGCCTGTTGGCAGGGGTTTTGGGTAAGTGAGTTGTGCAACATCACGGTAGCTGTGCAAGATCACGCGACACCACGCAAGGCTAGATCAGCACGATGGGTGAAAGAATAACTGCTTTTGAATATTTAATGTATTAATTGACCATGTTTTATGGACATAGGTCATTAATGGTTAGAAGTTAGTTAGAAGTGAACCTTTGATGTAAAGGCACAAGCCTATATATAGAGCTAGCTTTGAAATTGTAGAAAAAAAGGATCATGAAAAGGATGATCAATGTGATACAAGTATAAGTCAATGTATGGGAGTGACAATCCATTGTGATCTGTCTATGGTCTTGATGAGTCTTCTGTTTTGAACAATCTACGATCTGTCTATGTCGAATACTGAATTTTTGGATGTAATCAGTCTCCTACTGTGGAGAAGAATTATCTATTTTGGATCTGTTGCGCAGAATTAATATGACATGACGGTTGTTGCCTAAATGTTGTCTTCTATTTTCCTATTTTCTCTGTTGCGATGTCAATGAGAAGTGTATTGAATCTATTTATGATTTATTGATGTTTTTGCAATGAACTAATGATGCGATCTATCCCAATTCTGTCAATGATGATGAATCTTGTTAAAGTTGTTTTATGAATAACACTACTGCGATAAATGAATGTTGTGATCTATTAGATCCATAGTTGCGAAGATGAATTATGATAAATGTCTTAGTTCTATCGGGTAACTTGGAGTAATATCATATTTATGTTGTCGAAGTCGTGGGTGCCATATCTTCCCTTCTTACTACTAGAAACTCGGTTTCGACAACTCTCCCTTGAACGCCTCGGGTGAGACTTTGTCTGCTCTGTGGATGTTGCTGAGGAGGGTAAAACTTGTCTGGGTCGGTGCTTAAGGAGATCGCGCTAGTTGGGCGTCGACAGAGTGAGAACCCCTATCAATGAGGCTTTGTTGGTGGGTTTTCTCCAACAAGCATGCTATGCAAGTATGAAAATTCCCAATTCTAAAAACAATATGCCTATGATAGATGGAAATATTGATGCTATACAAATCCATGATATAAAGATTGTGAATGATTACTAGTGGTATAGCTCTAGGTACCAGACTTGGAAATGACAAGGATAAAATAAGCAGGGATAATTTTAGGGGCAAATTTTAGCCCAGTGGGCTATTTTTTCATGTTTTTCTCCCAAAAAATATTTGCCATTTTGCATTTTTTGAAGCCCTATTTCGCCCAATTTTGATGGGGTAAACATTTTTCACCCTAAAAATTGCCAAATTATTATATAAACGATATAAAATACTTGGAAATTAAAATATTTTTTGAAAAATATCACCAATCATTTTATAGTTGGTGTTTTAAGAATTGGTAATATTCGCCAACATTTATACACTTTTAATTAAGTATGGTTCCTTAAAATCATCCCTGAAAAGAAGAATTATTCTGCGTACAAAGTTGAGAAAATGGTATAAGGAGGAAGGATGTACTTGGGGTACATAGTTTTTCCCCGGCCAACTAAGTACCGATATGCATCGTTGGGGATGCCCAGGTGTAAGACATCTTGTTAGTATTATTTCCACACACATTCACGCTGCGTAAGGGTATTGCCATGGGAGTAGGGAATCCGTGAAGAGAATAACCCCTAGGTATTATGGTGTCCGGAACGGAAGCACCTGAGTTTGGAAAAAAAGAGTTGCCAGTGAGCACCCAAAAGGGTTGTTAGGCTATGGACCATAGTTTCCATGGAGCACCCAAGGAGGTGTTAGGTTCTGTAGCACTGGTTGAGTAATATATATATAGGTTGAGGAGGCCTGCATAGATAACCCTCATGTATATATACTCATGTTAGAACTTTTTAAAGAAGGATTCGTCCAAGGAGTGCTTGGAGCTTTGAAGCCAAGGTACGTATGGGTACATACAAGATGCATTTTGTAAATGCATGGTTGTGATAGGACTACTGCATGGAAAATTATTTAACACCTAACATGGTAGAATTATTGGTGGTTATAAGATCGTTTCATGAACTGTTGTGAATACAAGGAAAGGAATTGGAGGGAAGAAGGTAGTCATGTTTGATTAAATGCTCTGAGAAAGTACAAAAATTGCATGGAGCATGATTATGAAATAATGAGTAATGGAAATAGACTTTATTGCATAAATAAGGTGAAAATACCTAGCAATTTTGTGTAGTATTGTGTGCTGCAATTTTGAGGTTCATTATAATTCCTACGAAAAAGGATGGTATGCAGGGATGGTCACAATTGCTTGGAGAATTGGAAGTGTAGATTATAGGTAGTATGGGTATGCCCCATTAAATAAAGAAAGAATATACCATGCACAAAGGCCAAACGTTATGAGAAGGCACTTTGGACAAAATTTAATTATGAACAACAAATAGTTGTAAATTTTGGTTTTGAAATTTTTTTTATTTTAGAATTATGCTATGATGACATGTTATGTGTGGCTGCAAATGTAAGGAATAGGGGTAAGAGCTTCCCCTCTGTAGAGCCAAACAATATGAGGATTGACTCCATGATTGCGAAATCTAAGCTTTATAGGAGACCGAACTATAAATGCATCATGTGATTTGATTATCCCTCATATTGAATGTTTGATGTAGGAATCATGCTAGGTAAGAGACTATAGAAACTAGGTGTTTTGGTCTACAGGAGACAAACAAAGGACAAGAACCTAAGGCTTGGGAAATTTAACTGATATATGAAATAGATCTGAAGAATTTATGATGGAAATTTCCTCTCATGGGAACCACATGCTTGTATGTCATGTAGGGGAGATGAGGAAAAACATGCCCTCGGGGAAAATATTGACTATTGAGCTAAAAATACCAATAAGTATTCAGTTTTTTAATCACCTTCTGGCTGATTTTTATGTGAATATACATGCATGATGTTGCATGTTTTCAATTGTTAATTCTAAATGAGATGCAAAAACCTCCTTATGCAAGACACCCTAGCTATCAAAAGATGCTAACAACCCTCAGGAAGCAAATATTTTGACCCATATTTAAGGTTTTCCCATTCCCGAAGAAAACTTGGAGGTAATAACCTTGGATTTCAGCACATGTTAGCCATCAACATGAAAATCAACATAATCCAATTATGATGGTAACAATAGAATAAGTCAAGCAAGTTGCAATTGTATTCCTGTAAAGTCAACTGATGAACCTGTTAATATTGCAGAGATACTTCCTGAAAGAGCTATTCCAACTTCATGGAGTACCAAAGAGGGTAATTTTATGACCAGGATATAAAGTTTACATCAAATGCTTTAAAATATTTGTCTGTGGGATTGGAGATCAAGAAGAGACAGTTGGAGAAATAGAATGAACAAGTCAAGTCGTCAGAGACATGGTAAGATAATAAGGCTGTGCACAAGGATGGACATGAAGAAAGCAATACTTAGGAATTAGAGGGAGATTCCAAAAGCTACAAAAAACAACTAAAAACACTATGGACAGTGTTTCAATAAGGGGGGAAGGATGTAATATCCCCGAATAGTCAAACATTTTTATGTGATATTAATGTTATTATTTTGATTGAATATGATTAGCGGACGTGGAATATGCCAGTCAATCCTTGGAGGACAAATGTAATTGAAACATTATGCTTATTTGAACGAGAGAGACAACCACATTGAATGAGAAATTATGTATGCGAAGAGTGGGGGACGGGAAGGTTCATTCTCAGACAGTTGTACTAGGCGTGGGAAGGCCAGTATGGTGCTAAGACCCACCCCAAGGAAACTAAAAGGAGGGGAGTGGATATTTCGGGAGTGGCAAAAGACCTAGGATCAAACTATAAAGAGAATTCCGCTCAGTATGTTGAGGGGGACATGCTGGGAAGAACTATGTGTTTAGGTAAGCTGAAGGAGACATTGTCTGTGTAATACAAGGGGCTCCCCACTGGAGAATGGGATTGAGTTTGAATGTCACCACTCTTTGCATGCGTAATTAGCTTGGGGGTGATTGAGGACAAAGTGTACCTCTATACCTAATCTATTGTTGGGTGAAATGTGGTTTTTCCCTCTTCATTGCAGATTGCCTTATGAGCAGGTTTGAATAATAGGGTTTTTTCTACCATCCTAATGAACTCAAAGTATGAGGTTTATGTGCAATTATGTGTTTCACTGCCAAAGAAATGATAGTTAGTAGCTTCAGTTTCACTGTTGGATTTAATGCTCTTGAACTATTGTTTCCATACTCTGTTGTTGGATGATAGTGTTGTGTATTGAGGAAATGGAAACTCAAACAATATGTTTGTTTATGCTAAAAATGTGGTTTAATGTCAATGAAATGATGAAATAGAAACTTAGGTTGAATGAAGATTATGAACTATGGTACTCAAACGATGTAACTGCCCTTTGGTTGTTCTTAAATCTCTTCAATGTTTGTTTATGAACGTACGGTGCTTGTGATGACGGACCCGTTGCATACAGTCTTTAGATAGCTTGATATGTGAGTTAGTTGGTCCTAACTTTAGCTGAACCACTAAGTTTAACCAACCCGGCCTCTGATCCCTCTAATGATCCATGAAGAATGGACTTCAAGTCTGTGGTGAACTAAATTTCACCAGAATTGCACGCCTACCTTTGATGTTAACCACCCTGCTAGTTGAGTGAGCGGAATGATCCTCTGTCGTTGGATCCCTGCTAACCTCGATCGACGTCGAATTCCAAATCGAACTAACTTCATTGCATTAAGTTTTTCATGTCCAACCTCTATGGTTAACTCACCTGCTAGTTAGATCAGTGGAATCCTTGAGGACCATCAGATATAGATCGAAGATGGACCCCAAAGACCATAAAGTGGATTTTATAAAAATTTCGTGCACACCCAGAGTGGTTAACTCCTTTGCAAGTTAAATCCACAGAATTCTTGAGCACTATCAGATCTAGATCAACAATGGAACTCAAATGCTTTAAAGTAGATTGTACAGGAATTTTGCGTACCCCTTTGTCGTTAAGTCCCTTACTTGTTGAATGTGTGAAATCCCTAAGGACCGTCGGATCTGGATCGACGGTGGAACCTAAACATAGTAAGGAGAATTTGATAAGGAATTCACACACACCAAGATTCTATATATCCATGCTAGTTGAACCAGCGGAATGTCTCACAGTCGTCGATATTCACCAAGGTCTATCCCTGTCGTTGATCGTAAAGGAATTTTATCCACAATCACTGCGCTTATCACGGGAATTAGTTTCTTTCAGAGGATTTGTTCTCGGTTGTAGATCTTTCAATATCTGCCATGAATTAATCGAAGATACACATCCTCTAAGCCTTATGTAATATTTGATGAATTGATCATTGCAAATGTGAATTAGGCTTTACAACCCGAAGCTTATCGTTGCATATCTATGAAGTTTAGAGCTGAGCTATTAAGCAGGCTTATATCGTTGGTGATGAAAGTATGGTATGATGAATGGTGATTTATTATTATGATCTTGTTTATGGTATTACTGATATGTTACACCTACTGTGATGATGTCCGGGATTGGGTTGTCATTCTCCTAGGAGAAGTACTCTTGGTCTGTTGGGAGGTTTATGACTGCTTGAAATACACCCTCTCTTCCCTCAACCCAGTATAACAGATATTTTTGGTTGAGTTTCTGGAATGGGAGACTCTTGCTCTGTTGAGTAATTAGAACTTGTTTTGGGGTTTCCCTTGGATGTCTTAATGTTTTCTGAAAAGAGTTGCTAGCTTACTGTATGCATTCCCTGGTTTAATCACCCAGTGCATACTCCCCGATGGGAAGCCTTGGAGTTCTGCTCTGGGTTGAACCATCCTAGGCCTAGTGAAATTCATGGATAATACGTATAGTTACACATGAGATTGCTACGCTTTCTATTTCTCCCTACAAGATTCAATAGTGTGGGAATCCCTTATTTACTTATGAATGAGATGAATGTGTTGAGAGCTTATCATAGATCTCTAGTAGGGTTTGTTGTGGTCAAGTGTTCATGTATTTTGCATCTAAATATGCCTAGGTTTTCCACTGCATTTGTTTAAGTTTAGGCAGACCAGAAGTCTGGTTTAAAATTCAAAACGAGGCTAAGTTGAAGTTAAGATGAACCTTCCCGACTTCTAGAATTTGCTGGTGGAAGGCAGAAGTCAGAAAGCGGAAAAGAAATGTTAAGTCTTAAGAATTTTAAGAATTCCACAATCTGTGATCCGCACAACAGAAAACAGAAAGTGGAAAGGAAAAGATGGAAGGTCAGAAGACTAGATGGACAATTGATATCGATTCCGCAGGATCGAAGGTGCAGAAGAAAATTCAATACAGAAAGTGATTTTTCTGAATTTCGAGCTCTACAGCAGAAGGCAGAAGAGCTGTTAAGCATTTTTGTCGAACTTTACATTTCCGACTTCCAAGTTTCGAGGTCAACAAGGCGGAAAGTGGAAGGCAGAAGAGCTGTTAAGTATTTATGTCAAACTTTACATTTCCGACTTCTGAGTTCTAAGGTCAGAAAGGTGGAAGGGTGAAGGCAGAAGAGCTGTTAAGTATTTCTATCAAACTTTACATTCTGACTTCTGAGTTCTGAGGTTGAAAAGGTAGAAAGCGAAAGGTAGAAGGCAGAAGAGCTGTTAAGTATTTCCATCGAGCTTTACATTTCCTACTTTCGAGTTTCGAGGTCAGAAGGGCGGAAAGCGAAAGGTGGAAGGTGGAAGGAGGAAGAGTTGTTAAGTATTTCTGTCGAACTTTACGTTTATGAATTCCAAGTTCTCAAGTCGAAAAGGTGGAAGGTGGAAGGAGGAAGAGCGGTTAAGTATTTTTGTTGAACTTGATGTTCATGAATTCCGCGTTTCAAGGTCAAAAATATGGAAAGCGAAAGTGCGGAAGGCAAAAGGAGGAACCGTGGTTGAAGGACTCCGTCGAATGCTATGTTTCCAATTCCATATTTCCAAGGTCGGAAGGGAAAAAAGTAGAAATGTGGAAGGAAAAATTCAGAAGAGTGTTTAAATATTTCTATCGCAATTTAGGCTTCCGACTTTCGACGTCGGAAGGGGGGAAAGTGAAAGTTTGTAAAGTGAAGTGCGGAAACGACTTCTCTAGTTATAGAGGTAGATTATTTTGCAGAAGACTGATTCTTCTTGTGGTTTTCCGTTTTGGTTATTTCTTAAAGCTTGAGGATGAAGGTTTATGAAGCTTACAACCAACTATTATGTGAAAGGAATTATCATTGCAATTTTTTTTATATGCATTTATGACAGGTTTTTGGGGTATGTTACAGTAACTATTGTGAATTAGGGTTTTACCTTATTATTTTAATAGGCAATAGAACATTCAGTTTTAGTTTCCTAGCATTGATATAAGTGTTTACTGTGACTTACTTGGAACCCGTTAACCTAGTTGTGTTGGGATTTGATATTACAAAATGGTCTCCCGTTGGCATCTTGTTTAACCTAGTTAGGGTTTTGTTTTTGTACATCTAGTTGACTTTTGTATTTTTCTCATAAAGTATATAAGGTTTATATATCATAACCTTCCAGAGGTTTCAATGCTAGTTAGTAAAGAAAACAATGACTAACTCAGGTGCTAATGTTAATAAACTAGTTTATAACAAATAAAAGATTGTTTATTGACTACTTTTAGAAATAACATTAACCCTAAATCTATGCAGAAGTGAAAGATCCGTAATCATTCAATTTCTAGTAATGAAGTAACGATGATACTAATATTTTATTTTCCTTGCTAAAATATGAGTATATGAACATCAACTTGATAATACACGAAACTTGCAAGGATTAACACAACCAGTTTTAAAGAATTTTACATATATGGAATTGGTAGTTGCAACAGTGTCACACCACCCTGCTGTAGAAACTTGTTAACAATTTTCACTTGCTTAGTTTCACCCCCTTACCAGACTCTTAGGTTTAAATCAGATCCTTTGTAGCCTCAAGTTGTCACCAGTATTAATAGGAATAAGTCATCTCAGAACCTGGCATTCTCACATGCCTCATTGGCAGTTCTGAATACAGATCTTGAACTAGTTTTAAAGACTTGTACATATCTAGAATTGGTAATTGCAATAGTGTCACATCACCTTGCCATAGAAACTTGTTAGCAGTTTTCACTTGCTTAGTTCCACCCCCTTTACCAGACTCTTAGGCTTAAATCATATCCTCTGCAGCCTGAAGTTGCCACCAGTACTAACAGGAATAAGTCATCTTAGAACCTGGAATTCTCACATGCCTCACTGACAGTTCTAAATACAGGGTCTAATATCACTAAGATGTTCACTAGAATCTCTGTACTATATTAAGAAATTAATCTAAATCCTTCACCCATGGTGATCTCTGGCAACTTTGTTTAGAATTCTTTTCCTTTTTCTTTTTTCAAAAAAATAAGATTCCCCCCCCCCCCTCTCCTTTTGTCTTTCCTGGGACTTTTAGAACAAAATAAACGATTCCCCTGAATACTGACCACTTGTCTCCTTAGAGAATGATGTAGGTTTGATAACTGTTTTTAAACCTAAGTTTCTGGCAAATTGTTGTTCAACTGTTACAACTTCCAATTCCCAAATATATATATATATATATATATATAATTTAATTTACTTATTTCTTTAAAAGTAAATAACAACATTAATAATATCAAGAGTGATTAGGGGGTATTACATACATGATTCTTAGTGAATTAAATCTTATACATGATGACCATGATATTAAAACACCATCCTTTCTATAGCTTTACATACCAATAAGTAAACATAAATTCTCGTATTCAAATAATAAATTCTTCACAAGATTTACAACATACCTGTATGTAGGTGATTCCATTAGGTCCAAGTGTTGTAAACCTGCTCTAATACCATTTGTAACGTACCCAATTTTCCACTAAGGAATTTTTAAAAAATGGGGTAATTTTTTTTTCTTTTTTCTTTTCACATCATCTAAACTAACTAATATGTTAGTCTCAACGATTACTTATCATCAAGTTCTTGTACCTTCCCTTTGGATTTAATATTTCATACAAAACATATAAATCACTTGAACTGATATTTAACATGAAGTGGTTTCATCTACTCATTATTGTAGAACATGTGAAAGCTCATTTGGTCAACTCTTACCAATCTAATACTTAGTCATTAACCTCTTCTTTAATTATAATAAGACATACACATTCACCTAATGTTAGCCACATATAACACTATACTCATAACCATCTCTTTGCAATATGCTAAGGTGCAAACATACAATTATGAAAGTACTACTAAACACATGTAACTTATTCTTTCCTTTCCATCATGAAATACTAAATGCTAGAATACAAAATGAGTTTAAATCAATAACTAGGGTTTAAAAATTATTAATAAATAATATCATGTTCTTCTGAAACACTACTAAGATATCTTAGTCATTCGACATAAATGAGCTTAAAACATCAACACATTTTCTATAATCAGTTAAATACATATATTACAATTCTAGCATAAAAGAGACTAATAGAAATTTGGTGATATACTTCCATGTAACCATTCTCTTAACTACTGTAAAGTTAAGACTTACAAATGAATTCTATATCTTTGAACAATAAAAACTTATCAATCATGAAATCTTTCACTGACTCAATAGATTGCAGAACCATTGGCGATTGAGGACTTGATTTCAACTTCCCTCCCAACCAACTAACACTCTAATCGACTTATTTTTTTCTTCCAAGAAGAAACCCCCAAGATAAGCATAAATCCACTAAGGTGAGAAATGACAAAATATTTTTCTACAATATTTCTCAATGTGGTTTGGACAATAAATCACAATCGTTCTCAACAATAGATTATTCCTTTAGCTTAACTCTTAAATAATAAACAGAACTCTTAAATAATGAACATAACTCTTATATAGTAAAATATTATGCAAATATAATAAAGCCAAGTGAAAAATAAATTATATAATGAGCCTTCAGCTCTTGTAGAAACCCACAAATAGAGCGTTTTTCCCAAAATGTAAATATTATCGCAATAATGTGTCTTACAATTATAAACTTTGGTAACACTTCAATAACTCTATAGACCTCTTCGTTTTTAGTCATCTTAGAAAGGTTTGCTCGTGAATTAGAGGGATAAGGTTTCAACCTTTAAATCTATAAAAAAAAAAAATATTTTAAAAGAATTGGCTCTATAGAGCTCGGCTTCAACAATGACTTCAAATAATCAGTTATAAAGCCATACTTTAACACACTGCACTCAGCTTGTGCACTCAGCTTGTTGAAAGGTTGAACCCTCCCATTTTCTTCATGAAAAAGAAACTATACACTAAGAGATCCAATAAACTTAAATGTAGAAGTTAATAATCACATAAATGCAGAGGGTTAATAATCACATAAATGTAGAGCTTAAAACACTTATAAACAAAAGCTGACTTCGTATGTTTTTCATAAGCCTAAACCTTACAGGAGAGGCTTGATGGATAAACAAAATAAAACAAATAAACTCTGAAAAAATATCAATGTACATACCTTAACCCAAGAATCTACGAAAAGGCCGCTTCTCCTCTACGCAGAGATAACCACCTTCCTTTTTTAGTTATACGGCAGAATTTTTGGGTTGTCTCTTATACCAGCATAGATTCATATAAAAAGGGATTTATCAAGCATTGAAAGAGATTAAATATTTCAAGGTATAAAACTTTTTTTAGTGTAAGTGTTGAGAAAACGTGTAATCCAATATTTATGGTTTTAGTTTATCTAATTTATATTGTTTTATATATATATGCAATTCTAAATAATTTAAATTTAATTTAAATACATAATATTTTTAATAATATTTTATTATTTTTTACAAAGGAAATATGTGAACTCTAAGATGAGCATTGAAAACATCTCTCCCATAGTAAGCTATAAAATGCACTTCTTCAATACAATCAATGTAATCTAGTTTTTAATACCAAAAAAAACGAAATTTTCTCTACCAAAAAACGAAGATCATATCTCTTTTTTCTTTCAACTCCAGGCTTCTCTCTCCCTTGGAGCATTGAGGCTTAACAAAATTTTCCCCTTTTCTCCAACTTCTCCCAACCGTCTTTTCTAAATTAGGAATCAATTTCTCTTACACCTGTGCACAAGTGGTGAACCCCATTCCATATAAAAGCCACTAATCTAGATTTACGATTCAATATTTAAAATACCTGAACTTGCAAAATTCAATAGTTACGTAGGTTAATATATACAACCAAGCACTTAAAGATAAAGGGTAAGGGGTGTGCCTTTCTTTATTATATAAAAACACATATAATTTGTTTTATAGTGTGACACACCATTTAGTTATTTTGTATACATCGCGAGATTTAAAACAGGTTTATTCATTTACACTTTAGTCCTTTTTTTCAATAATAATATCAATATTTAATTTTTATAATAATAATAATTTAATTTACTAAATACACATGATTATATATAAAATGATAATTTCTTTAAAAACTAATTTCTCTTTTACGTTAAACTTAAATGAGCATTAGAAAATATTTTAACTTTTTTTTGGTAGGTTTGTTATTGTCTTATGGAGCTAGTTACTTTTTCTCTTTGTGTATCAAGATGACATATGTAAACTATTCATTGTTTTCCAAGCGTCTTCTTTCTTACTAGATTTATGCCCCCCAATCAATTGAGTCGTGACTAGTCTCATTTCGGTAACTAGAGGTTCATAGAATAAAGCCAGCCAAAGCTATATATCTATAGAAAGAGAGGGCCTCGTAAGTTGGGTTAAGTGCAAATAGATGACGAGACAGCGGGTGCCGAGATAAACATAATGACATTGGCACGAAAACGCGTTTATTTCCATTTTCTACAAAGAGTACGCACAGTGATGCATAATACAGGCATGCGCAGCTCTCGCTTTCAGTCAAACCTTCAATCTCCTAAATCTAGGAATATAACCAGAAAAAATAGTACAATATTACAATTTTTAATTTTTTTAAAATAAAAATTATTATATTTAACCAATAAAAAATTAAAACAATTATAAAACATCATAATTTTTTTGGAATTAACAATCGAAGTAACTAAATGATTTGGCCAGAAACCTCAACTAACATCTATATTCCCTGCAATGCAAGGAAGGGAGTAATAAACAAGTAAAAATAAAGTAGATAGATTTATATTGGAAGGGAAGGAAGCAATAAACAAGTTTAAAAAAAAAATTTGAGTACATAGATTTATATGGGCTATGGGCTTTTGCGAGGAGCATAACTGTACGACTGTGTGCCTTAATTGATCCAGCTGTCATATTATTTGTTGTTTTTTCGTGTGTTGATCTACTGTAACGTCAAATCAAATTTACAACACCAATCTACATGGCGTTCCATCTACAAATAATATAGCGGAGCCCATTGGGCATCGATCAACAGAGGTCTTCAGCCCTGGTCATATGGCGGAGCCTACTTGGTCGTGGTTGGAAAGACGTTCTCCGTTGAGGGTAGTGGCTGGAGGGGCGTATGGGAGCCGTGAGGGCTCTTCTCACCCATTCTCCTTCCACACTGCCGAGCCTGGTCACAGAATTCGTCACAAAAGAAGGCTTCGCAAAAGAAGAAGAATGCCCAGAAGAAGAAGAAAAAGAAGAAGTATTATATTTTCTATGAAGATTGCAACGGAAAGAACCTGGATGAGTTGTGGGTGAACACATGCATGCCTGAGTACCAGAATAAGAATAAGAAGAAGAAATTTCTTTCCCGGGGACGCCATTTCCATTGGGTGCAATAGGCGGCGGCCCTGCGGATCGAACCCGTGAACTTTTGGTGGACGACATCATAAGACATAAACACAGTTGAAGTGCTTTCAAAATAGCTGCAGATTGGGTGAAGGACTAGTGTCTATTTATAAGTTTCTTTGGCCGGCACTAACTTTATCTTACTTGCAATTTGGTGCGTCATTCACCTTTATACCTCTCGCTATCAACTCTCTTTTTTCTTTGGATTGGCATGACGTTCCCACTTGAAACCAAACCGGTTTCAGTTGCCTGAGAAGGTTGGGCAACGTAGGGTATGTTGTGAAACGCAGCTGTGGGCCTCTCGCCAGTTTTCTTAAAACGAGAAAACGGGCGTGAGTGGTGGCACCAAAAAGTCGTCAAATATGGAAACGACTCATGAAATGTACAATTCCGTGTAACGAACGAGTAAAAACGGTGGACAAGCATTTCAACTATGAACCGTGATTCGTCTTCCCACCAAGATTTTTACACGGGGAGGGGACGAACCTTGACGGTTACCAACTGGTTGATCGAAGAAGAAATTATTATGGATGTCAGAAATGGCTTATGTTTCAAACGAAAGAGACTCCCCCTTTCCAATTACTAGTTGGTATGCGGTTTGAAAAAAAAAGTCTCTTTGAGTGGAACTTCCTTCCTTGCTTCCAATCGTGCCACAGTCGTGTAGGTATGCAACAGAGAATTCGGTTTGAAAAAAAATGTCTTTGAATGGAACTTCCTTGCCTTGCTTCCAACCACAACACAGCCGTGTAATATATATATATATATATATATATATACCAACTCTGCATATATATAAACTAACTGTCAATTCTCTTTATATATATACACACTAACTCTGAAATCTCTTTCTCTTTTCAGAGTTAGTGTGGATTCTCTTTCTCTTTCTCTGTACTAATTCTGAATTCTCTTTGCATATACCAACTCTGAAATCTCTTTGAATACCTACAAGGATGTTCAATATATATATATATATATATATATATATATATATATATAAAAGTAGTTTAAATGTTATCATTTTTTTGTGACGTTAATTTCTAAATTTTCATTATTATAATTACATTTTTTGGTAATGTATAAATGAATTTTACAATCTTAATAATTTATATTTGTAATCTAATTGATTTGTCTTAATAAAAAAATAATAATTATTCTTATTTTATGTTTGGAATTTACGATTTTATTAACAATAATTAAAAAAATAAAAAATAATAACCCTCATTTTATGTTTGGAATTTACTATTTTATTAACAGTATAATTTTAATAAATTATGAGCTACCAATATGCATTTTTAAATTGATATAGGATTTAAAAAAAAACAATTAATGGGAAGCTTTAGGTATAAAGTTATTTTTTATTTTTGTTAAGAACACATTCAAAAGTTTTAAGATTGGAGAATAATTTTAATCATTTTTATGTCAATACTATATTATTTTTTATTAAGAATAACTTAATTATAAGTTGTCAATTTAATACAACCAGCATAGATCCAAATCCTAAGCTCTATCAAGCATAGAGATGGATCAAATCTCTCGAGGTGCAAACCTCTTCTTAGGTATCCATTGATTTGATTCAAACCAAAATACACATTTATATATATATATATATATATATAATATTTAATATTATTTATGACTAACATATAATGTTTTTTATTTTATTAGGAACTAACATTGCATCATTTCTCCACACATGGTTTTAAAACCATATGCAAGGCCCTCCTACAACCATGGGTTGTTTAGGAGGCCTTGCACATTGTCTTAAAACCATTTGCAAGGCCCTCCTAAACCATGTACAATAAAACCATGGGTTGTTTAGTAGGCTTTGCACATGGTTTTAAAACCATGTGCAAGGGCCGACATTTTTTGGCCCATAATTCAATTTTGTGTTTTTTTCTTGACCCACATATTTTTTTTGTAGGAAGATTACAACATCTCCCACAAGATCTCTCCCATAATATTCACTATCACTATTATTTTTTGTCGACATGTTACAAACGTTACTAACGTTACATCACGTGACAAGATCTCTCCCATAATATTCACTATCACTATTATTTTTTTCCAACATGTTACAAACACCTTACAAGATCTCTTCCATAATATTCACTATCACTATTATTTTTTTCCAACATGTTACAAACTTTACTCCCCATACTGGGCTGTAGAGCGCCTTTAGGCTCAATGAAAAACCAATTATCTTAAATGTTTATAATCTCTCATCATATTATCCATCAAAGTTTATAATATAAAGTGACGAAAACTAAAATTTGTATACATTTGTCCATTGAGTTTACAAAATGGTTGTGGGATGAAGTGTAATCCTCTCAATCTTTGTACTTAATACCAGCGTAGATCCAAATCTTGGGCTCTATCAAGCACCGAGATGGATCAAATATCTAACCTCTTCTTAGGTATCCATTGATTTGATTCAAACCAAAAGACACATCTTTTTATTTAAGGTCGACATATAATTTTATTATTATTAATATTTAATATTATTTATGGCTGACATATAATATTTTTTATTTTGTTAGGAACAAACATTGCATCATTTCCCCACACATGGTTTTAAAACCATATGCAAGGCCCTCCTACAATCATGGGTTGTTTAGGAGGCCTTGCACATGGTCTTAAAACCATTTGCAAGGCCCTTATAAACCATGTACAATAATACCATGGGTTGTTTAAAAGGCCTTGCACATGGTTTAAAAACCATGTACAATAAAACCATGGGTTGTTTAGAATTCCGTGTATATGGTTTTAAAACCATGTGCAAGGCCAACATTTTTTTGCGGATAATTCAATTTTGTGTTTTTTTTGACCCACATATTTTTTTTACAGATAATTAAATTTTTACTTTTTTATTGTTTTGTTAGGTAGGAAGATTACCACGTCTCCCCCATATTAAATTGTTTTTGTGGCCGATATTTATTTTGGCCTATTAGAAAATTTATTTTTTATTAATAAAAATAAAGTTACGAAAGTGATATTATTTTTTATTTTGTGTTACAAAATCTCTCCCATAATATTCACTATCACAATTATTTTTTCGCTGACATGTTACATACTTTAGTAACTTTACATCACGTTACAAGATCTCTTCCATAATATTCACTTTCACTATTATTTTTTGCCGACATGTTAGTAACATTACATCACGTTACAAGATCTCCCCCATACTGGGCTGTAGAGCGCCTCTCAGTGTAAAAATTCTATAGTTATATGATTTAGAATCATAAAAATTAGAAAACTAAAAAAGAATGTGATATCTATTCAAAATGGTATTATGGGACCACAAATGTGTGTAAAATGTGATTCAAATATTAATATGATAGCTTCTAAAAATAATAAAAAATATTATTATCCAAAAACTAAATTAAGTGTGATCATGTGTGTGTGAAAAAAAGTAAGTTGTTATTGATATGAATCAAAGTTACATCACACTTCATCAAATAAACAGACATAGTGTTCAAAGACTATTAAAAATGTCTATTCATCCTTAACCAAAAGCTTTAGACTACTACAAAACTTCAACTGCAAAAAGCACAAGAATACCAAGGTTTTGTTCATCCACCCAACATTAACCAAAATATAAATATAAATATCGAGTCCAACATAGAAAAAAGAATATAAAAAAAAGGCACCTAACAATCCTTTAACAAAAAGAAAAGAAATTTAACAAACATCAACCAAGAGTTCATCAACAAACTCCTCAAAATCTAAATGTCCATCCATGTCCCTAACAACTTCTTTTGAGAGACTATCTCCTTCCTTGTTAAATTCCCTTAAATATGAGTAAATGATATATAAAAAACACTATTGATATGATCGTTTACTCTGTTAATATTTTTATCAATAGAAAAAACACACAAATTAGAATTAACACACACCGAATCAATAATGAGCTTGGATTCGTCGTCGTAACCTGCAGACTGCCAATTCCTCTTCTTCTAGAAAACCAAAGAATACTCCATCAAGCAATGAGATTTCATTTAGTATTGGTCCCATAACCACTCCCTATCCACATCCTAATAATATGACCAACGTTAATGCTCAAAGTCATACCAACACCATATAGACCATCTTTCTCTGCTCCACCAAAGGAGTTTCAAGGGATGTTATCGACCAAAACAGGCTTGGTCAGGGGCTTCGTATCTTTTACCTTCTTTGAATCTTTGAAGTAATACAAGAACAAGGAAATGATTCTTGAACATTCCAAAAAAACAGAGGGTTTAATGTTTTAAAAAATAATATAGTTACAGGCCCTCAGTTTCCCAAACCATGAACAAGGGACGCTCTTTAAACTTTACATTACCATGAAACTATCTATATATAAAATATTGAAAATCAAGAGGTCCCCAACTATTCTGCATTTTTAAAATTATGCACATTTCCTCCCAAATAAGTCTGAGAAATCTATAGTGAACAAAAATATGAGAAATGGATTCCATCTCATTCTGCACATAATATGCATACATATGCCATTGTAACCCCTTTTAAGCAAATTTTCCCAAGTAAGGTTGCCTTTTTCAATGAAAAGCCAAATAAAACATTTAATCTTTAAAGGAATTCTCCATTTCCATAGAGAGTTGGCCCACCACTTTGGAATAATAACTACAGTCTCAGCTGAGATGGCTTCATATGCCTTCTTTGCAGTCAATATCACATTTAAATTATCCAATGATTCCTATACTATCTTATCCTCTTCATTCCTCATCAAAATACTCGCTTTGTTGAGTAACATGACATAGTTATTCCATTTAGCTGCAAAATCACCATTTAATTCCAAGTCTTTAGATGTTAATTAGTATGCAGACTCTTCATCACTATCGACCCATCTCCTTACCTTAGTAATAACTTGTATATTTTTGTTGTGAAGCAAAGAAATTAAACTTTTAGTTAAAGAAAATTTACCTTCATCACCAATAAATGGAGCAATTCCCACATTGACTTGAGTACCACGACCAATCTTCCAAGAAGTTCTTTCGATGAACTTTGACTATAATTTACACAAATTTCTCCAGATAACCGAAGCATTAGTGACTTTGTTATGAGGATTCTTAATACACAATGTGACAAACCAATTCTTTATATATTTTTCTTTAATCATAGTAATCCATAACCCATCCCTAGTAATACCACGCCCAAGACTTTTCATGCTCATAGTAGACCTGAACCAACCAAAGTTTTTAATCCCCAACCTCCCATGTTTTTTGGTAAAGACAAGTTTTTCCAAGAAGAAAGATGGATTTTTTTGGTTCTCAAGTTACCTTCCAAAGGAAATTCAACATTCATTGTTTGATTACAACAAGGACAGAATAGGGAATCATGTACAAAGATAGTCAATACATAGGGATGCTTTCAAGAACATACTTGACCAAAATAAGTCTTCCACTTAAAGACATATATCAGAAGGTCCAACTGCTAATCCTTATTTCAACGTTTTGAATCAACTAGTTCCAATCCTATTTTCTATAGGAGTTTGGATTCAAATAATAAACTAGATATTTGAAACGAAAATCCAGATCTTCCATTTTAAAAGGAAAATGCTGACCAATTTGTTCTGTGATCCTTGGATCAAAATTGAAATGAAGAAACATTGGTTTTTGAAAACTAACAACCATCCCCGATGATGTACATAAAGTATTATTAAAAGTCTTGGAAGAATCATAACATTCTACCCTATTCTATAATGTATCATATTTAACAAAAAGTGAAAATATTCCTGGAATATTTTGTATTTTGGGAATAACGTTTTACTCGTAACTTGGAATTCGACGGACTTTGGACCATTGGAAAGGTCTTGATATTCTATACAACTTTGTTTTTTGCATTTTTCCTAATTCCTGACTGTTTGTCCGGGGTGGGCATTGTAGTAACAAAGCATCTTTTAAAAGATGCTTTGTTACTAAAACGCCTTGCTGCAGACAAAAGATAAAGAATTAGGAAAATCTCAAAACTGCAAACTCGTAGAGAATTTCAAGAAATTTCCAATGGTTCAAAGTTCGCCCAATTCCAAGTTATGAGCAAAACTTTATGCCCATAATACAAAATATTCCTAGAATATTCTGGTCTTTTTTCAAATAGGATACATTTTGAGCAAAATAAAACCTTATGAAACCCAATCAACCACTATTGTAATCTACGAGATTACATAAATATAAACAACATAAAGTATAGAAGATGAAGCATTCACACTATAGATAAGAAGACACCAAGTGAAGGAAACTGCACAAAAACACTTATATTATATGAGAGACAAAATATGTACAAGGTAATTATCAACTATGTGAATCACAACTCACCGGCCTATATATAATGATTTACAAATATTTATTGAGTTAAAAGTATTTATGTTGGCCTAACCAACTGACTAGAACGACTTGATGATGGTTAGTTAGAGGTCCTGGTCGGCTAGTTGGCTAGGCTCCTCCAACATATTCCTCGTTGGTACAAAAATTTTCTTCGTCCCAAAGAGAAAAAGGAGATGTTGTGGCGCCACTTCTTATGGTTGTTGACTGGTTGGTGTAGTTGACGTCTTTGGAGTGTTGCATGCTTCTAAAATAGCTAGAGCTAAGATAAAAAGTCGACACTTAAATTCTTCCTAAGTGTGAGAAGCAGTCTGCATGTCCACACTCAAAGCAATAAGATGAGATAGCCCACTGATTTTTTTGTAATAGAAAGGTGCTTAATATTGTGAAGGTTAGGTCCCAAAAGTTGGTGTTTATTATCACCAGCAAGAAGAAAATGATTGATCTAAGACGCAATTGGGGTGACCTCTATCTTTGCAGTCTGTTCTTGGGCATCCCACTGTTGTTGCTTCTTTTGAAGATCATCTAAGAGGTTCTTGTCCATTTTAATTTGCTACTCTAAGGTTTGGATGGTAGTAGGATTTGCAGTGGCTTTTTACTGAAATATTAACACCAAAGTGGTCTGGACTTATCCCATATCAATGAAAATTTGTCCATAAGACGTGTACCATGTATTGAGAATAGATTTGGAGTGTTGGGATTCAAAACCATATTCTTTAAGCTACTTGTGTCAATCAAGAAAGAGATTATACTAATTTGCAAGGAGTGCAAATTTCTGCTTGACATCATTGCAATATTTTTTTTGAATGGATTCTTGGTACAATGATGCAAGGGACCCAACTAGATTGGTGATTTGATATAATGGTCCTTTGGTCGAAGGTCCATGAAGAGTTGGTGCCACTTGAAGAATGATACCTTGAAAATCTTGTAGCACATTGATTTGTTCTTCTTCAATTATGTCAAGTTGTCAACCTTACACTTGTTAGTTGCCCATATCTTGTTCTTTTCATTATGGATTACATCCAATAGTGCATCCAATTCATGATATTTTGGTATTGTAAGATAAAATGTAATTGGTGTTGCCGCAGGATCCTTTGTAAGCTTTAGAGTCAGCTTCGACAACTTATTTTTGTTCTTCTTTTTTTGAGAGGTGTTGATGGAAGCTATTGTAATCGATGAAGGAAGAGGAGTAGTCACCGGTGTAGAGTTTGGAGGTGGACCAGATGTCGTAGTTGAAAAAATCAATACGAGAAGCATGGCTAACTATGGAGGAGAAATCGATACGGGAAGTCTAGTCCATGTCGTAGGGGTAGTCGAGATCAAATGAATAGTTGTTTTTAGAGAAATGGTCGATGGAAAGAACACAGTCAACGTCAAAAGAACAGTAGATGGAAAAGACACGATCGACGTCATAACACTAGTACAAAATGAGGAATTAGTGATTACATGACCAAAAAATTTAGTCACAATTTTTTCAAGTGATTTACTACCAAATATGAGCAATTTTGAGTGACCCAACTATAAATGGCTAAATTTAAGGACTAATTTAGTCATGGGTTGAAAATATGACAAGATAATAAGTGTTAGAGTAAAAAATGACTAACATAAACGATGAATTTAGTCACAACATAAAAATGACTAGCTACAAGAATATGAATTAGTCATTGTTAATTGTGTCACTCCTACAATGAAAAATTGCAATTGTGACAATGAAGTGTTACAATTTACTAACTTTTGTAAATTTTCTACCTTCTATCTCTGACCATGTGTAGGTTAACAATTCTAAATCCAAAATGGAATTTGTGGGGTTATGATCTAGTGTTTTTCCTAAGTGGGGATAGTGTTAGGGTTTTGTGGATTATTGCAGATGNNNATATATATATATATATATATATATATATATATATATATATGTTGAAACACCCTCTTTCTGCAATGGTTCCATGCACCTCAATCTTTAGAGATCCAACAAACGAATTGCACGAAATCACTCTAAACCATCTTTATCTCTGCTACAATACCTTTGAAGCAAACTGTTAAGCAAAGGAAAAGGTTCCTACAATTACAAATTAGGTAGAACCACCATATTGATACCTAGAAGCATCATAGCTAGTTGTTGACCCTTCAATGTGAGAGTCTCCAGTTCCACAATGAGGTGTTTTCCTAACTTCAATATAGCTATAATGATCTATGACCATTGAACTAGCACCAGTCGTAGCTTCACCAGGCTCAGATCCTTTAGTAGCAGTTTATCCAATTGAACCAGTTGAAGCACCAAGAACAATATTTTAACCAATCGAAGACTCAAGTAATTGGGGTGTTGACCTAGAACCAGACTCAGATCCACATGCAATAGAGGTAGAGGCCCCAACTCAGAGTTTCATGTAATTTTTTTGATTCCTCCTCTTATAGGCCCGACCTCGCAGAATATGATACGTATAATGTGGTTTCCTATCCTTATCACTATCAAGGTAAACCTCTTTTCATTGATGGCCAGGTAGATTTTGGATCTGAAGCCACCCAACTGATTCACAATGGACAAAACTCTTCTCTAACCTCAATCCAAGTTTATTATACAAATATAACATTAAAACAAATATTATATTAATATAAAAGAAAAATTAATTATATTTTATATTAATCATATTATAAAACAAAACAAGTTTTATATTAATAATAATTCAAATATAATATTAAAAAAATCAAAATAATATAATAATAATAAAAATAAAGCAAATATATGAAAATATAATTATAAAACAAAAAATTATATGCAAATGCAGCTCTCGACCCGCCTCTGTTTGACGACATTCATCTTGTCAAATTTTCCTAAACTCATGGATATTCCATCCTCCAATTTTGTAGATGACTACACAAGCAACCTATTGGAGCCAAATAACCAGTCCAAGCAGACCGTTGGCACTAAATATTTTGCGTTGGATGGAGGCAAGGTGAGTTTTGTGGGTTATGAGGGGAAAGTAGTGTGAATTGGGTCTGGAGTCATTTTTGGGAATTTATTACACCACCATTGATACCCATTGAGGAAATTGTGATGCATATTCACATTTGTGAGGGTTTGGTGGGTTGTGAGGGGCAAGTAGTTGTGAATTGGGTCTAGAGGAATTTTTGGGCATTTATTAGGCCACCATTGATACCCACTGAGGAAATTGTGATTCTCATTCACCATTGTTGAGGGTTTAGAATTTGGGTATTTAATTTCCAGTGCTGCCATGGATAAAGAAAAATGAGAGAGAATCTAGAGGCTCTTGAAGAGGCGGGCCACAAATTCTGCAACTCTGGAGTCAAAATCACCTTGTTCCCTTACAAAATCGTAGGTAAGTTTCTTGGTTTACTATGAAATTTTGGCTTTTTCAAGTTAATATTGGTTATAATCTTGCAGAAAGATCCGTGAATGTTCAAAACTGTCCAACATCCAGCATCTGGATTTTTATTGTTAATGTTCAATCCTACACATCTGCATTACAACCTTTAACTAAAATGCACGACACTCCATCATACTCGATCGCATTAGTTGGCCTGAATTTGACTTGGTTGTTTCCTTCATAAGATACCAGTGTAAGTGATGTACCCCGAAATCATTAATGAAATAAGTGGTATAGGGAGACTAAGTGTAGTTCTTAAGGTAGGTAGGTAGTTGTTTTTGAAAACATTGAAGTGAAGGAAGTGTAATGCCATTCCATATCATAACAAGTTAACAAATGTGAATGGAAAGAAACTATGGTTCCTAATCTTCTCTTCAATCCCATTTGTCTCGTGTTGCATTCATATCATTCAATTCTTATTCTCATTCATAGTGTTACCAGATGGGTCTCAACTAGTCCTTATAGACTAGTCTCAACAACTCCTTACTAGTTTAATTCAGACAATAGGAGTTCAATGGTCCATACAGACCATCAACATCCCTTTCATGAGATGTTGCATACTTGTTTCCTTTCATTTTAGTTCCCACTACCCACAATTTGTCTCTTCATAACCCTTGCATAAATTGACATCTTGGTTTAGTCACCTAGACTTAGATATTTGGATGGCCTTACTTGGCTGGGTAACCCTTTGGACAGAGAATTAATATTCCAACAATCTTGAGGTCATACATTCCCCTAACCTGAAAGTTTGATAATAGACATAAAATTATGAGAGGATAAATCTTACTTACACGTATACTTACAGTCCAACAAGGTTAATGTATACTGAATCCTTTGTGATAGACCCTCATTTAGTGGATGCAAGGATCATGTTTATCACAATCCCTGCTTGTTGAATGTTTCATGCAAGGTTGAGTCCATTCAACAGATAAAATGATTGCTTATTCTATTTCGACACTAATCTATCTCTGTGATGGATGATGTGAATGACTATCTCTCTCAGATGGAATGACTTATATATATACGTCTCTGGATGGATGTTGTTGAACCAAACAAACAACATAGAAACATGGGCTACCATTTAATTCATGATGGATGGAAAAATGAATGTAAATTTATATGCATGTCTTTGGATGGTGTCTCCCCCTCTCTCATCTCAGGTAGTGGATAGCTAGTATCAATAAATAACCTGTCTTTCTCACTTTGTATCTCTTTCGCTCCCATCTTAATCATTCACTAGTACAAAATGAGAAATTAATGACTAAAAATAACTAAAATAAGGCTATAAACAATTATTTTTGAGTCGACGACTAATAGTAGCTAATTTCCACTATCTTATAGCTAGTCGTATTTCACTTAGTCATTAATAGCTTGACTTATTAGTCATTGATTTAGTCATTGATATTCAAATATTTAGTCAAAAATTTAGTCACTAATTGCAACAATTAATGACCAGATATATGACTAAATAAACTACTAGATGATAACATATTAATGACTAAGCTAAATACGACTAATATACGGGAAATTAGCTACTAATAGTCGTATATATGTGAATTTAGTCATTTTTGTAGTCACAAATTTATGATAGGGCACCGAGGAATTGAACCACCAACCTCCTACCTATAATTAGGCAGGCGCTCTACCATCGAGCTAGCACCCTTTAAGAAGTTTTTATTGCTTGACAATAATGATATTCAAACAAATTTATGCTATATAGCAATGTACAAACTACATAATTATTACTATTACAACTTACCAGTAACTAGTATTTATGATAAACTAATTCCTGAGAGCTATGTACAATTTTACTATTTGGCATAGTAAACAAGTTCCAACAACATACAAAAGTGTAGATACACTGTAAATGACTAACTTCTTAGCTAAATAAACAACAGTAATTTGTTTCCAACCAAGTGGAAATACAACAATATTCTGACCTATAGATCATTGTGGTTGATAGTTGCTAGTAAATAATGGAATTCATCCCCTTTTGACATCTTCAAAATCCCACCACTGTATCCAATATGTTGTAGCCGATTGTGGAAGGTGAGTAAGGAAATTTTCAGGTCCTTCTTAGGTGCTACATTCACAGAGAATCAAGTTTATGCTTTTAGTCCAGCGTACGAAAATAAAGAGTCTCCTGGAAAATTTGTAGAGTCTAGGATAAATATACAACACCTGCAACCAAGCTTCCTGTCAACCCTACAACTTGACCTGAGTAAGTGTTAAATACCATATCCATACTTGGCTATGGAACTCTAGATTCTATGTTCATTTGGTTTGGTGCTGGCAGCTACAACCCATAGAATATTAGGTTCCTCCAAATGGCCAAGGAATTCCAGGGGTGACTGTAGAAAATATTCAGAAGATATATAATAAGAATTGAACTAAGAAGAAAATACACAAGCTATTCAAATATTCTCAAGTCGTTTGTTTCACAAATCCTAAAGCTTTGCTTTAAATTTTATGTTATTAATCACCTTCTTTCCCAAACGTTGAACTTGCAATCAATGTTTTGCACCTTCCTGCTAGTTTGTTTATCAATTGATCCTCCAGTTGTTAAACCAACTGATCTTGTTGGTATTGGATAATTATACATAGACATTGCAACTATTCTTTCATGTCCTTTTTAATTCTTAATTGTAACTTTAAAACATATTTTCCTTGCTCTCCTCACTACCATTTTTGAGAAAATACCATGTCCCTTCAGTGTTGGACCTTGCTCAACATGAAAATGACTATAACCCTAAATTTACAAAGAATAATAGTTGATTTGAAGCAACATTTCTTTTGGTGTGACATGTCATCCATAGTACATCTTATGTAGATTACTTTCCTTACTCTTTTGCATCCTTGAGGACATACCTTTTGCAGATATAAACTGGTAAAACTGAGCTAAAGTCTACCTCCTAACATAGACTTAGATCTATTGTAAAAGTATTGAAACAACCAAGAAATATAAGAAATTCTCTATAATTGTCATGCTTATCATCATGAAGACAAATCAGTGAATCCACCTAGAAGAACAAAATAACTACCATTGATAATAAAATATGTACCATTGGAAAGGAACTCTAAAAAAGCACATACAATTTTAGGGGTATCATGCAACTTAAAATTTTTGCTTCATTTTTAAATGTGGCTAGCCTATTTTACCAAAGTTGGAGGTTGTTAACTTGATAAAAGATCAAGTGGATGGGTTTAGATCCACTAGTAGCACCAAGCACTAGCATTTATTTCACTTGAGGATTCAAGTAGAGGCTAGATGAGGATGCATATGGGGCTACTAATGATGAGGATCCCATTATAGGGGAGGATTTTGTTGATATGTAGTTATTTGTTGTAGATGTTATTTGGATATTGGAGGTAATTTATGACCTTGATTTTTACACATTTTGTTTCAAATATGTATCAAATTTGTGTGATTTTATTATATTCACCCTTATATGATCATGATATATACATGATCAAACTTTTAGTATTTGGTGTCTAATGGTTTGGATATATATATATATATGGAGGAAGAACTTGAGTGGTTACATAAGGATCATGGGCATTAGAGGATAACTTACAACTGTAAGGGGGGAGCAGGAATTATTCATACCTCCAAACAACAAGTGTGAATCCTTCATACTGCCAAACAAGTTCATGTCTACATACCGCAAGAGATTTGAAGGTTTGCATTGCATTTGTAGAAAATCCACTTACTTCAATTACCTGAGAAGATGAAAACACATGTTATCACTTATCAACCACTTTGAGTACACAAAATCCACATAGATATTCCATCCATAAAATAAATGGCATAAATCAATCTGAGATTAGTAATGCTTCCTTGAATTCAACATTTGATGCAACTATAGCAAGATCATATAATGTCAACACAGTTAGTCATATATAGTTAGTTTAATTTCTATTTGATGTTCCCTCGTATACAACAGGAACCATGATTTGCATATTGTTCTATTAGAAAGACTTAAGAAATGGTACCCTAACTGTAAGAAACTTCTCTTTCAAATGTCCACAAAAGTGACACATATGCACTTTGTTACTCCTCATTGCATGTTTCAATTTCAAGGTCTGCCTAGTAAAATAGGGATTGGGATTTCTACTTCATTTTCATTGGATCTATGAGTTTAAACTTTGAAGAGCTTACAAATTCAAAAAAATTTGTGGTCATCATTACATATCAAAGAAAAGATTCATTTCATTATATGGATAAGAGATCAATACTGGAATTCTAAGAGTATGTTCATGTTTTAATTGAAGCACCTAAAACAAATTATTGTAAAAGACCCTCCATCCTAGGATGGCGAAAATTTGACCTGAAGGCATGGCAAAAGTCTCCTAATATCAACAATCTGTGGGCATCTTTCAACACAACTAAACTATACTTTGCCTATGTAGTTCAAACAAGGTTGGGCATAATGCTAACCATATCAAATTAAATTCATAGCAACAAAATATTCCAGGACAAGGAATACACTTATCTAAACTGATGTTACAGGGAGCTAATTTCAATGGTTTGCTAGCTACTTCATATTGCACATATGGTAGGTGATCCGATGGATTATTCATCTTCAAACTACACTGATCATATATGGTACAATGGTAATTAATCTATGGTTCAAAGAACATAACATATGTTTTAACTCATATATATAGCTGCGACAGACTTATCACACTGCTGTGATAGGCTTAGCTGTGACAGACTTATCACACTGCTGTGACAAACTTAGCTGCGACAGACTTATCACACTGCTGTGACAGACTTAGCTGTGACAGACTTATCACACTGCTGTGACAGACTTAGCTGCGACAGACTTATCACACTGCTGTGACAGACTTAGCTGCGACAGATTTATCACTTGTTGTGACAGACTTAGCTGCGACATACTTATCGCACTTGTTGTGACATTGTGAAGTTAGTGGTGACATCAAACGGTTATGTTACATGTGACGCTATGGTATGGTGCAACATATGTGCGTAACGGTCATTGCAACGTGTTGTGAGTCAACATGTGCATGGAGTTAGTTGCAACGTTTCAAGGATATGGAATGTCATGGTAACATAATGCGTGTGCAGTGACTTGGCTGAATTGCATGGTTCAGCTTAGCATATGGTTGTAACAATAATAAAAAAAGATAACAGCTGAGATGATGGAATCAGTTACTTATCCCTCCCGCTAAACTCTTAAATAGAGGAGGCTGGCCACCGAGAAGGGGGGGATTATTTTGGAGCGCAAAGTATCATTTATCTGTTATGAGAAGCTTAGAGATCATTTTTACTACGAAGTGTCCAGATGCTATGCTGTAGAAGTCGACATTCTCTGTTATATTTTAGCTTTCTTTATCTTTGAATGCTGATTGTAATTTCGAGAGAAAGGTCTTAAATATTTTGTATAGAATTCTGTTTACAGTTGCTGAAGTTGTTTCCAGAACCATTTTGTACCATTTTAAAAAGATTAATTGGATCGGTACCCATTGGAGAGGGACCCGGAGACGTAGCCCAATGGAGGGGGTGAACTCCGTTATCAACTTCTGTTTGTGATGCTCTGATTCTGTGCTTCTTTATATCTGTTTATCAGTTTGTTTTCCATCTGTTTTCAGTATTTAATTTCTAGTAATGTTGTTCCATTAATTAACCTGCTGAATGCATTCTTTTAACACAAACTTTTAATGCACACAAGTTGAGGTCCGACGGATCATGTTATGGTATTAGAGCTGGTTGACTGCTTGTGCGAGTTTGTGAATGCTTACCAAGTCCAGGTTAAAGCATGGTGAAGGAGAATTAGTTGAAGACGATCCTGATATTGGCTCAAGGAGAACATTCTCAAGAACCATGTCTTCTCCACGAGGGGAAGAAGAAGGACATACAAAATGGGAAAAACCTGTTATTTCTGAATCTGAGTTTTTAGAGGATTTTATGAGCATGAAAGCCATGATGGAAATTCTACTCGATGAGCGAGCAGAAAGGAAGAAGAAAGAAGAAGGATCTTCATCCAAAGATACAGAAGTGAAGAAGGAAGAAAAGGGTAAAGGAGTAGGAGGTGATGGTGATCCTCTTGATACTACTCAAACTTTCCCTTCTTCTCATGCTTCTCATTCACATAATGCTAATGCAAATTCTAATATGCCTTATTTCAAATTGGATGTTAAGTTTGAGTTACCAATTTATAATGGAGATTTAGATGCTGAAAAGTTAGACAATTGGATCAAGCAGCTTGAAGTATATTGCAGGGTGCAGGGCATTAATGATGACCCTTCCAGGATTCAATTGGCCACGTTGAGAATGAGTGGAATGGCTCTTACTTGGTGGGAGAGTAATATTCAGCAAGATCTTCGAAAGAATGGTAAAATTATTTCAGTTTGGAATGAATTCATTGAAGTATTAAGGAAGCAATTTTATCCTTTAGGACATATCCAACAATTAACCATGGGTTGGCAAATGTTTAGACAAGCTAAAAGAAAAAGCATTCAAGATTATACTCATGATTTCAGAAAGAGGGCTATTGCATTAAATGTTTCATTAGATACACATGAAACTCTTCTTAAGTACATTGGTGGCATGCATTCTTATTTGAGACATACTTTGTTGATGTTTAACCCCAGTAGTCTGGATGATGTATGTGTTCAAGCTACCCATTTAGAAGCCAGGGGTAAGCATGCTAATGATACTTTTGGGAAGAAATATTTTAAATTTGACAGCAAATCGAAAGGTCAAGATAAGGGGAAAAAGAAGATCGCTACTGTTAAGAAATAGGGTGAAAAGCCTACATGTTCGCATTGTCAGAAGGGACATGATGTCTCTAAGTGTTGGAAACTTCATCCAGAGTTAAGGCCAAAGAAGTTCATAGGAAACAAGGATAAAGGCAAAGCAAAAGCTACTGCAGCAGTCATTCAAGACTTAGGATCCGACTCGGGTGATGAAACAAAGGTTACAGCTGTCGGAATCCAGGGCAAGAATAAAAGTATCTCACTTCCCATTGATGCAAAATCAAGTTCTAGTGCAAGTACACATCTTCCATCTACTTCTAAGAAAAATGATAAAGATAGGAGTGCACTGTTTCATGTTCGTGTCATTACAAATCACACAAAGATTGATACATTGTTTGATAGTGGTTCATAAGTAAATATGATATCAGAAGAAGTGGTTAAGAAATTGCATTTAGTTACTGTGCCTCATGAAAAGCCCTATCCTCTTGGTTGGGTTACTAACGATACACAGTTACAAGTTTCAAAGAAATGTGTATTGAAGTTTGCAATTACTGAAAAGTTCATAGATGAGGTAGAACTAGATGTAGTGCCACTTGAAATTTGTGGAATTGTACTTGGGAGTCCATATTTGTATGACCGAAAAGCAGTATTTTATAGAGTGCAGAATAAGTATCATCTTTTTAAAGATGGTGTAGAGTATATTGTACGAGCACATAAGACAAGAACAAACCTAGCAATAGTTTCTGCAGGACAAATGAAGAGGCTAGTAAATGCTAGTAAGAATTTTGTGTTAATGATGGTTAAGGTAAAGAATGATGATATCTCTAAATATTTTGAAGGATGTGATCCTAAAAAGGAATTTGAACTGATTGAAATTATTTTTGAGTATGATGATTTGTTTCAAGATCCGAAGGGGTTACCACCGAAAAGAGAGATTCATCATGAGATACATTTGCAGCAGGATGTGCCACTCTCGAACATAGCCATGTACCGGATGTCTGTAATGCAGAATGAGGAAATGAAGAATCAGGTTCAGGAGCTAATTGAGAAGGGGGTCATCCGGCCCAGCACTTCTCCTTGCGGTTCTCCTATATTCTTGGTTCCAAAGAAGGATGGGTCGTGGAGGATGTGTATCGAATACAGGGCCCTTAACAAAATCACCATTAAAAACATGTATCCTCTTCCTTGCATTGATGATTTGCTTGATCAGTTGAAACATGCAATTTATTTTACAAAATTGGATCTGCATAGTGGGTATCATCAAATCTGTGTTGCTAAAAATGATGCCTGGAAAACAACATTTAAAACAAAACAGGGTTTGTATGAAATGGCTTGTAATGCCTTTTGGGCTATGTAACGCTCCTGCTACTTTCATGCGGGTCATGAATGATGTCTTTCGACCATTTATTGATGATTTTGTAATTGTATATTTGGATGATATCCTTGTGTTTAGCAAAACCTGGGAAGAGCATATTGTACATGTGAAGAAAGTTTTAGATATACGGAAGAAGGAGAAGCTTTATGTAAAAATGTCTAAATGTGAGTTTCTTAAAACTTCTTTAGTATATTTGGGCCATATTATTGGTGGAGGCCACCTGCGAGTGGACCCAGCCAAGGTTGTTGTCATTGTAAACTGGCCCCGGCCTAACACTGTTACTGAAATCAGAAGTTTTCTGGGTGTGGTTCAGTATTGGAGAAAATTCATTTCTAGGTTTTCTTCCATTGCTGCTCCATTACATGTGTTGACAAGCATTAAAGAAATTTTCTAGTGGAGAGGAAAGCATCAGAGAGCCTTTGACACTTTGAAGGAAAGGATCAGCACAGCCCCAGTTCTGACATTGCTAGATTTGCAACGGCTATTTGAGATCGAAACCGATGCCAGCGGGTTTGCCATGGGAGCAGTTTTGATGCAAGGGAGGAAGCCAGTCTGTTACCATTCAGAAACGTTCTCTACTGCGGTAAGTAACTATCCGACTTATGACAAAGAGTTGTATGCTTTAGTACAAAGTGTGAAGAAGTGGAAACATTATATTATAGGAAAATAAACAGTCATACATACTGATCATCAACCACTTCAATATTTACAATCTCAAACTAAAATACAAAAAAGTAGGCATTTAAGATGGATGGGATTCTTGCAACAGTTTCATCTCGTAATTAAATACAAGAAGGAAATTCACAATAAAGTAGCAGACATGTTATCAAGGCCTCCTACAAATGCTTCCATCGTTCTTCAAAACAGTTCATTAACACATGGAAGTTATATTGAACAGTATGTAGGAGATAAAGATTTTAAGAAAGTATATGCATCACTAACACATGGTAAACAGGAAGAAAACTATTATGTGCATAATCAAATCTTGTATCATCTTGGTAAACTCTGTATTCCAGAGAAAGAAAGAGTGCATGTGATCCGAGAGGCACATAGTTCATTGATTGCAGGACATTTTGGAGTAAGTAAAACATTGTCTGTATTGCAGAATCATTGTTATTGGCCTCAAATGCAAGAAACTGTAGCTAAATACATAAGAGGTTGTGTTATGTGTGCAACGAGTAAGCCTAGCAATAGGAAATTGGGTTTGTAAACACCTCTTCCAGTTTCTTCTCATCCTTGGGAAAGCATTTCTATGGACTTTGTAGGAGGACTACCTATGTCTAGAAAAGGGCATGATTATCTATATGTTGTTGTGGATAGATTCAACAAAATGTGTATCTTAATGCCATGTAACAAACAGATCACTGCTGAACAAACAGCTCACCTATTCTTTCAAGATGTTTGGGTACATTTTGGGCTACCCATGTCTATTGTATTTGATCGGGATTCCCAGTTCTTGGGAGAATTATGGTCGACTTTATGGGAGCTTATGGACACTAAACTGAAGAAAAGTACAGCTTTTCATCCACAGACTGGTGGGAAAATAGAGGTAGTAAACAGGACAGTGGTTCAGCTGCTCAGAGGATATTGTAGTAAACATCCTAAACTCTGGGATGAGTAGTTGTAGTATATACAACATGCCTACAATCATGCAGTTCATTCTTCCACGAAAAAATATCCTTTTGAAACTTGTTTTGGTTATCTGCCAAAAACACTGATGGACTTCTCTTTTGGCAAAGATGCAGTGGATGGACATCATGATGCAGATAAAGCACTAAGGTTCATTCAGAGAATCCAAGAAGTACATCAGGCAGTTCAAGAACAGTTGGAGAAGAGCCAGGAAAAGTACAAAGCCAGGCATGACAAGCATCGAGTTGATCATCAATTTTAGGTTAGTGACAGGGTTTGGTTACATATCACCTAAGAAAGAATGAAAGGTGAAGGTAAAAAGATTAAGCCTATCAGGTATGGTCCTTTTGTGATCTTGGAAAAGATCGGTACTAATGCTTTTCGCTTGAATTTACCTCCATACATGCAAATTTATTCAGTTGTCAATGTTGAGAATCTTAAATTGTATGAGCCTCCTATGATCATGGATGAGGAAATTATCATCCAGATTCCTTCAGTTGATGATATGGCACCTGAATATATGAATAAGTTGCACGATGATGTCATTCTTGATAGAAATGTAAAGACTTCACAGAGGGGGAATGTTGAGTACCTTCGAGTGGGGCTTAAAGGAATGCATCCCAGCAAAGCAAGATGGATGGAGATTGGAAGAGTGAGGGAGTTGTACCCTCACTTACTTGCAGAATGATTCAGGATTTTGTTGGTCCAAAAGCTCTCCAATGGGGAGGAATGATCCGGTGGATTATTCATCTTCAAATTACACTGATCATATATGGTACAATGGTATTTAATCTATGGTTCAAAGAAAATAACATATGTTTTAACTCATATATATAGTTGCGATAGACTTATCACACTGTTGTGATAGACTTAGCTATGACAGACTTATCACACTGCTGTGACAGACTTAGCTGCGAAAGACTTATCACACTGTTGTGACAAACTTAGCTGTGATAGAAATATCACACTACTGTGACAGACTTAGCTACGACAGACTTATCACACTGCTGTGACAGACTTAGTTGTGACAGACTTATCACACTGCTGTGACAGACTTAGCTGTGACAGACTTATCACACTACTGTGACAGACTTAGCTGTGACAGACTTAGCTGCGACAGACTTATCACACTGCTGTGACAGACTTAGTTGCGACAGACTTATCACTTGTTATCACAGACTTAGCTACGACATACTTATCGCACTTGCTGCGACATCGCGAAGTTAGTGGTGACATAAAATGGTTACATTACATGTGATGCTATGGTATGGTGCAACATATGTGCATAACGGTCATTGCAACGTGTTGTGAGTCAACATGTGCATGGATTTAGTTGCAACGTTTCGGGCATATGGAACGTCGTGGTAACATAATGCTTGTGCAGTGACTTGGCCGAATTGTATGGTTCAGCTTAGCGTATGGTTGTAACAATAAAAAAAAAGATAACAGCTGAGATGATGGAATCGGTTACTTATCCCTCCCGCTAAACTCTTAAATAGAGGAGGCTGGCCACCGAGAAGGGGGGGATTATTTTGGAGCGCAGAGTATCGTTTCTCTGTTATGAGAAGCTTAGAGATCATTTTTACTACGAAGTGTCCAGATGCTGTGCTGTAGAATTCGACATTCTCTATTATATTTTAGCTTTCTTTATCTTTGAATGCTGATTGTAATTTCGAGAGAAAGGTCTTAAATATTTTGTACAACATTCTATTTACAGTTGCTGAAGTTGTTTCCAGAACCATTTTGTACCATTTTAAAAAGATTAATTGGATCGGTACCCATTAGAGAGGGACCTGGAGACGTAGCCCAGTGGAGGGGGTGAACTCCATTATCAACTTCTGTTTGTGACGCTCTAATTTTGTGCTTCTTTATATCTGTTTATCAGTTTGTTTTCCATCTGTTTTCAGTATTTTATTTCTGTTAATGTTGTTCCATTAATTAACTTGCTGAATGCATTCTTTTAACACAAAATTTTAATGCACACAAGTTGAGGTCCGACGTATCAGTAGGATAGGTTGGAAATGGCTCATGTTTAATTGACAAACACAGTTGAGAGGATGAAGCATTGGGCAGATATTGACTTTTGGGAGGTAAAATTATAAGTGGGTGATAAGGTCTTACTTAAGTTGGGGAGAAAATAGAAAATATAAAATCATGCTTCAAAATTCACATAACTAGGATTATGCCACAAATACTTCTTTTATATTTTAGAAATGATTTCCATTTTGACTCTTAATCGATCAAAATATATCAAGGACACTACTATATTTTATTTTAATCAGGACTGATAGCATGCAAAGAAGTGTTATGTAACTAAGAATAGACTACCAGAACCATGGAACTCTACACATAATTCATAGAGGCCAAACCTGTTAGTGAATTGTACAAAACCACATCCTTTTCCCATAGATATTTTTACATAAACAATCTCTCCAAATGACCCAAAAAACTACCTCAGATCTTCATCTGTTGCATTTGGATCTAACCCCCCAACAAATATCTGCATGACAGTTGAAAAGTGAATAAAAAAAACATACACCTTAAAAAGCCTCAGAGTAGTATAGTAAGAGATCCACTTGTATTTTTATTATTTGGATCATTGTGTGACTGGAAGCCTTGACCAACAACTGTAGCTGCAACACCATATGCCTGAGGGTAATAGTTATCTGAACCAAAAATAAATTAAGAATAGAAAAAGGATTTTCCAAAACCATGTTTGTGGTATTGAAAATTCACATGCAAAATGTCCCCCAAAAAATCAAACATAATGAACATGCAAAGAATGGTAATATCTAGATGACCCCTATCTACCTCAAATATGATAAAGTCTTCAGTAAACATATTGTGACTCATCAAGTAGCCAATTATTGTATGCCTCAGTTATTATAATCACATAAACATTGTATCCATCTTTGTTATGGAGTAATAGAATCAATTCCCACGCACACTGACATTGGATTATGACTTCTAACATCAATATTAAACTTGTTGAAAAGGTGCGGCTGGATGGGGATTTCCCTCTTCTACTTGGGAGTTACAAAAGCGTTTTCTAGAGAAATCATCAACAATATTTGAAGTACTATACAAGTATCTATATGGCCTTCAGCACAATTCATACTCATGATAGCCACATTGTTATTTTACAATACATGTCATATACACAGCTACAGGATACATCTTTTACATCCAAAATAGCTAACAAGAAATAAGACATTAACAAGTGCATGTTTCAAGTTCAACCAAAATCTGCTTAGTGGCTAGCTTCAGCATAGATTATGATTTTTTTACTATCCAAAACAATTGAATTTTAGACTGCCCTTCAAATTAATGTAAAACATTATACAGGTAGCCGCAAAATTTAAAATATTAACTAAGAATGAAATATGCTAACATCCATAGAAAACCTTTCATGTACCACCTATTCTGATGAAACTATAGATATAATAATATTTTTAAAACTAAAATAGCATTGTTACTAATAACAACTACAACAACATAGTATTGATATTATAGCTAGATGCATGTGATTCTCATGGTGTTTATTTTGAACCATGTTCAGCTCAACACACGAGGGTTGGGAGGCATCACAATGCTTAAGAAACAACACATAGCAAAAAAGATAGAAGGGTAAAGGAAGGGGCTCTTTCTCTATTACCCCACAATAAGCTGGAAAGTATGAGGAAATCCTTGCTAAAGATAAATGTAAATTTCCCCTTGCATGACAAGAAAAGTATTCTTCAGAACATGACTAAAGCCCGTAGTTGCATTCGACCCAAGCTCCTCAATGAAAATTCATGAGAATGAAATATAAGACCCTGAAATGCAGGTTATGAGAGATATGATCTGAAGTCTAACATAGGCTTGATTTCAAAGAACCGAAGGTTTGTAGGTTGCATAGATTTACCTCCCTGGCCAAAGAGTTACTTTATGGCAACTATCCTTGCATGCATGCTTCTTATGGGGGGCATAGTGTATGAAAAAAGTAAGCCTGAACATTTTAATGGACTGTGACATTTGATCCTATGTAAGATACACTCAACATGGCTACAGTGTGGGTTAGCCTTCCAACCCTACAGTGGTTTGGGGGGCATAGTGTATGTGAAAAGTAAACCTAAACATTTTAATGGACTTGGATATTTGATCCTATGGCATATCTAAAGGGAGATGCTAATTTGGGCCATTTAATAAAGGAAATTGAGCAAGGAATATGGACAAGGATGCTACGATGAACTGTCACAAGATAGGTGATATAATTTGCTTATATTCCGCTAAAAGGACTATTTTAATGGAACAAGCTACCTATGTTCACAAAAAAGAGAAATATGGCTTAACTGTTGCTTAAAAAACAGGAAGAACTGTTGTGACTGAAAGCATGTAGCATAAAATAATGAGTTGTTTGCAGCAACAGGAAAATGCTACAAATTTATCAAATGGGGAATTCAATTTAAATACATAATCACAAAAACTGACCTAATTGGGGCCACCACTAATTAAAGTGCTTTACTGTCAAGTTTTGTTCCAGGACCCTAAGTGGAGAAAGCCTCTTGGCTTCCTACTTTGAGACAACATAACTTTCATAAGCATTTAAGAACTCATAACTCCATTCAAACTTGTCGATTTTCAAGAGGAAAGGAAAACAGTCAGAAGCAAATGTAGATCAATTGAATGTAACCACTCTTAAATTCTCTTCAAGTAGTTATTCAGCAGAAAACTTCCCAATGTGAAAATTTTCAATCTATGAGAATTTTAAGAATTCAAAAGTTTTATGGATAACTGTCAACACTTGTCACTATGTATACTTCTATAGTTAATTGACATACAATGAAAACTATAGGAAACAATATCTCCTACATCAGTTGCAAAAGGTGCTTAAAATGGTTACATACAAGTTTAAAATAAAAGTATTGACTGGCCAACAACAAAAGAGAACCACTTGGGAATGAACTGCCATGAAAGAGAGAAGAATAACTAATGAATATTTGAAGGGCATACATGTAATCGTGTAGACAGGCTAGGTTGGCTTAATTGTCTTCCCAAAATTGAGTTACAAGACATATGTAAAGTGACCTATCAATATATACATAAAACTACTGATAAAAACATACAAGAATAATCTACCATCGTTGAAAAACATATCTTTCATGGAATAAGATTGTTGAAATCCCAAGGACTTCTTTGGTATAGCTTCATTAATATGCATAAGTCTCGATGAGCAATAAACACCATTCATTCTAGTCATAGCTCAGTTTTCTCATTCTCATCACCAAATATGACAAACCCATAACCTTTGGTGTGAGCTGTATTTGCATCTATCACAACTTTAGCACCCTATGATAGATGAATATCAGCTTTGGAAAGTCTCTTGCAAGATAATATCAGTGATCTCAAGACCCAAGTCCCCAACAAATATGGAATACCCAGTTCTTGGTTCTGTCCGTCTGTCACTAGCTCCAAAGGTAGCCCAATTCAACCTAAAAGGTTGTTGAGAATCGGGCATGGGTATACCATGGAAATTCTGCAAAATTATCTCTGTAGTTGCATGAGAATCAAGTTCCACAAAACCATAACCCTCTGGTTTCCCAATTTTTTTATTCCAAATAATCTTAACAGAAACAACAACCTACTCTAGATGGACTCAATTAGTTTAAATATTGCAAAAACCACTTCTTCTATAAACAAAAAATCAATGGAATTTGACCAAGTTGCACTTTCACAAACCCACAACTTGAGAAATGTGTTAAGAATACTTGCACATCATGTCCAAGAAACAAAGTATACAGAAAAGATGAAGCACTGAATGTTGCCACATCCATAGTTATAACAAAAAAGCTCGTGAATAATCAAATACATGAGACATGCATTCACCTTTATGTCTTTAACTAGCAGATACTAGCTTAAAATTATATATTTCAAATCTATGGGAATAAAAATTAAAAACGAGACAGGAATTCATGATCGCTAAAACCATCACATCTTGAAAGTCGACATGTTGCATTCATTGAACTAGTTATTGAGTAATTTTCTTTGTTGTATAGGTGAGTGGTTGTGGATAACTTCATATACAGCCAATTAATGCATATATCTGAGGTTCCTTCTTACTTAAGCTAATTTTGTTTGGATATTGTAGCTTAGCTGGCCACCCTTTTTAGCAGAGCATGCCAATTTGCAATCTGGGCAATTTTTTAGTTGAAACGCTCTTGTAAGGAACTCATGACCTTGTAGGTTTTCGTCCTGGTGCTTCATCGAGATGTTCTAAATATGGACTTAGAATTGTTTAACTGCAATGGTTCTACTATTTAGGGTTTGTTAGGACCATTCAGAGTTTTCTTTAGGGAAGTATTTTTTCAACTGAAGACCTCAACTAAGTATTGTGGGGATTGTTTATTGTGGCTTTGGTTGTATGTTCATCCCCACACACTATGTTAGTAGATTGTTGTGGTAATCAGCCATGGATGTGTAGGTACATGTCAAAACCCCAAATTTTCACAAAAATTTAAAATTTTGAGATAACATAAAATGCTGAATCTGTGGTTTAATAAATAGCTAATGGTTAGCGGAAAATGAAACAGTCCAACGATTAGTATTACATATTTTCAAATTACGTTAACTAAAGCAGTTTCCTTTTCATAACATAAAAGAAATATTTACTTGCATATTATTTTCTTTCGGTTTACTGATGAGTCTTCTTTATGGCAAGTAGGTGGAATCTAACTTTGAATCCTGGGCTTACTTAGCGTTTATGCTAATGCAGAAATATTACTGGTTCTTACAGGTATGACCGAACAAGTAGACGTTTTAAATTCATAAAGTATCAAGAAGTGTTTCTATTTGCAATTAATATGCTTAGTAAAATAAGCTGATAAATTACAAGCAACTTCAATGAGGTAAAGTAGTTTATTTTCTTCAGTTTTTCTTGTAATCATAGTTCAAATAAATGAGTTCCTTTCTTTATCAAACTTAGTGACACCAACGATACTTACTGTGAACTCTAAGCTCGTATTCTTTGTCGCATATTAATTTCTATTTTAACATGCTTATCTTGCAAATGTTATACTTATTATACTATTGGTTTTTAATTCATGAAAGAGCTTCTATCAATACTGATAGTAAAGATTTTCAATAGAATAAATGTTTTCGATTTTATTTCTAACTTATTAGTTATGGTAAGTATCAACCTATTACTTATATGTACAAACTAGTTGCTCACTAACAAGTTATCAGCTTCTTCATCTACATTGTACTGCATGTACTATTGTAACCACATACATTATCATAATATTTACTAAAGTGCCAATTGCTCGTTGTTTACATTCTGTAGGGAAACTTACTGCTCGTAAAACTCCTTGATAATATAAGCTTGATTAGTGTAAAATCAACTGCACCATTTCACATGGAATAATGTTTGCCTTTACTTCCTAAATCTAAGTCAATAAATTTTGTTCCAATGATTATGGACTTGAGTAAGGTTATTCCAACGGTAATTCTTATTATTACCATAACGCCTTTCTTACATTAAGTTAATGTCTATAACAACTATTATGGTAGATATTTTCTATAATGATCAACATTCGAGTCCTATGCTAAGTACAGGTTATCTTCATCAATCACAAACTATCTAGTCCAACATAGACAAATATGGTAAACTTCTAGGATTGACAAGTTGAGAAGCAACTAGCGTCTAAGAAAGTTTTAAACCAAAGTTAAACTTCGTAAAAGTCATAATTATGCTCTTTCACTATGCTATCCAACTCTATAATTTATCACCATTCGAGTTGTTGGTTTTAAAAGGGTTATAAACATGCACAATAAACAATGTTTACAAGCATATAAATCTATAGTTAGTTCAAAGGTTCTAAACAAATCAACTTTGGACTTTTCCATACATCAAATGGTTACCACATTTTACTAGGGTCAACGTTGATGAATTATGGTTTAACCAAACGCCAATATCGAGCTATCAAACATTATGATATAATTGATATATGATTAGCGATGGGATATATATTTGCATACATTATAGTTCATGCATCGTTTTGTTAAAAATCATTGTTTTAATAATTGGAAGAATGAAAACGCAGGTGGACTTCGGAATCGACCCATGCATTGTTTGAAATAATTGAGGGCACGTGGTCACTTCCTGTCCAAGTGTTGGTGGTATAAAACTCTTCAACCCTAAATGCTTTGTCATTCTCCCTCTGCAGTTCATGCTGGCCTTCAGGCTGCTCTGCAAGTTTTTCATGGTGGCTGTGAGTATTTTTCCTATACCAGCTTGCTCCAACGCTTGGGTTAAATGTGTTGTAGTCTCATGAGTTCAATCTTACTGCTAGCCTTCGTAGATGTGGGTTTTACCAAGCGAGAGTTCACTAGTTGTTGCACTTGACCCGCAGCCTATCCTTAGCTTCGTCTTGCCTCCCCTGTGGCTTGTCACTACGATGAGAGGCTAAGCTTCAAATGCTGTTAGTTGTGCTTCACCATCGTCGTAGGGTTTGGAGATTTGTATGCACACTTTGCAGTTGGTGACAGTCCTGTTGTTAGACTGTTCGTTCTCTTTATTAAGGTAATTACTTGGTTTTCTTTCCAGTTTAGAAGACTCACAGTAGATTTATTTTTACAGTAGGGCTTTACATTAGCGAAAGATTTTTGTAACTAACACATAGTGTCGTACTCTTGCAAGAACTTGTGACCACTCTTGCAAATAGTGAAGAAGATGCTGCTGGCTGTCTTCGAGGGCTCGTGGCTCCAAACTGGTAAGCCCTAGGTTCAACGAATGGGTTCTTACCCTGCTTGTAACAGGGTTGTCAATGGTGAAACCCTGAGCTTGGAAGCTTGTCCAGCTTCGCCATTAGCTATGCAATTTCTTTTTAAAGGTTGTTGTTGGTTTTATTATGTCTTGAAAACCTCGCTAAGTCGATGGGTAGTCCCGACCGTGAGCTGGGTGTTGTATTTGGTTTAAATTTCAAGCCTTATGGCCTGCCAACGCAATAAACTGGTTTTTAAAAGGATTTTCTTCGAGCTCAGACTCGTTTTGCAGTATACTGTATATGTGACTCTGTGTAAGTTAGGGTTTTCCCCTATTCGACTGTGAATAAAGAAGTTTACTATTTATTATATTTTGTAATAGATTATTGTTAATATTTTAGGACTGTAACTCAGTCACAGTGTAATTTATTTTACTTGTTTGCTCAGGAAATACGAGCTACGGTTTTCCTGAATGAAACCCTTGTTTAAACAATTCTTTTTAAAATAGGCTCTGTTACTTGGTAAATTTGTTATAAGTTAATATTATTACAAGTGTGTATTGTAATATCTTTAAATTGTATCTGTACATATATTTGCAGTAAGGACTGTAACTAGTCTATAATAGTTTAATTGTTTATTGATATAATGATCCAAATAAATGGATTATAGCTTAATTGTTTTGTATTTAAAACAATATATTTAGTTTAGGGTTTCGACCCTGTAGTTTACTTTTGTAGGTATAAACCTGTTAATAATTATAGAATAGTTTTTTACATAGATATATATTTATTTTCATATTAGTTATTATCATATTCTTATTGTTTTTATCTACTGAAATGATAGAAAGAATCTTACTAGAGTTATTTGGAAAGATAAGCATAGATTCTATAACTAGTTTGTTCTTTATAATTTAAATACTTTTCATATAACCCTTCTTGGTTAATAGTAATTGTTAGTCTTAGTTTAGTTGATATTATTAGAAAATAAACTATATGTTCAGTAGTTTATTTCTTTACTGAACTGAATATAAACAATGTAGCTTGACCGTGATTCTTCTACTGCATTGCAATTAGTTACTAAGTAAACACAAAGGAATATATATCTAACATAACACAGTTTAACCTCTAGCATATTTTAGCTTGAATAAAAAGAATAATCTACTGTCTGTAAACATAACATCTTATCTACTAGGGTATTTTCTTAACATATTAATCCTTCTACCTGTACTAGATTACTGCTATTTCTTTTCCAGTATATTTACAAATAAACTTGTAAAAACAATAAACATAGATAACCAGATTATTGTTATTTTTAATAATAACCGACATATTGAAATAAATTACTCTGCTATTATGAAATGCAGAATCACATTTATTCTATTCAGTCTCTTAACATTTTCTTCATCTACTATAAATACTCTATCTGTGCTAGAGTACGGCCTGGTCCTTACAGGTGTGGAAAAACACAGATTAGAATTATTTTCCATCTTAAGACATTACTATTTCAAATTCATTTCGTCAATAATCTAAAATATTATTAACTCTAACATTTCACAACTAAATATTTAACATTCATTTAACAATCATATTCGAATTTAACTATCTAACACAATAAAACAAAATAATGTAGAGCCTGATTAGGATAGACAACAACAACATTAGGAGGCCGTTCCTCCCTACCAAACTCTTGGAGAGCGCTCAAACAACACTTCCTCAGGACCTCCAAGCCTATTCTTGGTCTTCTTAGCTGAGAATTGGTGGAGCATGCAAACAATAGACTAGTTCAATGACTTAGTAAAACACTTTGCACTCAGCAGTAAGATCCTTCAGCTGAAAATCTGCACTAGATCACTCAGCAGTCATCCCCTCAAACTCTTTCCATAATTCCCTTCCATTGAATTTCTTTGAAGTACATTCACCTGAATGATCACTTCTCTAGAATGAGCATCCTCAGCTCTCTTCAATGGGCATTTTTATAAAGATTTTCCAGGTCTTTTGGGTCAGTTGTCATTAATTGAGCCACCTACTCTGATTCCACTTTCTTGGGGAATCATGAACCCAAATGTAGGGAGGCTTCCACCTGCAACAATTGGAAATGGTTTGAGGATGCTGCCACATGTCTGTTTTCTCTCCACCTAGTCTCCTCCACCAATTTGACCAGTAAACACTCTTTTAATAGCTCTCCTAAGCTTTTGTCTCTTCCTTTATTATTTATAATTAAAATATTCAGAATTACATTAAATATCCTTGACTCTTCTGATTCATCAATTACAACTTAGCATAAAATTTAACATATTTTCCTCAATAAAATCAAATAATATAACATTGTTTTTGAAAAATTGGGGTATATGACACGCGCACCCCCTTAGAGCATAACATCGTCCTCGATGTTATTTATTCTTCATCCTCATAATTCCCCTGGAATAGAATTGGATATGCATCTTGCATATTACTTTCCAATTCCCAGGTGGCTTCCTATGGACTAAGGTGCTTCCATTGCACCTTCACCTGTCCAATGGTGCGGTTCTGAAGTGTGATCTCCCTTTGCCCGAGGATACAGTCCGATTCCACTAGAAAATCCATTTTTGGTTCCACCTATACATCATTCCAGTTAACAACATGAGTAGCATCATGAACATAATTCTTTAATACAGAAATGTGAAAAACATTATGTACTCTGAAATTTGGTGGTAACGCTAATTGATAAGCTACTTGTCCAATCCTGGACATAATTTCAAATGGACCACAATAACGAGGTGCTAGTTTTGCACAAATCCTCAATTTCAGAGAGCTCTTTTTGGGCCTCACCTTGATGAACACATGTTCACCTACCTAAAACTCCTTTGGAGTTCTTTTAAGGTCTTCTTGACTTTTCTGTCGATCCTGTGCAACTTTCAGATTACCTTGTACTTTCTTTATAATTTCTTCCATTTCCTTTAACAGTTCAGGACCTAATACTAATCTATCCACCAGATTACTACAAGAGATAGGAGTATTACATTTCCTTCCATACAAAATTTTGAAAGGACCAAATCTGGCTAATGCCTGATAATTATTATTATAAGCAATTCTACTAGATGCAAATAATCCTCCCATTTACCTGGTTGGTCTTTCACATACATTCTTAATAAATCTTCCAGTACTTGGTTTACTCTTTCAGTTTGTCCATCTGTTTGAGGATGGAATGAAGTACTAAAATTTAATGTAGTGTTTAATCCTTTAAACACAGATTTCCAAAAGTTACCTGTAAATTTAGGATCTCTATCTGAGATTATGACTTTCGGTATTCCATGCAGTCAGAAAATGTGTTTTAGAAATATATCAGCTATGTTTGCAGCTTTATATGTAGTTTTAATAGGTATAAAATGAGATACTTTACTTAACTTATCGACTACTACCATGATAGAATCATTTAGATTTTGATTTCTAGTCAGTCCAGTAACAAAATCGAGACTAAGTATCTCCATTTTCCAGCTAGGAATGGGTAATGGCTGAAGTAATCCTGCTGGGTGTTGATGTTCAGTTTTCACCTGTTGACATTCAAAACACCTAGTGATATACTCTGCTAATTCAGTCTTCATATTTGGCCAAAAATATTCTTTTCTTAACATAGTTATAGTCTTTTGATAACCTGGATGACATGAGTATGGAGTTTTATGGATTTCATCCAAAATTAACAGCTTAACTTTAGGTACATATATTCTGTCTTTATACAGTAAAAATTCTTTTGCATTCAAACTGTCACGGGGACTTCACTTAGTGAACCTCTCACATAGCACGTGCGATCGTGGGATATTAAAGAATACCCTTAATTTCGAGAAATATTGACCCAAACTCTTTTGTTGAAACCCCCTCCCAATACTTAAAACCTCCTCCCCACCCCTTTTTATACCTCAATCCTTATAAACCACCCTACCCACCCCCACCTTAAACCCCTCATCCCCCCAATACCTGCAATATATTGGTTCGATTTTTGATCATTTTAAAACCCACAATATGAACTAACGTGATAGGATATTGGTCAACAAGTGAAGCCCCCGTGCAAACTGTACCCTTTACTTAAGCTTTCTATTGAATTTTCTTTCATTTTAGCTTGTAAATTTTGGTAAATTTCATCTTGTTCTATCTCTACTTTAAGCTGTTCATCCAGATCTGTTGTATAAGTGCTGATAACTACTTTGAAATTCAGCCTTGCATTCCTACTTAATGCATCAACAACTTTATTTTCTTTACCTTTAATGTGCTGAATTTCGAAATCATACTCACTTAGAAAAGCTAGCCACCTAGCTTGTCTTGCATTTAGATTAGGATGATCTAACAGATACTTTAATCCTTTATTATTAGTCATTAAAATCAATTTTCTGTCAATTAGGTGATGATGCCACATCTTTAGAGCATGTATAACGAATTCTAGATCAGAAGTTGCATAATTCTTTTCATGAATTTTTAATTTCCGATACTCATAGGCAATAACATGCCCTTCTTGAGTCAGGACACCGCCTAAACCATCATTGCAGGCATCAGTGCACACTGCAAATTCTTTATTTGGATCATCTATTCTTAAAATAAGTGCGCTGGTTAATAAAGTTTTTAAATTTTTAAAGCTTTCCTCGCATTTCGGTTCCAATCAAATTTCTTTCCTTTCTTCTGCAAAGAAGTTATTAGATTTGCGATTCTCGAAAAACCCTAAATGAACCTCCGGTAATAACCAATAATTCCCATGAAGGATCGAACATCAGTTACATCCTTAGGAACCAGCCAATCTTTGATCGCTTTTATATTTTCGGGATCCACCGAAATCCCTTCCTTAGTCACCACATGACCTAAGTACTGAATCTTATCTTTGAAGAAATCACATTTACTAAACTTTGCAAAGAGTTGATGATCTTGTAACTCTTGCAAAACAATTTTTAAATGTTCTTTATGGTCTTCTTCATTTTTTGAATAGATTAATATATCGTCGATGAACATGACTACAAAATTATCTAGATACTTATGCATAATGTTGTTCATTAAACACATAAAAACAGCTAGGGCATTAGTAAGCCCAAATGGCGTGACGACAAACTTGTAATGGCCATATCGAGTTCTAAAATCTGTTTTAAAGATGTCTTCATCTTTAATCCTAACTTGATGATATCTAGACCTTAAATCTATTTTCGAAAACACAATGGCTCCACGTAGTTGATCAAACAAATAATCTATGCGGGCCAACACGTATCAATTTTTAATGGTCATCTTATTCAACTGACGGTAATCTATGCAAAGTCGCATGGTTTCATCCTTTTTCTTAACGAAGATGATAGGTGCCCCCCAAGGAGACACACTAGGTCAAATATACTTTTTATCAATAAGTTATTTTAATTGTGAATTTAATTCATTAATTTCAAGTATGTTCATTCAATAAGGGGCCTTTGAGCTAGGTACTGCACCAGGTACCATCTCAATGGTAAAATCCAGTTCCCTTTTCGGAGGTAGTCCAAAAATTTCTTCTGAAATACATCAACATACTCTCTTAAAACTGGTATGTCTTCCAATTTTAATTTATCTATCTTATTTAAATTCTCCTCATCAGTTATTGTTACTGCATAATATTTACAACCCTTCCTAACAACTCTCTTAAGTTGTAGAGCATAAATCTTCCTTATGGTGTTTTCTCTAGGGATTCCTTTTACACTTACTGGTTTTCCATCACTGTGTATACATGTAAAGGTTTTATCATAACAGTTTAAAATTACCCTATGTTGTTCTAACCAATCCATACCAATGAGTAAGTCATAAGAACCAAGAGGTAATACATTAAGCTTTACAATAGTTTCAAATTGATCCATAACTACTGCACATTATTTTACAAAACAAGTTACCTTCCTTTTAGCACCAGTGGCTAACTGAACTAACCAAGAATTTTCAAAAATTTCAACAGGTAACTTACATTTTTCTACCATTTTAGGTGAAATATAACTCAGACTAGCTCCTGGATCAATTAAAATAGTTATAGGGGTTTAGTTTATCATACCTTCTACTTCCACCATGGAATTTTGGTATTCTTCTTGTTGATTCTCCAAGGCTACATTGATTCTGGGCATAGTCCTTTCTAATTCTCCAATAGTCATATCCTCCTGTATAGTATGAATATTACTGACAGTCTTTTTTCGATTAGGACAGACTGAGGCATAATGTGGGCCATTACACTCCTATAATTTTATAGGTTCTTTGCGTTCAAAGTTCTTGGTGTAATTACCATGGTTATTAGCAAATTCTTTACCCTTGGAATTGTTCTAATTGCTTGGTGAATTATTCTTATTCCCTTGGAAATTCTTGTTAGGAAAATTTCTGGCTTTATTGTTTTTAGAATTCCTATTGGGCACAAATTATTTCTTCTTTTGCTCATACTGGTTATTATTCTTCTTGGCCTTCCAATTGGCCATGCTTTCCTTCTTCCGATTCTGTTCATAACATAAGTTGGCTTTCCTCATAGCTTCTTCTAAAGTCTTTGGATTGTCATACTCAATCCTATCCTTAATATGATAAGGTAGACAGCTGAGGAATCGCTGTACCTTTGGTTTTTCATCTACAAGGTATGGCACATACCTGAGTAGACTTAAAAATTTGCTGTTTAGATCTTTCATAGTCATTGATCCTAATTTAAGCTCATAAAATTCTTTTGCTCTCTCTTCATAATATTGCTCAGACATAAATTTCTTTTTAAAGTACCTATTGAAGGTACTCCAATTTACATTCTTCTCTTTTATTCCCTTCACTCTCTTCAAGTCCTGCCACCAAATTTCAGCCTTTCCTGAGAGATTGTGGATAGCCATTCTAGCCTTTAATTGGTTAGAATAGTTATATATCCGGAAGTACTTCTTCATCCTAGATAACCATGATTCTGCTTCCTCCCCCTTCTCAGTCTCTCCATTGAATGTTGGTGGTTTTATCTTTTTGAATTCCCCAGAAATTTCTTCATAAGGTTTGTATTTCCTCTTTTTAGTATAATGGTTATCATCACTACTATCACTAGTGGAAAGAAATTTATGATGATCACCAAACACCTCTGAAGATGAACTACTTTCATTTTTAGTCTGTTTCATCTTTTTAAATTTATGTTGATGACTTGTATCTTCTGATTCAGCTCTTTTACCCCTACCCTTAGCTTGAAATCTTTCTGTTAGGATCTGATTCAGCTCCTCCTGAGCTCTTAGAATCCTTTCATTCTCTCGTTTAATTGATTCCATTTCTGATTTTAAGTCTTTTACTGTTCGTAACAGTTCTGAGGAATTAGTGGTCAAATATTCTGGTACAGGATCTCTTGGTAAGTTTTTTGGTTCAGTAAATGGAGATTCCTCTTCTGCATATTCCTCCAGCCTTTCCATACCTGTTTGTTAAACTTCAAAAACAATTTTTCTGTTGAATAACATTTAAAAGAAAATACATTAGCATAATAATTCAAATTCACTATTTCATAAAAGCTAGTTGGGCTTCATCAAGGCGTAGTGTTTGAACCTTGTGCTCTGATACCACATGTCAAAACCTCAAATTTTCACAAAAATTTAAAATTTTGAGATAACATAAAATGCTGAATCTGTGGTTTACTAAACAGCTAATGGTTAGCAAAAAATGAAACAGTCCAATGATTAGTATTACATATTTTCAAATTACGTTAACTAAAGTAGTTTCCTTTTCGTAACATAAAAAAAAGATTTACTTGCATATTGTTTTCTTTCAGTTTACTAATGAGTCTTCTTTAGGGCAAGTAGGTGGAATCTAACTTTGAATCTTGGGCTTACTTAGCATTTATGCTAATGCGGAAATATTACTAGTTCTTACAGGTTTACAGGTATGATCGAACAAGTAGATGTTTTAAATTCATAAAGTATCAAGAAGTGTTTCTATTTGCAATTAATATGCTTCGTAAAATAAGCTGATAAATTCCAAGAAACTTCAATGAGGTAAAGTAGTTTATTTTCTTCAGTTTTTCTTGTAAGCAAAGCTTAAATAAATGAGTTCCTTTCTTTATCAAACTTAGCGACACCAACGATACTTACTGTGAACTCTAAGCTCGTATTCTTTGTCACATATTAATTCCTATTTTAACATGCTTATCTTGCAAATGTTATACTTATCGTACTATTGGTTTTTAATTCATGAAAGAGATTCTATCAATACCTATAGTAAATATTTTCAATAGAATAAATGTTTTCGATTTTATTTCTAACTTATTAGTTATGGTAAGTATCAACCTATTACTTATATGTACAAACCAGTTGCTCACTAACATGTTATCAACTTCTTCATCTATGTTGTACTGCATGTACTATTGTAACCACATACATTATCATAATATTTACTAAAGTACCAACTGCTCGTTGTTTACATTCTGTAGGGTAAAACTCCTTGATAATATAAGATTGATTAGTGTAAAATCAACTGCACCATTTCACATGGAATACTGTTTGCCTTTACTTCCTAAATCTAAGTCAATCAATATTGTAAAAAGGAGGAGTTGCGTTGGAGTTGAGTAAGGTTATTCCATTGTAATTCTTATTATTACCATAACGCCTTTCTTACATTAATTTAATGTCTATAACAGCTATTATGGTATATCTTTTCTATAATGATCAACATTCTATCCTATGCTAAGTACAGGTTATCTTCATCAATCACAAACTATCTAGTCCAACATAGACAAATATGGTAAGTTTCTAGCATTGACAAGTTGAGAAGCAACTAGCGTCTAAGAAAGTTTTAAACCAAAGTTGAACTTTGTAAAAGTCATAATTATGCTCTTTCACTATGTTATCCAACTCTATAATTTATCACCATTCGAGTTGCTGGTTTTAAAAGGGTTATAAACATGCATAATCAACAATGTTTACAAGCATATAAATCTATAGTTAGTTCGAAGGTTCTAAACAAATCAACTTTGGACTTTTCCATACATCAAATGGTTACCACATTTTACTAGGGTCAACGTTGATGAATTATGGTTTAACCAAACACCAATATCGAGCTATCAAGCATTACGATATAATTGATATATGATTTGTGATGGGATATATATTTGCATACATTATAGTTCCTGCATTGTTTTGTTAAAAATCATTGTTTTGATAATTGGAAGAATGAAAACATAGGTGGAATTTGGAGTCGACCCATGCAATGTTTGAAATAATTGAGGGCACGTGGTCACCTCCTGTCCAAGTGTTGGCGGTATAAAAATTTGCAACCATAAATGCTTTGTCATTCTCCCTTCGCAGCTCACGCTGGCCTTCGGGATTCTCTGCAAGTTTTTCATGGCGGCTGTGAGTACTTTTCTTGTACTAGCTTGCTCCAACGCTTGGGTTAAATGTGCCGCAGTCTCCTGAGTTCAGTCTTACTGCTAGCCTTCGTAGCTGTGGGTTTTACCAAATGAGAGTTCACTGGTTGTTGCACTTGACTCGCAGCCTATCCTTAGCTTCGTCTTTCCTCCCCTGTCACATGTCACTGCGGTGAGAAGCTAAGCTTCAAATGCTGTTAGTTTTGCTTCACCATCATCGTAGGGTTTGGAGATTTGTATGGACACTTTGCAGTTGGTGATAGTCCTGTCGCTAGACTGTTCGTTCTCTTTATTAAGGTACTTACTTGGTTTTCTTTCCAGTTTAGAAGACTCATAGTAGATTTATTTTTACAGTAGGGTTTTACATTAGCGAAAGAGTTTTGTAACTAACACATAGTGTCATACTCTTGTAGGAACTTGTGACCACTCTTGCGAATAGTGAAGAATATGATGTTGGCTGTCTTCGAGGGATTGTGGCTCCAAACTAGTTAGCCCCGAGTTCAACGAATGGGTTCTTACCCTGCTTGTAACAGGGTTGTCTATGGTTAAACCCTGAGCTTGGAAGCTTGTCCAGCTTTGCCATTAGCTATGCAGTTTCTTTTTAAAGGTTGTTGTTGGTTTTATTATGTCTTCAAACCCTCGTTAAGTCGATGGGTAGTCCAGGCCATGAGCTGGGTGTTGTATTTGGTTTAAATTTCCAACCTTACGTCTTGTCAATGCAATACATTGGTTTTTAAAACGATTTTCTTCGAGCTCAGACTCGTTTTGCAGTATACTATATATGTGACTCTGTGTAAGTTAGGGTTTTACCCTGTTCGACTGTGAATAAAGAATTTTACTATTTATTATATTTTGTAATAGATTATTGTTAATATTTTAGGACTGTAACTCAGTCATAGTGTAATTTATTTTACTTTTTTACTTAGGAAATATGAGCTAGAGTTTTTTTGATTGAAACCCTTGTTTAAACAATTCTTTTTAAAATAGGTTCTCTTACTTGTTAAATTTGTTTTAAGTTAATATTATTACAGGTGTGTATTGTAATATCTTTAAATTGTATCTGTACATATATTTGTAGTAAGGACTATAACCAGTCTATAATAGTTTAATTGTTTATTGATATAATGATCCAAATAAATGGATTATAGCTTAATTGTTTTTATTTGAAACAATATATTTAGTTTAGGGGTTCAACCCTGTAGTTTACTTTTGTAGGTATAAACCTGTTAATAATTATAGAACAGTTCTTTACATAGATATATATTTATTTTCATATTAGTTATTATCATATTCTTATTGTTTTTATCTACTGAAATGATAGAAATAATTTTACTAGAGTTATTTGGAAAGATAAGCATAGATTCTGTAACTAGTTTGTTCTTTATAATTTAAATACTTTTCATATAACCCTTCTTGGTTTATAGTAATTGTTAGTCTTAGTTTAGTTGATATTATTAGCATATAAACTATATGATTAGTAGTTTATTTCTTTACTGAACTGAATATAAACAACATAGCTTGACTGTGATTCTTCTACTGCATTGCAATTAGTTATAACATAACACAGTTTAACCTCCAACATATTATAACTTGAATAAAAGGAATAATCTACTGTCTGTAAAAACAACATATTATCTACTAGGGTATTTTCTTAACATATTAATCCTTCTACCTGTACTAGATTACTGCTATTTCTTTTCCAATATATTTACATAAATAAGCTTGTAAAAACAATAAACATAGATAACCAGATTATTGTTCTTTTTAATAATAACCAACATACTGAAATAAATTACTCTGCTATTATGAAATGCAGAACCACAACTATTCTATTCAGTCTCTTAACATTTTCTTCATCTACTGTAAATACTCTATCTGTGCTGGAGTATGGCTTGGTCCTTCCAGATGTGGAAAAACATAGATTAGAATTATGTTCCATCTTAAGACATTACTATTTCAGATTCATTTCTTCAGTAATACAAAATATTACTAACTCTAGCATTTTACAACTAAATATTTAACATTCATTTAACAATCAGATTCAGATTTAACTATCTAACACAATAAAACAAAATAATGTAGAACCTCATTAGGATAGACAACAACAGCGTTAGGAGGCCGTTCCTCCCCACCAAACTCCTGGAGAGCACTCAAACAACACTTCCTCAGGACCCCCGAGCTTGTTCCTAGTCTTCTTGGCCGAGAACTGGTGGAGCATGCAAACAATAGACTAGTCCAATGACTCAGTAAAACACTCTGCACTCAGCAGTAAGATCCTTCAACTGAAAAGCTGCACTAGATCACTTAGCAGTTATCCCCTCAAACTCTTTTCACAATCCCCTTCCATTGAATTTCTCTGAAGTACATTCACTTGAATGATCACTTCTCTAGAATGAGCAGCCTCAGCTCTCTTCAATGGGAATTTTTATAAATATTGCCTAGGTCTTTTGGGTCAGTTATCATTCATTGAGCCACCTGCTCTGATTCCACTTTCTTGGGGAATCATGACCCCAAATGTAGGGAGGTTGCCACCTGCAACAGTTGGAAGTGGTTTGAGGATGCTGCCACATGTCTATTTGCTCTCCACCTAGTCTCCTCCACCAATTTGACTAGTAAACACTCTTTTAATAGCTCTCCTAAGCTGTTGTCTCTTCCTTTATTTATTTATAATTAAAATATTCAGAATTACATTAAATATCCTTGACTCTCTTGAGTCATCAATTACAACTTAGCATAAAATTTAACATATTGTCCTCAATAAAATCAAATAATATAACATTGTTTTTGCAAAATTGGGGTATGTGACAGTACATTTCCTAATTTGCATGAACCCCTAAAATTTTTAAAAGGGAAACAAAATTACATGTCTTTACGATACTCGCCCGTTTTATTGTTCTTAGGAATCTGCAATAGAATGGTATTTAGGTTTCTTATTTTCAATTGAGGGAACCGTGTTGTGAGCCAATGATCCCACTGAGCATTCAACGACATCGATTTTCAGAATGTTCATTGGTCTACATGCTCATATGGATCAAGTGCAACATTGGAGTGCACAGTTAACATTATTATCTTCCGAGCACTAGAGTGCACAGTTAATATCAGTATCTTCCAAGCATGTATTTAAGAAAATAAATACTTTAACATATAAACGATGAAAGGATGTTGAATGGATTACAAAATGGAATCACAAATTTAGTAGATATCAAGGAGGAAAATCACATTGCTCATCCCCCTCGCATCCTTCACTGTTGTTGCCTCTATATTTTTAGAAGTATAGTAAATACTATTCAAGTATCTTCACAGAACATTCATCCCACGAGGTACTAGTGCCACAAGAACTATTTTTGAATATTATATTACCTTTTCCATCTTAGAAATAAAAGTAATACAATTTTTTCTTTGAAAAAAAATGTAACGTGTTACACAACCTAGGTTGTAGAATGCAGTATCAATGCAATAATGACATGCCATTATGATAACATAATATATGATTAGTAAGTAGTTGGACCTCCTATAATTAATGAGTGCATACCCTAGGGGTAGCTCAAGGGACTTTTCAGACAATAAAAGTTGAAATGCAATCTGCTATAGAGTTAAATTATATTTATCAAAAGCTTATGACAAAGTAATTTACCAGAGACTGATGTTATTTCATCTGGGATTCAAGTGAAGTTCTTTAAATTAGGTGATGAATTGTACTACATCAGTTTCTTATAAAGTTTTAGTTAATGGTTCAACTTTATATTTTTCAAGCTTGGGAGAGGTTTGAGGTAGGGTTGCCCTCTTTCCCATTTGCTATTTCTTTGGGCCCCCTTGGCTCTTTCTTTTGGTGGATTAAGGGCTAAGTAGATCCCTTATAGAGTCCAAAAATACAAGCACTCTGCATGGCATTAGAATGAGGGATATTTTTAGTGCTGTTTAAATCTATGCTTGAATACATTCCATTTTATAGGCTCTCTCTATATTTTATTACCAAAGGAGTGTTGGAACATGTGACGAAATTAAGCTTCAAATTTTTATGGGAAGGAACTTCGGAAGAAATACTTTTGGTGGCTTAAGGGATAAGTAGATTCCTTATAGATTCCAAAATTACAAGGGCTCTGCATGGGCATTAGAATGGGGAGGGATATTTTTATCTAAATTATTATTTGTAGATAACATATTGCTTTTCTGTAATGGCTCTAGAAGGGATTGTTGGCACAAACCACCCAACAAAGCCCTGTCGACAGGGGTTCCCACTCTATTGACACTCAACCTGTGCGATCTCCCTGAGAACTGACCTAGATAGGTTTTACCTTGTCCGACAACACCTGCGGAGTGGATGAAGTCTCACCTGAGATGTTCGAGGGAGAGCTGTCGGAACCAAGTTTCCGTAGTAAGGAGGAGGATTTAGGGAAGCATCAATTCATCAGATTAGCTATCATATTTAACAGTACCATTCATCAGACATCACATCATTCATAATATATCTACCATTCCAACCACAGATCTAACAGATTGCATCATTCATTTATTCATCGCAGCAACATCACATTATTCATTCATAAAACAAAATCATCAGAGATTTTCATTGACATCATGACACATAAATTAGAAATAGACAAAAGACAATAGTGGTTGAGCTCAACATCCATCGTATCATATTACTTTCTACGCAATAGATCCAAAACAACAATTGTCTTTCTCCACAGCGAGAGAAAAATTAACCCACAAGATCGCATACAGATAATGAAAGATTCAATCTCTCACTTGCTCTCTGCTACAAAAATTCTACAACTTGTTATCACTTCCACAACTTCTATATATTTCATTTTCAATCCTAACTCTATATATAGGCTTGTGTCTTTACATTCATGGTCCACTTCTAACTAAATCCTAACTAATTTAACAACTAATGACCTATATTCACAAAATGTGATCAACCAATACAAAAATATGCATAAAATATTCAAAAATGATTTGTTTTCCACCCATCACTCTATCTCCACCTTGCGTTGTGTCATGTGAGCTTGCGCAGCCTCCGCGGTGCTGCGCAACTCACTCACCCCAAAACCCCTACCAATAGGCCCCTAACAAAGTTTTATGGCTCATCCTCAAGCTACGCCAGATGGACAGGGTGTAATCCATCGTATTCATCTTGAAGTCCTCATACTATTGCAAGATCTCCTCAACCTGTGCTTGAAAATTTTCAGCTTCATCCTGACAACCAAGAAGGTCCTACTTCACAAGGTGCTCCGCCAACTTGGTAGTCACCGTATTCTTTCCATATTGCACAACCTACAGTGTGACGACTACTTTGATATCCAACTATGCTCCAATCTCTTGGAACTCATCTAGCTGGGCGCTACACTTGCATTGCCGTTCTTATGCCTTTGTGTCTCTTTGCTGGAGTTCTCTCAGCTCGGTGGACTGCGTAAGTTGAATCATGGGTGGAAATTTTCTTAATGTCATGTTTAATGCTGTCAGCTGTTCATCAGCTTCTTGTGCTTTCTTGGTCATTTGGTATAATTGCTCACCTTGGACAACACTTCCCCAAAATTGTGTCATGGTCTCTGAGATCTTCTTTGCTTCCTGTTCCATCACTTCAAACTGTGTCGCAATCGCTTCGATGGAATTCTTCCGCTCCGCAACTTGCTCTGGTGGTGTGTCTGGGTAGACCATAGCATTGAGAAGACTGTTGGACAGCTGGAGCTAGACAATGACCTCTCCCAGTCGCTTGGATTTGGAGAATGCATCAAGTTTCATTGTGCTTTCATAGATGTGTTGACATGCCTCATCAATGACCGCTTCTACCTCGCCTCTACTCGCAACTAGCTGCGCATTTTCGACAATTAGGTGGTCAGTCTTCTTTTTCAGGTCAATGATCTCTTTAGCAGTTGTCCTCTTTAGCTCATCCCACGCTGTCTGCAATGATGTGACCTCCTATGCTTTTGCAGCTGCTACCTACTCCTTCCTGACGCAACTCCTCAACCTCTATCTTCAACTTCGTAGCTTCATCATGTGACTGCAAGTACCCGTCACTGAGCTCTTTCTACCTATCGTCCAACTCCTGGTTGGCGACCCACTGCATGTGTACTATCATTTGGGTCGATAGCTTATTGATATCCAATGCAACACCCTATAGCTACTGCAAGGAGGAGTTCAATTCCTCACTTCCTTTGTCGATTTCAATCGGAGGAACCTAAACATTCCTGGCCCACGGATCAGTACTAATCGACGGGATTTCCTGTATAGTGGCACTCTCAGGTGTTGTCTTCACAACATCATCATAAATAGAATCTAACTTATCTTTTACTGCGACAAAGAATTCATGGTTGGACTAGTGCATTGCTTGCGCAGCGGCATTAGATGAATTCGTGATAGCCTTAATGATCCACTGCAATTGGGTTTCCAACGCTGATCTGGTGCTACTGTGTGGAGAACCTCCTGCAGTGAACAATCAAAATGCATGATATAATAGAATTATTGGAGCACAAAAGAGATTTTATTGATCGTGGGCCACTTCGAGGGGGAAACCTCCTTTAAACAAGCTCAATACAAAATAACTCTTCGATTCTTTCATTAGCCTCAACACATACTTATATACTAAATCTAATATAAACAACTATTACTCCACATGAATGTGGGATAATGCAAGCTACTAACTAGATGACTTAACAACTATTACTTACTCCCCATGAATGTGGGATTATACATCATACTAATGGGACGACACACAAAGCATATGCATTCGACAAATATACCGAAAAAATAAAGAGGGGGGTTGACATGGGTTCTTCACATCCCCTCCCTCTTAGAAAAAGATTTGTCCTCAAATATTTAGATGTGGAAACTGCTGCTGAATCTGGAGGAGCGATTCCCATGTAGCATCCTCTGGTTGTATGCCGTGCCACTGAATTAATACCTTTGTGATGGCTCAAGAGAAAAGCTGACGAGTGCGCTTATTGAGGATGGCCTCTGGTTCCAAAATGATGGAGCCTTCCGTATCCATCTTGGGTAAAATAGTTTGTGCTCTAATGTTGGTGCCAATCATTTTCTTGAGACAAGAGACATGAAAGATTGGGTGAATGCGAGAAGAAGGAGGAAGTTCCAATTTATAAGCAACAGACCCAATCTTCTGAAGAACTTTATATGGCCCATAGAACTTTGGAGCCAGCTTTTGATTCCCTTTGAGTTTCATTGAGGATTTCTTATAAGGTTTCAAATGAATAAAAACCATATCACCAACTTGAAAGGTGCACTCAAAATGGTGTTGATCGGCTTGTTGCTTCATGCAATTTCTTGCCATGTGAAGAATATGATCACAGTTGCGTAGAACCATGTCAACTAGTTGAACTGGTGAACTATGGGGGGTGTATGGAAGGAGCACTGGGGGTGGCTGCACATAAATAGCTTCATATGGAGTCATTTTAGATGTAGTATGGTAGGAAGCATTGTACAACCATTCAGTGAGAGGGAGCCACTTTTCCCATTGATGTTGTTGTTCAGAGGTGAAGCAACGAAGATAAGTTTCCAAGAATTTGTTGGTGACTTCAGTTTGACCATCTATTTGTGGGTGATATCCTGAACTCATTTTCATTTTGATTCCAGTGAGGTGAAAGAGTTCAGTCCAAAAATGACTTGTGAAAGTTGCATCGTGGTTTGAGACAATGGAAGAAGGGATGCCATGAAGACGGAATATCTGATCCATGAAAATTTGTGCGACTAAGGAGGCAGTATATGGATGGTTGAGAACACAAAAATGACTATATTTGGAGAGTCGATCAACCACGACCAAGATTATAGTCTTCCCTCTAGATTTAGGGAGCCTGTCAATGAAATCCATTGAGATATCTGTCCAAATCCGTGTAGGGATGGGAAAGGGTTTGAGCAAGCCGGGGAGGAGTCTAGTTTCACCCTTGTGGCACTGGCAGGTATGACATTCAGCAACCATTTGTTGAATTTCCCATTTCATTCCCTTCCAAAATAAGTTACGTCGTGCCCGCTCATTCGTTTTGAGGAACCTAGAGTTCCCTGTCACTGGAGAAGCATGGAGTTCATAGAAGACAGCCTGGTGAAGATCTATGCTCTAGGGAAGCACCAAGAGACCCTTGTATCTCAGAGAAGAACCATCCCAAGAGTAATGTGGTGCAAGAGAAGGATTACTAGCCAACTGTTGGATGATTTGAGATAAGGAAGAGTCATTGACATAGCCTTGTTGAACAAATTGTAACCAATTTGGAATAAGCATAGAAATAGCTAAAAGAGAAGCATGGTCATCAAATGTGCGGGAAAGGGCATCTACCACAATATTGTCCTTACCCTTCTTGTAAGTGATCTCGTAGTCATAACCCATGAGTTTGATAACCCATTTTTGTTGTGTTGGGGATGAGACTCCTTGTTCTAGGAAATATTTCATACTCTGGTGATCAGTCTTGATGCAGAAATGATTCCCTAAGAGGTATGGACGCCACTTGTGTACGGCATGCAAAATAGACATCATTTCCTTCTCATAAGTAAAGGCAGCTAAATTATTACCAGACAAGGATTTGCTGGTGAATGCAATGGGATGTTAGTCTTGAAGGAGGACAACACCAAGTATATTGTCACAAGCATCACTCTCAATAGTGAAGGGCTTGGAAAAATCAGGCATAGCTAGAATAGGTGTGGTTACACATAGCTTGTTTCAGTTTCTCAAATGTACACTCAGCAGCAGGTGTCCATGCAAAAGCATCCTTTCTCAGTAGAGCTATTAATGGAGTTGCAATCTTCCCATAATCCTTGACAAACTTGTGGTAGTAGCCAGTATGTCCCAAAAACCAATGAAGGCTCTTCAAGGTCTGAGGAGGTGGCCAATTTTTCATGGCATCGATTTTGGAAGGATCGACAGAAACCCCTTGTGCTGAAACAATATGCTCAAGATACTCTACTTCCTTATGCCCAAAAACACATTTACATTATTTGGCACAGAGATGATGATCACAAAAAAGTTTCTAAACAAGATCCAGATGTTGGAGATGATCAGCCCATGTTTTACTATAGATGAGGATATCATCAAAGAAGACCATAATGAAGTTTCGCAAGTAGGGCCGAAATATTTTATTCATCAATTCCTGGATTATGGAAGGGGAATTTGTGAGGCCAAATGGCATGACCAAAAATTCATAATGGCCATCATGTGTGCGGAAAGATGTTTTAGGGATATCATCCACATGGACATGGATTTGGTGATACCCAGAATGAAGATCCAATTTGGAGAAAAAATGAGCACCATGGAGCTCATCCAGAAGCTCATCAACAACATGAATTGGAAACTTATCCTTGATTGTGATGTGATTAAGTGCTCAAAATTCGATGCAAAGGTGCCATGACCCATCTTTTTTCTGGACTAAAAGGACCAGTGAAGAGAAGGAACTAGTGCTAGGGTGAATAACACCTTGCTTGAGTAAGTCACGAATAAGCATCTCAATTTCTGCCTTGTGGTGAAATGGGTAGCGATAGGGCCTGATGTTGGGAGGGACACTTCCAGGAAGGAGCATAATACGATGGTCCTTGGGTCGAGAAGGTGGCAATCCCACTGGCTCAGCAAACACACATGCATATCGATCCAAAATTTGTTGGAGATCCAATGGAGTAGTTGAAACTGCTGAAGGTTGCATCTGAATGAAATGGAGCTTAGCAATGACACCACGTGAACTTTTCTTAATAATATTTTCCATGCGATGCGAACTAATGAGGCTAAGAGACCCTGGTTTTCAGCCCTACAATGTGTGTTTGGTACCATTGATTGAAAACTCCATCCAAATTTCAGCAAAATCCCATAAAATGGGTCCAAGTGTGTGTAACCATTGAGCCCCCAAAACCACATCACATCCACCTAAGGGAAAGGAAAACATGTTAGAGCGCAAGTTAAAATCCCCCATAGATATGCGCACATTATGACACTTCCCTTTGGAAGGTAAGGTGCCCCCATTGGCAATCATGACTTCAAAGCTGGAGCAAGGATGGATGAAATAATCATCCCGTTTGGTGATCCTCGGGTTAATGAAGTTGTGAGTGCTACCAGAATCAATGAGTATTGTAAGAGGGAGTTTTTTGAAGAACCCTCTAACCTGCATGGTTTGTGGGGTGGTGACTTCGGCTAAGGCATGGAGAGATATCTCTAGTTGGTCCTTTGGAGTAGGAAGTTGTTGAATGTCACCATCATCATATATGGGATCCAGAGAATCATAAAACATTTCAGGTGTGGGTGGAGAATCCACATCCAAGAGATAGAGCTTTTTCTCAACTCATCTATGTCCCCGGGTTAATTTCTCATCAAAATTATAACAAATCCATTTTTCTTGACATTCCCGTATCTCTGCTTCAGAAAATGCTTGATAGGAGTGGTTCTAGGAGTTGGCGAATTTTGGGTTCTTTGAGGAACCATAGGTTTGAATGGAACAAGAGTGGATTTGGAGCATTGTTGAGCCTGGATCTTGTCCTTTACTAGCTTATCCAACCCGAGGGCTTCCATCATTGTGTTGGGGTAGAACATTTTAACCTCAGAGCGTATTACATCCTTCATACCACTGATTAAACAACTAAGGTAGAATGCATCAGGCAATCCCTTGATGTGATTGGTGAGTTTCTCAAATTCTATCTGATACTCCCGCACAGTGCCAGTTTGGCGAAGTTTGGTGAGTGCTCCTGTGAAGTCATCAAAAGCACTAGGACCAAATCGCTGCAAGAGGAGTTGGGAAATTTTTTTCCAGTTTGGCTCAGCATGAGCTTTGATGTACCAATGGAACCATTGAAGTGCTTCATGTTCCAAATGAAGGGATGCAAGGGGGAATTTATTGACATCAAAAGTGTTATGCAAACTGAAATATTGTTCTGCCCTATAAATCCATCCAGTCGGATCATCACAATTGAAGCGAGGAAAATCCAACTTTGGCCCATGAAAGTTGCTAAACGATGAGAACCCAGTGTCAGCAGAAGACTCAGGTTAGCAGTGGTTGTTCATGGGTGAGTGTTGAATATGGAGGCGGAGAAATTTTTGATCTAGATCCTCAAGTTTAGACTTGATGGTAGCAAGTTCTTCTTCCTTTTGTTTATTTGCTCCGGCACGGGTGACAACCATAAGTAGTTTTTTTTTCCCAGGTAATTTGTAGGAAAACAAAAATGGAGAGGGTTTTAGAGAAGGATATTTTTGATTTGGGAAAAATTTGGGGGGATAATTGGGGTTTTAGGGGGTTTTGGACACTCTTTTAGGGATAAGAAGCAAAAAATGTGAATTTTAGAGGTGGGATGAAGGAATTGGAAAATTTGTCAAAGAGGGACAATGAAGTAGAAATGGAAAATGAACACCGTGGAAAAATTTGAAGGCGATTGGGTGAGAATCAGAGAAGTTATGACAAATTCTAAAAATTGACAAATGTGGAATTTTGACCTTGAGGAAGTGAAATTGGGGATAAGGGCCTCAATGAAGGAATATGTAGAATGGTATTAAGGGGGGGACAATGAAATTTCAAGGAAAATGGAGCTAAATCAAGGAAGATATGGCTAAAAAACATAAATTTATACCTTTTTTTTTCTCTGAAGAATTGATCTGTGGCGGTGCTAGAAGCTGTGTTTTATCAACATGAAATGGAGTAAATGAGCTATGACAATTTTGAAACTCTGCACGTTGTCAACTATAAATAGAGATGGACCTCAAGTATATTCGGCTTCCTATTGGTTCAAAGGTAGTCACTCGGCCACCAAGGTTGTCTCAGGCTTGAGTATTGGTGTAGTACCCCTCACTTCATGACGCAGGTAAAACTACTAAACGCTTGGCCAAAAATGACAGCTCTTTGGTTTTCCTCATGGATGGGAATCTAGTCAATCTGGTGGGGGTCATTGTCCTTTTTGCTTGGCAGGTCCTCTCAGTTGCCACCTACTTCGGGGTTCCTATGTTACTCCTGACAATGAGTTTTAGGGATATGCCCAAGTACTTTTCACAGTTAAGCGGATAAGGTTTAATCCTTGATCTGAATGAATAATATTGTTGCAAGAAGAAGAAAAACTATAAGGTGCACAGAGCCAGGAAGCACGGCATAATTTTTTTTCCCGAAATGCCACCTAGCGAGCCCAAGAAAGTGCTCTGATACCAGATGTGGAGAACCTCTTGCAATGAACAATCAAAATGTACGATATAATAGAATTATTGAAGCACAAAAGAGATTTTATTGATCGCGGGCCACTTCAAGGGGGAAACCTCCTTTGAGCAAGCTCAATACAAAATAACTCTTCGATGCTTTCATTAGCCTCAACACATACTTATATACTAAGTCTAATCTAAACAACTATTACTCCACATGAATGTGGGATAATGCAACCTATTAACTAGACAACTTAAAAACTATTACTTACTCCCCATGAATGTGGGATAATACATCATACTAATGGGATGACTTACAAAGCATATGCATCCAACAAAATATATCGACAAAATAAAGAGGGGGGTTGACACGGATTCTTAACATACTTCCTGCATCAAACTACATGTGCCATTTGGTTCTTCCCTCCTCCAAGATGTGCTGGGATTCTGGATCAGTGTTGGTCGACAACTCTCCATCTCAGTCATGAGTACTTTGGTCTTCTCGCACAGAATCTACAAGGGCATCCGCTGGCTGTCCCATCGATATTTATTTGGCAGTAATTGGTTCATGACATTCAACAGTCCAATCCTGAACTATTGCTTCCACTTCATCATCCGTCAATGTATAGGCCATTGGCATCCATTTCCTATCAGGGTCTCATCGTGCCTAGATGTGAATTGAATGGGGTCTGATGGTGAACTGCATGATCCTATGATATTTTACTGCTACTGCATCTGACAAGTGTGAAATTTTGATTGCTGTAGCTTGTAGTACTTCCCAGTAGATCCAGAAGTGGATCACACAATTAGTTTTCCGATTAGGATCCACTACCCTCCATAAAGTTTGGTATCATGCACCTTTGCACACCTTGACCGCTTCAACAGACATAAGCTGGTACTCTTCTGGCTCCATCCAAACCACCAAAGCAATGAGGATCAACAACCAACTATAAGAGAAAGGCCGCTTCCCGACCTGATCTGTGACTGCATCTTCCATCAGTTAATTCAACAAGAAGAGGGACCAATTCATTTGGACTCCCTCAACACATTGTTTCACATAACTAATCACCCCCAAATTCCATTGGACCGGGTGATTCTTCTGGACAATTTCACTAGCTAAGATACGAGCACCAATACACACTGCCCTCTCATTGATGTTTTCAATGTGATATGCATGACCATCCCTCTGCAATCTGTATCTCTCCTTCAGTTGTTGAGCAAGCTTCTTGTCATTGTCTCTTCCTTTGATATATTAGGCGGGGTCTGTACCAGCCTTTGGCAGCCCCGTGATCTTTGAAATCATTTCCACTGTAACTATGATTGGTATATCTAGCCACAATGTCCCTCCATGGAAACACGCCAACAACTGTTTGATGCATGCATTTGCTTCATTCAACCATCCAAAATGGGGCATGTTGATAATCCCCAACAACCCATATTTACTCAATCTTTGTGTCCATGGGTGTGGAATACGCTTGATGGGTGCACCTGGAACCATGGGAAAGGACACTTAGGTCTCCTCCACTATGTCCTTCAATAGTAACAAGTTGTGGTCCTCATACTTCATCTTGATCAAGGCAGGGATAATTCCCATATTGCATGTCATCCCTTCCGACAACGACGATGTTTCAGTTGATAATTCTGATTTTTGGTTAATCATTGGGGATTTGCACCAGATCACATGGGAGAGAAATATCTAGGGATATCATTGATGGAAATGTCCTAGGTTCCACAGACTCCACAGCTCCTGAATTGGATGGCCTTGTTTGCACAGTTCCCTTCCCTTGCGCCCTAATGGAAGTGTATGTCTACCTCTTCTACGGCGGTGTTGATCCTGAATCCTAAACCTTCCGCTTTCCCTGAGGAATCAAAGATGATTCGACTGACATACTCATGATTTATTCCACTATGGTAGTTGGACAGACATGTGAATCCTACTCACTTGAAATTTCCACAGTGTCAAGGTTTCTCAACATGCCGCACCAACAAACCTTACTAAGCAATGTTACATGCCCCAATCATACACCCTAGCTGTCGCTCACAATTCTTCCAACTCACTCAGCTCTGCACTTCACTCAACTCGATTGAAAACAATGACGCCTTCACCTCGCATCCGTCACCTTTTTATAGTGAATAACTAATATAGCTTCATCATTGCCAAATCCATCATAGCCATCATGACCAAATCCTGCATTAACAACCCGAATCTGCTGACAATACTGGCATGTTCATGGTCGGATCAACCATAAATGCACGTTGCTTCAACAAGCACCATCGACTAACTGCTATTTACTGTCTACATTTATTGCTGATTTGACCAAATCGCAGCCCTGTGGCTGTCGCGGTCCCTCTATCTAACTGCGCTACTGACTCCTACACTTGCATAACTGCTTCCTCCTGGTGCTCCCTTCTATTATTGATCTATCCTATCTCTTTTTTTTTATTGCGCAGTGCTTCAGGTAGTGCGCACCTCCGTACTTGTCCTATAGGGCTTTAAGCGGCTACCGTTCACAAGCTTTGGCATCACCACTCCATCTAACTACTACAATTGAACCGAGAAGTAATGGAATGAATGAGATATGGGCCTAACCATTGCATTTGTAACTTACCCGAATGCTTCATGAACTTGCTGTCGTATAACAACACCAAATCTCCTTGTGAAAATTGTTTATTTTTGGTGTGGAGGTCATGCCATGACTTCTGTCGATCCTTCTCGACATGCTGCTGGAAGCCTGTGATGAAGCAGTCCTCTTCCAGTTGGACTATATGTGTTTCTCTCTCCTCAAGTGTTTCTTCATCGGCCATGCCAGTTGCTGCTGCAATGCGCAGACTAAGAACAATGTACTCCATAGGCATGACTCCCTCTTTCCCATATACCAATTTGGATGGTGTTTGCCCCGTCAGTCTCTTGCAAGTGGTGCTATATGCCCACAATATTGCAGGAATATTTAAATCCCTGTCATCATGATTGGCGTTACATACCTTTGTTAGTGCAGTTTCCAAGATTTTGTTGAAGGCTTCTACGGTTCCATTTTCTTGTGGATGATATGGGGTACTTTTATTATGTTGTACCTGCAATTCTTTCGGAAGTTCTTTTACTGTGTGGTTGATAAAGTGACTTCCCTGGTCGCTCATCAGTATCCTAGAACATCCAAACTGGGTCACAATGTTTTCAAATACGAACTTTTCTACTGTTGTGGTGGTGCAATCCACAATTGGTGCAGCCTCTTCCCACCTTGTCAGATAGTCCATTAGGGTGATGATGTATCATGCACCAGTTCACTTTCTTGGTGGGTTGATGGGTCCCACAAAGTCCACAACCCACTTATCAAAGGGTTTCAAAGTTACCTGCAGAACAAGCGGCATCTCATCTCGTCGTAATGGTTTCCTGACGCGTTGGAAGACATCGCAGCTCCACGCATAGTTTGTAGCATCATTATGCAAAGTAGTCCACCATATCTTGACATGCAGTACCTTACACGCATTAGACTGTCCTCCATAATGTCCACCCGCAACTCCTACATGTGCTTCTGCCAAAATTTTCCCTTGTTCATGAGGTAGAACACACCATCATAGGATCTCATCAGGTCCAAGTTTGTCTAATTGCCCAGCATTCAACGAGAAATCCGAATCCTTCACTACCAACTACTTCTTTTGAATGGTTGAAATTTCCTCTAGCACAACTCAGGTTTCCAAGAACTAAATTATCGGTGCATAATGGTCATTTGCGATATCAACTCAAAATAGTTGTGCTTCTGGTAATCCATCGTCAATATTGGTGGGCTCTTGACCTTTTTCAATGCAAGACAGGTGATCAGGACAAGCATTCAAGTGTCCTGGCTTCATGATTATTTCAAAGTCAAACTCCTAAAAGAGAAGTAGCCAATGACATATCTCCCCCACTAACACAGGATTATTAACCAAATATTTCAAAGTCCAATGGCCAGTGATCATTTTGAAGTGACTGCCCAAGAGATAATGCCTGAACTTCGGTAGTGCATATACCATCGCTAACCCCTCTCTTTTTGTGGTCATGTAATTATTCTTAGAAAAGGATAACTTTCTGCTAGCGAAAGCAGTTGGGTGATCTAGATCCCCTTCTCTTGGTTACATGAGTACCACTCCCAGTGCAACGGATGAGGCATCGACATGGACATGGAACTCCTTGTTCCAATCAGGGAACATAAGTATGGGTGCTGAATCCATCTTGGCCTTCAATGTGTCGAAGCTTCTTTAACACTCCTAGGTCCATACAAATGTGGCATCGTTCTTTCATAGTTTCTCCATGAGGGCAGTAATTGCAGCATAACCTTGGATGAACTTGTGATAATACCCAGTGTGTCCCAGTGTCGATCTAAGAATATTCATATTTGTAGGTGGAGATAGGCTTAGAATGAGTGCAATATTTGTTGGATCGACCAAAATCCACTACTCACAAACAATATGACCCAAAAATATCCCAAATGGTGCGCAGAAGATGCACTTCTTTGAATTTAATACGATTTGATGCCGTCGACATCTTTCCAGCATCAAGCACAGGTTTTCCAAGTAATCCTTAATCATCTCGTAGACTATTTAATCATCAATATATACTTATAGGAGTTTTTAAATAAAATCTTTGAATGCAGCAATAATGACCCGAGAGAATATTGCAGGTGCATTCTTCAACCCAAAGGGCATCACTATGTATTGGAAACAACCCCATTCAAAAACAAATATGGTTTTATGGTGGTATTCCTTGGCAATTCTTATCTGGTGATAACTATAAAATCCATTTGTAAAAGAGTACATTTATTGACCACCTACTCCTTCAAGAACCTCATCAGTGAATGGTGTGGGAAATGGATCATGCATGCAAGCATCATTCAACTTTCGTAGATTGACACAAATTCGTACTTCACCAGTTTTCTTGTATTGGACTACCATAGGGCTTATCCATTATTATTCTTCTATTATATTGATGATTCCAGCATCCAACATCCGATCGAGCTCAGCCTTGACTCTTTCTTTGTATCGCGGATTCAACTGATACGGTCTCTGCTTCACTGGTTTTGCATCCAGCTTTAGTGGGATTCTCAATTCCCCTAAGTTTCCAAGTATTCCCTTCATCTATGAGAACTTTTTTGGGAACAGGTCCTGAAATTCATGCAGAAGATTTGTAATTTTGGCCATCGTTTCTTCATCCCAATAGTCCCTAATATTCACAAACTTTTGATTTTCCTTCATCCCAATGTTAACTTTTTTGATCTTCAGTGGCTGAGTCATAGGCTCGGTCAGTATGTTTGGTGCTGCAACATTTCTACTTCCTTCTGACTCTGGAATAGTAATATTTCAAAGCTCATCATCATCCTCAGGTTTTCCAGATATATTATAACATTCCATCATTGATTTCATATGGCCCTATGCATGCGGGTCTACTGGATATGCAACCGGTACAACTTGTAGGACCACATCGCAGATGATCTGAAGTTCGTTGTGGACATTAGGATTGGAATACTTGAAACTAAAGGTCTACGCAAAGCAACCCATCAAATCCTCTCATGTGGTTATTTTTTTGTGCACCTCCATGGATACGTACCATGACCTTGGATTTTCATCTAGGGTGTGAATAAAAGCATGGACCCATTCATCCTTGGGTCGTGATGCCCACAGAGTCTAGCAGTCCCTCAGATGAATACAAGGGTCATTTTTTCCATCATATCTCCCAGTGTGATATACCTCTATGTCTCCGAAGCGTATGATAATCAACCATTGACACTATGCCCATTCATGAATGGTCTCCTTATGAGCTGCCCACTAGCATGCTGGAGTGGCCTTCAATGATTCTCCTAATGCCAACAAGCGTTGAGGCTCAGATACCTTCGCTTCAAACTCCTTGAGAAATTCAGATAGTTTCAGTAGTCCTTCATATATCAGTAACTCAACGATATCAATCACAACATGGCATAGAGGCTACGTGATCAGCCCATATTTTCTAAGTGATACTTCATGCTTCTGGTTTTGCCAATTTTATAGCGCATCATCAAAATCAAAGGACGTAGAGCTATCGCTGTGCTAACTCAATTCTCCATCAGCAGTAGGATGGATATAATATTCCAAAATATTGTAAGCATGATCCTATCCTCTATCAACTTCATCTTTGAAAGGTTCAATATATGACCTTCCTTCACTAGGATCCATAGGGGTGATGACTCGGATATCCTGGTTCTCAAATGTCATCAAATGCTTCTTAAAATTGATCACGACCATACTATCGTTGGACCATCCAATCCCTAGCAGCAGGAGATAGGATTGTCCTCCATCGACAACCTCTATTACATTGAAATCAACACAAGTCCTCATACCTTAGACATCTATGAACAAATTTGACACACGGTCGATTGGTTGGACTTTGGCCTGATTAGCCAATTTCAGCTACACTGGGGACCAACCAAGTGTCTGCTTCCCCATCTTATGCAATGTCTATTTTATCAGGATATTTACATCTTACCCAAGATCCAGAATAATTGAATAGACTTCATAGTCCCCAATATGGATGTTCATTCACATTTCCTTTCCTGTCTTTTTCTTTTGTAATGAATTCATCGTAGAGTCCTACAACTCTTTATCCGGACTGTGCAACAACTTCTTGATTCAACCAGAGCATTGGGATCTCTTACTAGGGATAAAAAAATCTCAAAGAAATGTTGTAAAGTACCATGCTATCACAATGGTCGAGCCTCTAATGAAGAATCAAAAGCAGAAGGCATGCCAAAAATAGGTGTCTTACCAGGATTTCTTCCAATAGCCTCGCGAGCCTTAAAAAATGTATCTCTCTCAGTCATGATATCAAACTGTACTTTCTTCTTTCTAGCCAGTCAAACTTGTGGTCATGTTCCATCTTCTCCATTCATCGTGCGTCCTCGAGTGATAATCCTAACATCAACTTCCTTTCTTCTCAGTTCTGATAGAATGGTCGCAACCATCAACCCTTGATTCTAGTTTTGCGGCGGAGGATGGTTCAGAGGTGGATTCTGGTTCACTAGTGGATTCATAGGCTATCTCACATTCTGATTTTGCACTAGAATTTGGGGCTGAATCTGATTCTGTAATTGTTGCTAGTTCTATATCTGATCCTGGGCCTAGAACTGGTTCTGATTTTGCAACAGAGGAACATTTTCGGCCTGCCATTTCGCAATTAGCTGAGGGAAATTATCAATAGTATGATCACTTACCACATAGTATACACATTGCAAATGAGGACAATCCATCTAATAGTGCCCAAATTTCCCACAGTTGTAACACTGGATTGATGCACAACCCCATCCTCCTCCTCGACCAAAACCTCCTCTTCCCCTGAATCCTCCTTATTGTTGGTACTGTGGTTGAGTTACTTGCTGCTGATACTAGGGTTGGGCCACTTGCTGCTGCGGGGTATTCGGCTACTACTAAACATAGTGCGCTGCTTGGACATACTGCAGCTGTAGTGGAGCCATCAGCATCTGCGGTCATGGTGCATACTACGGTTGTGGTACTACGACTGTGATATGAGTTGTGGCTGTGACAAAATAAATTACATATGTGGTGGTGATGTATACTGGAATTGAGGTGGTAGATGCACCACCTATGGCTGCGACTACTGCACCATGAGAGGATCTTCACCTTTCATGAAATACGAATTGTATGTCCTCTCTTGAAGGAGATCATAAGCTCGGCAGTCCTTATCCTCATTCCCAACTGAGTGACAAAAGGTGAAATATAAGCTTGCTGGCTTCGTAACCATTTTCTGCATGTAGGTACAGTCTTCATGTCGATTCCCATATACTTGACATATGAGACACCATGGCACACCACTGCAACTTAGCAGATTTGGTGCTCCTAAGAGTATATAATTTCAAAAGGTAGGACAAGTATCTTTGGTGTGTCCACCCACATGACATCGAGTGCACCACAGGTCATCCTATTCCTCTTTTGTCTTCTTGATTTCCTAGAATTGAAGCATCAGGTTCTCTAGCTGTTCCTGGATTTGGTTCATGCCAACAACAGTTTCTCCGACAGGTGAAGCCTCCAGCTTCATTATGATTTCTAGAACCTCACTCTGTGTCGCAATCTTTTACTGCATCAATGGATGTCGGATATGAGGGACCAGCACCGCAATGAACCATTCTTTGTGTTGGATGTCACTCATATTGAAGCTGAACTGTGCCATCCACATCTTAAACCTCTAGGAGAAGTCCCAAACCAACTCATTAGGGAATTTGTTAATTTCCTTTAGCTCCATAAGGTACTGTGCTTCAGATTTTTGTTTCTTGAATTCTTCAAGAATTCCATTCTGAATTTCATCCAAATTCTTCTCTGTGGTCCCTTGCGGAACGTGTATGAATATCATATACCAATTGAGCACATGACCCCAAAGGGTGGTTTCCAATCGACCTTTCTTTACAGCGTCATTTGTAGTCTGTCTGGTATTCTAGAATGCCTCACATAAGAACCAATATTGCTCTGGGCCATCAGTGTCATTTCCATGGAACATAGGTAGTTTCATATCGTCTCTTTCCATCCTAGGCCTTCTTCCTACACATGATGCTTTACTACTGGATGTTTCTTGGCACGCTGGACACGTCGACGTAGATTGCGTATATATTCCTTAGGGTGGAGTAGTGTGCAGAGGTGTGGACACATTCCTACAAGGGTTTGACCTTAATTCTACCCTGGGCATAGCCTGGGTCTGCTCATCCTCTTCGTCACTATAGGGTCACTTCATCCCATGTGGTTTTCCTTCATGGTGTTGCATTCCAATCGTAGTAGGACCTTCCCCTATCCTCTACCTATTTTCCACTCGGAACCTTGCTCCTCCCCTTGTACAACAACTCTCTTCCTTGGCTTCCCTCACAGTCTCGTCAAAACTTACACCCATCTACCCCTTATCTTTCCACTCATCGCCCCCCTTCTATCATGGTGTTCATAGCCTCTGCACACCAGAGTTTTACTACTTGAGGTGCATTTTTAGTATGCCATTTTCACAAAAAAACATCTTGATTGAGAATTGCAAAGACAATAAGAACCTACCTCGTGGTCCATTGAAGAATTCTTGTTCTGCTTTGCTCTAGGACTTGTTGGTATCAACCATGAACTTAGTGATGTATCCTTCTAGAATGATATCCAACCAAAATTCAATAGCCCGCGATGCCTTATTGTCGGTTTCTTGTAGTTCCTGAATTAACTCGGGGGACCAGGACATCGACTCTCCCACCTGGAAGTTAAGCTTCTTGTAGGTGAATCGCTCCACCCACTCGTATAATATGATAGGAAACTCACATAAAAACAATTCATGAGGACCTTTGTGTATGCACCTCACGATCCATTTGTTCATTGTCAACCTCGAGTTCTAGTTCTCATAGTCATCAAATTCTCGCAGTCTTAGGTCGAACCAATCTTTAATCTCTGGTTTTTTCAGATTGCACACCATATCCTCCTCTTAGTCTCAATGAGGTCCCAACAACGAAACCATTTGTGTGCACAAACCACCCAACAAAGCCTCGTCAATAGGGGTTCCCAATCTATCGACACTCAACCTACACAATCTCCCTAAGCATTGGCCCAGACAGGTTTTACCTTGTCTGGCAACACCCACGGAGCAGATGAAGTCTCACCCAAGATGTTCGAGGGAGAGCTATCAAAACCAAGTTTCTGCAGTAAGGAGGAGGATTTATGGAAGCATCGGTTCATCATCTTAGCTATCATATTTAAAAGGACCATTCACCATACATTGCATCATTCATAACAGATCTACAATTCCAACCACAGATCTAACAAATTGCATCATTCATTTATTCATCGCAGTAGTATCACATTGTTCATTCATAAAACAGAATCATCAGGAATTGACATTGACATCGTGGCACATAAAATAGAAAGAGACAAAAGAAAATAGTGGTTAAGCTCAACATCCGTCGTATCATATTACTTTCTGCGCAATAGATCCAAAACAACAGCTGTCTTTCTCCATGGTGAGAGAAAAATCGACCCACAAGATCACATATAGATAACACAAGCTTCAATCTCTCACTTTCTCTTTGCTACAAAACTTCTACAACTTATTACTACTTCCACAACTTCTATATATTTCATTTTCAATTCTAACTCTATATATAGACTTGCACCTTTACATTCATGGTCTACTTCTTACTAACTCCTAACTCATTTAACTACTAATGACCTATATCCACAAAATGTGGTCAACTGATACAAAATGATGCATAAAATATTCAAAAATGGTTTGTTTTCTTCCCATCGTGCTATCTTTTCCTTGCACGGTGTCGCATGAGCCTGCGTAGCCTTCACGGTGCTGCGCAACTGACTTACCCCAAAACCCCTGCCAACAGGGATTCTCTAAAGTTATAAAAGATTATTGATCTGTATTGTATGGATCATAGTATGGTTGTATCTGTATTGTATGGATATTGGTATTATTGTTAACATAGGGAAATCTATTATTTCCCTTATGGGAATAGGTGAACAGGATAGGAGGGAGTTTCTACATTTGTTTCCTTAAAAAGAGGATGAGATGCAATCCAGTACATAAAATACTTATGGTTCTATTTAAAATCAAATGTTTGCACAAAAAATATTAGGGTTGGATATCTCAAAAGTAGAAAAAATGAAATCTACGGTGCAACAAGTGGCTTACAAGAGGAGGGACATTGGTGCTATTTAAATATATTCTTGAATCAATTCTAGTTTATAGGGTCTCTCTATATTTTATTACCAAAGGAGTGTTGGAACATGTGAGGAAATTAAGCTTCAAATTTTTATGGGCATGAACTTTGGAAGAAAGAGTTTTCTTTGGGCCTCTTATAGAAAGATTTATCTATCCAAATACTTGGGAGGGTGGGACACCAAGAATATACACTGCAAAATGTGTTTGGAGACATATTGAAGGAAGAGGATTGTGGGTGAATACCATTTAGTGGAAGCATATTGCTCCTCTTATTGTTGAAGATTGGATAAGGACCTGGATGAGATCTTATGATAATGCATCAGTAATTTTGAATGCAGTGGTGTTGGAATTCCCACTAGTAGCTAAGTGGCTTGTTTGGTGAGTGGGGACATGTTACAAAATGTGTTTAGGTGAAGACCCTTGGGTGGTGAAAGATATTCAAGCTTCTGAGGAACATGGTGGAATCCCAGAGATATAAATATTTTTTATTTGCATCAAGTACTTAATTATTTAACTTCTACTATCTTTAACCAGTAGCGGCTCTCAACTGACACCTTGGGATTTCTTGGTGAAGAAGGAAAGTGGTGGGATAACTATTCTCATGCACTCAAAAATTTCCTTATTAGAATAAAGGAGGAAAAAAATGAACTTGTCTGATCTAGGAGCCTTGTAGGGGGAGGATATACAACAAAGTTAGAATATACACCAGGAAAAGTTGTGAGTCGACAGGGAACATGTCCACTGTGTCAGAACACATAGGAAAACCTTACTCCTGCTAATACAATGCTAATATTCTTACTCAGTTTGGAAGGAAACTGAGGTTCAAATAGGCTTGAGAAATTAATAGAGAAGGGAGATTGGTGCGAAACACATTATCAAATCCTTTCAAAGCTTTACTACCCATTATTGCTTGGGGAATATGGTTGGTAAGTAACTCCAAGTTATTTGAAAATCATAGTTTTTGTCCATAGGCCTGTGGCACTCAAAGTGTTCCAATAATTAAAAGTTTCAAGCGGGTTTAGGATATCAAACCTCCAAGGTTAATAAGGAAATAAGTCATTTAGATAGAAATGGAGCTTGGGATTACTTTGGAGTTGCTGAGGGGGATCCTTCCTTGGGGGGATATGGAGGCATTTTATATACCTGTGAGACAAATTATGGAAAACTCAAAGTTGGTTTGGGAGGGAGAACCAACAATAGAGTAGAGCTTATAGCACTAAAGTTGGTTCTAAAGTTAAATGTTGAGAAGAGGATCCATAAAATTCAGGTGATTACCACTATGAGAAATTTTCAATCAACACCCTTTTTTATGTAATCATCAGTATCGAAAATTCAATCAATGCAGTTGCTCTTTTGCATGTTTATAGAGAAATGAACACCATAGTTGATTCATTATCAAAATTAGGCGTGCTGATGGCTCCAAGGAATTTTGATATCTAGGCTCAGCAGGAAGTGTGCATAATGAATATGATCCAGGACCCTTCATTTGACGTCTTCAATCTCTCTTCTGGACTAAATTCCATTTTTGTTTCTTTTTATTTGTTTTCACATTCTATTAGCTGAAGTCTAGATGTTGACTTAACAATTGTAATGATGTAGTATTTGATTCCCTTTTAACCTGTAATGCTCTGTATAAGGTGTTATTTCTGAAATATGATGTACATTTTGACTCTTTATAATCCACCTTTTTGGATCATGATTTTTCATATAAGTGGGACTCGGTATGTAAATTTTGATGAACAATTTATAGGTTCAAATAGACGGTGTTCAAAGAATTCCCAGGGGGATCAATGGATGACAACATGGTTCCCTCAATTGAAAATAAGAAACCTAAATACCATTCTATTGCAGATTCCTAAGGGGGATCTTAAAGTAGATAACAATGCCTGAGATTTTAAAAAATTGGAGTCTTTGATTGGGTTTAAATCTAAGATGATGATCTAAGATGATGAAGGTGGGTACCATTTTTTTCATTTGGTTGAGTTTGATGATGCCCTAGCTCCTGTTGAAGTCATCCCATCCCTGTAGCAGCTAATCTGAGCAAAACTGAGCAAGTTTGTGCAGTAGCGGAGGGTCAACATGGATGGATTTGAACATGCTTAGAAATAAAGGCGTTCTGAGATATTTGAAACATCAAGAGAGGATTAAATTATAATTTAGGATACTCTATAAATAGTTATGGGAAGTTTTGAGGTGATTCTGGGGCGGAACCAACTGCAAATAAACTTGATTATCAATTTTGGGTGCATCGTGATCTACTAGAAGCAACAAGAGAAACAGTTCTGGGCACCTTTTAGGACCTTTTTGGCTTTTAGGGAGTAATGTAAAGAGAATATGGGCATGTTCTAAGGATGCTTGGTTTGTTGCAGCGCTAAAATTAATAAAAGTAAGTCACAACAACAGCAGAGACAAAAAAATTATAATGTCTGGGAAAGAAACATCCCCAGGTTGGTGACAAGGAAGATGATGAACTGCATGCCAGAGTCAAGATTGAAAAAGGTGGCACTTTGCTGAATTTGTCAAATGACAAAGATAATTCAGAGAAACTTCCAAAAGATTTAAAAAAATTGTATAATGCAATGTAGACCTTGACCTTCGAGCATGTTTTTGGGATAAAAAACAGACTATTCTAATAATGACTAGAAACTGTTAGAATCATAAGAGCCTTATTTTTTGATGTCAATAGCTAAATGATAGTTGCCAATACTTCCCTCAGTTCTCAACTGATATACAAGGCAATAAGGTTTATCTATTAGTACTGAATTCACCATTATCAAACCTACATCGAGACCTATTGGCTTTAGCATTGTAGCATTTACACTAAGCTTTACATTTATCCATGATCTTACCATTCCCAGAGGGAACAATAATGGGTATTCATAAAAATCATGGCCTCTAGTTGTGGCAAGTAGTAAAAGAGGATATGTTATTGAGGTTGCATATATTCAGATTGGGATGCTTCCGAATTGAAATAGAAATAGTGTATAAGAACCAAAATAGAACTTTGGATATCAATGTACTCATTCCAAGTTCAGCCATTTAAAAATGATGAAAAATTATCAGTTGGGAGAAAAGTGCTACATTCACCAACAATAAAAGCTCCGATCCCCAAGATTTTGATAGCATTTATCTAGGTTATGTGCAGTCATGAATTGAAACTTATATGGTTTCGTTCTTAATACATAAAGAATAAATTATTTTCATATCAATAGTAATATGAACTGAATCCTACACAGTTATGAACATTATACTGTTACATCAACATGAGGATTGAATACCAATACGCCAAAGGTATATCTAGATAATCCCAGTAGGAAATCTCCATGAATTCAACATAATTCTTCATATCTGGTTAATTTGGGGAGGAAATATTCATGAATTCGGATAATCCTCCATAAATGAACTCAAGAAGAGGTCAGTGGTATGTTTGGGTTTGAGCTGGAGGTATTATGGTCATATTCCAATGATGATTTTATTAGTTTACGTAATGTTTCATTATGATTGTATTAAGGTTATTGTATATTATATGGTATACTGATTTTGTTTATTTTTTATTGTATTATAAGTTTTTTTTATATATATATGTTTGACAATATATATGTGTTGGGAGAATTTATTATGTATATTTTGTTTATTTTTATGTTGTTTTGTGTTATATATATATATATATATATATATATATATATATATATGTATGTATGTATGTATGTATGTATGTATGTATTATAATTTATATATGGTACGTTTTGTAACTATATAGTATGTAATATATTAATATATTTTGCGGATAGAGTTTTTTAAGCAAATGCATCTTTCCATTGTTATTTCCATTCATAGATGTCTAGATGTGGTCCAATGTAGTAGAGGTTTTCTATTTATGTTTATCATTGATATTAATTGATTAGTCTGGTATTGATATGTTATCAAACATATCCATAGCCTCCCCAAAATAAGAATTACACTATAGTACTAGGCCTAACTTGGGGGGTCTAGGTCTCACTCTATTAATCTTATAAGGTATACAAAATGGAAAGGGATATTGAACGTAGCAATATGGTTAGCATGTTCTTGTACTTATCCTGCACAAATTAACATATGGGTTATGTTAATTGGGATTAATTCATCAAATACCCTTTGTGACACAAATCCATCTACAATGTTATAGTTTAATAAATTTTAACACCGCAGATGGATCTAGAGAGAATCTATATGTAGTGCCAAAATTTAGTAAATTGTAACACTTCATCACCAAAATTGAAATTTTCCATTGTTGGAGTGACAATAAAAAAAGACTAACATAAATGGATAATTCGTGTTCTTCTAGCTAGTCATTTTTTATGTCGTGACTAAATTAGTCGTTTATGTTAGTCATTTTTAACTCCGCCACTTATTATCTAGTCATATTTGCTAACTGGTGAATAAATTAGTAGTTAATTTTAGTTGTTTACAGTTGGGTCAATCAAAATTGCTCATATTTAGCAGTAAATCACTTGAAAAACCTGTGGTGACTAGAATTTTTAGTCAAGCAGTAGCTAATTTCTCATTTTGTACTAGTGATTAGATAACCAATATTTTGCATTAAAGGAGGAGGAGTTTGTTCAGTCTAGACCTTAGGCTTGATGGTTATATATATGTATACAATGGAATGGATACATCACTTGATTAATCTCCCTATTCCTTCAAAAGTTTTATTTAATCCAATGGCTAGTGTGTTTACACTCCATAGCTAGTTATAACCTGTAGCTTGTGATAGAGGGGGTGGATTCCATAGCTAGTTAGACAATATGAAATGTTTTACTTGGGATGATGTTAGGATGTTGATCCCATGGTGCGTTCCCTTTGAAGTGTGTGTAGTGCATGGTGCATATGTTTTCCATTGAATGGGAAACGTATAAACACTAGTACGAAATGAGGAATTAGCTACTACGTGACTAAAAATTCTAGTCACCATAGGTTTTTCAAGTGATTTACTAATAAATATAAGCAATTTTGATTGACCCAACTATAAACGACTAAAATTAATGACTAATTTAGTCACCAGTTAACAAATATGACTAGATAATAAGTGATAGAGTTAAAAATGACTAACATAAACGACTAATTTAGTCACAGCATAAAAAAAAACTAACTAGAAGAATATGAATTAGTCATTTATGTTAGTCATTTTTAATTGTGTCATGGAAAATTTCAATTGTGACAATGAAGTGTTACAATTTAATAAATTTTGTTAATTGTCTACCTTCTATTAGTTATATTGGTGCCATGCACCTCGATCTTCAGAGATCCAACAACGAAATTGCATGAATTTTCTCTTGACCATCTTTATCCCTGCTGCACCATTGAAGCGAACCATAAAGTGTGTGCTAAAGGAAAATTAGGTTCCTACAATAATGAATAGGTACTTGAACTAGTACCATATCGATACCTAGAAGCATCAATATAGCTAGTTGTTGATCCTTCAATGTAAGAGTCCCAAGTCCCATACTAAGGTGCTTTTCTAACTTTGATATAACTATCATGATCTGTGAGCATCGAACTAGCTGCACTAGTTGACGTAGCTTCACCAGGATCATTTCCTTTAAACTTCGTAGATGTTGATCCAATAATAATTGAACTGGTGGAAGCTCTAAGAAGAATATTTTAACCAATAAAAAACTCAATTATAATTCAACTGGGGTGCTGACCTAGAACCAGTCTCTGATCCATATGCACTAAAGGTAGAGGCCTGACACCATCTCGGTGTTTCAGGTAAATATTTTGACTCCTCGATCTCTTACATGCTTGACCTCACAGAATATGATACATACAATGCATTGATGACCTCTCCTTATCACTATTAAGTTAAACCTCCTTTATTTATTATTGGCGAGTTAAATTTTGCATTTGATATCACCACCCACCTAATTCACGATGTACACAACTCTTCTCGGCCAACATCCTCGATCCAATTTTATTATATATATACTACTATAACAAAAAATACCATTAAAACAATTATTATATAATAATAAAACAAATATTATATTTATATAATAACACAACTTATTATATTTATACAAAACAAAATTAATTAAATTTTATATTAATCCTAATTTATAAAACCAAAGCCATTGATTCTCTATATGTTTGGCTAAAGGAGGAGAAAAATGAAACCCTTCATCATTATTGAGTGATGTCGAAGATCCATCAATAACACGGAGTTCTTGTTCTCAACTCAAAAGATAATCCTGTCAAGATTCGTAAGTGCTTGGAGGACATGCAATGATGAGTTTGACACACTAAATAAATTTTTAATGCAAATGTAAATGGCATTCTTCTTCTATTGAGACTAATAGACACATAATGTCTATAAAATGAAATCCATGCATTATAATAGAGGGGGGAATTCTATGAGAGGAAATGCCCTTTATGCTTCTTGAATAAAAAATGGTTGTATTGTTGGAATGCAATTGTCCTTTTTATTTTCCTATTCATTTTCCTTTTTATGTTGACTACAAGTTTAATATTTTTCATTAAATGATGTGTTATGGTGCATCATGAATTGTACATGCAAGTTTGGTAGGTGCAAAATACATATATTAGAATAAGACTTCATTGTTTATGTTAGTTACGTGAGATGTTAGTTGTTAATTGTTTATTCTAATTGATTAGTATATATGTGCATAAAATACATAGATTGTCACTATGGTCACATTATGAGATTTAGTAGTTAGGGGGTTACATTTAGGTGGGTTAGAGGCTTAGGGGTATAGGGGGTTAGGGCTTAAGGGATTCAGGGTTGGGCGTTTTAAGGGTTATGGGGTGAGGGAATTTGGGATTAGGGGGTTAAATATGATTCCTTTTCTGATATTTATTTACGGTCGTATTCCCTTTTTCTCCCCATTTGTCTTTTTTTCATTTTTGATACTATGTCTGGAGGGAACAAAAAAAATGAACAAGCATTGTATGTAGAGACCCCTAGTATTATTAATTTATTTTGCACACTTTGGGATTGATTTTGTATTATTATGTTATGTACTTATTATGCTTTATAGATAATATATTTCAAACATTTTACGTTTAAAGGAAGTGTGACCCAATTTTTGTTGAACTAGTGGAGTTATTTTTATTAGATAGGACACATAATTTTAGTTAGGTTGATATTATCTTATATACAAGGGATATATATATATATATATATATAAAGCATGGAATAATAACATGCATATAATGTGTATTTTTCTTATTTTGTAGCCTCAAACAAAGCTCATTTGTGGAAAGATGGGTGATATATTGAAGATGGTTTGTTGGGTTTAGATGGACATGAAGCTAAAAAATGAACACTTTTATTGAAAAGTTGAAATTGAGTTTCATTTACTTAAAGGAGGAGGAATATACCTTGGTCTAGTCATAGAAACCTACTAGAGATTATACTATAAGCCTTCAATACAAGGCCATGTTCTTGAATGAGGACTAAGAAGTAGAGTAAGTGGTGTATTCCTTTGTGGAAACCACTACACCTTTAAAACCAAATTGTTGCAGTGGATGGAACTATCTAACAATGTACTTTTGACTTGGGGTATGTTCAAGAAGATATCTGGGCATGGAGCACATTTATCAAGTTTATGTAAATTATTGGAGACATATCTTTGAAAATTTAATTTTTTTTTTTGTTGGCTAGTAATTTTTTCGCTATAAAACCAAATACCTTAAAAAATGAAAATAATCACAAGTTCAAATTAACATTGTTTAATATTTCTATATGTTATTTATATTATTAGAAATACTTAAACTCATAATATGCCTTAAAAATCATTTTACCGCTCAACACCAATATGTCTATACCAATGGTGGTTCTATATGGCCATTTTGCTTCATGAATTACACTTGAATTTCAACATAACCTATATAATGCGAACACTTCCACAGACCAAAAACATATACCCAAGATAATAGAGGATGCCAATTTTCCAAAATCAGTAAGTGGAGCAAGGAAAAATTCCAAAATCAGTAATTGGAGAGCAAGAAAAGATGCCAAAGTCCTTAAACTCTACAATCATTGGTAATGCAATGGTTTTCTTCAAGGGTAACTATGTACTAAAGCTTTTCCATACAAGATACTAAAATAAGAATTTTCTTCAAACCAGGAAAAAACAAAACATAATTTAACTTAATAACATCCCCTAGTGCCATCTAGAAGGCATGATCAATTAAGAAATAGAATGGTTGAGTAGTTAGAGGGGCACCAGCAAAAAAACAAAATTACTTAATTCGCGCAAGAACCCAACCTGTTGGATTTTCCAGTGGTTTCTCTAGCTCAAGTCCACGATTAAACTTGCCAACTAAGAGCCAGGGGTGGATCTCTCCTGTTTTCCGATCATATCCCATGGAGAACTCATCTTAGCATATCCCACAAACTCATGATTTTGGGTAACTTCTCTTCTCCTTCTTTCTATCAGCTGAAGTGGGAAAGGGTGCTAGGGAATACCCCTGAGAGAAACTCCCTACATGGTCGAGGGTTTTTATGCAATGAAGTGAAATCTTCATTCAGTTTCTGGCTTATTGAGGGAAATGGCATGGTTGAGGGTTTTTATGCAATGAAGTGAAAGATTCATTCAGCTTCTAGCTTATTAAGGGTAATGGCATGCAGATAAGAGGAGCTAAGAATGGATCAGAGAATTTACAAAGAAGGGAAAGAACAGACTGGGGCCATTGCCACCCAGAATGGAACCCTTGCCCCATTATACGAATCACAAACCTTTCCTATGGTTTTGAATACTTAGGCTAAGAGGACCGGATTTAGAAATAATATGTTTGGATCTAAGAAGATACTTGAAGACACATATAAGAAGAGTAAATGGAGTTGGAATTCATGCAGGAAGAGTAAATAGAGTTGGAATTCAAGAAATTCTAAACATGGTGATGAGATTGGTGTCGGTGGATAGAAATTGAAATTGTCAAATATTGGTATTGAGCTTCATGTTGAGTCTCCACTGCCTCCAGAATGGCAGCAATGTTTAGACCTTTAGGTTTGTTTCCTTCTATGTTTTTACCTATTGTGTTTTTCTTTTATTCATGGTTTTTTTCATTGTTGTGGATGTGGTGGAGATGAAATGGCTCAAATATCCTTGTAAGATTGAATCAATAGCTGTCCAGGGAAACTTGGGAAATTAAATGTGAGAAATAAAGCCCACAGTTATCTAGGAAAAGGAAGAAGGGAATGAGAGATTTTAATGCTTCCATGCCTATGTTTTCTTACTGTCATTTCACCTTTGGGGGTAATTGATCACTGCACAGTGTTGTTGTTTCTCATTGAAATCCTCAAAGGATGTGGGGATAACATGTTTGCTATTATTATTCCTCCTGTTGAGGATGCAAGGAAAGTGTTTGACAATATGCCTGAATGGAATGTGTGGTTTTGTAGAGCGATATGGTTGTAGGGTATGCTCTGAATGGGAAAGATGAAGATGCTATCAAGATGTGTTGGTAAGCGTTGATGATGGGGATGAGTCCAAATGATTTTTCTTTCTCGACGATGATTTTGATTTGTGCAAACATCATGGATTATGATCAGGGTAAGCAAGTTCATATCCTCACCATAAAATACGGATTTGATTCATATAATTTTGTGGGTATTTCTCTAGTTGTCATGTATGTAATCTTGAGTTGGCTCTCCAAGTTGATAGCCTACTCCATATTTAGTATCAGTGGTAAATTACCCTATAGTTTCATATTCATTCAATAGCTAGCAGCCCAGGGGGAACCATAGTCAATTCCATATCCTTCAGTTGCAGATCGAGATGCGCATATAAATAGGAAGAGCCATAGCTTACAATAAAATGAAGTTCAAGAAAGGACCTCATGCTTGGATTCCTGGAATATAATAATATGCATAAATATAGTACTCTTGGGAGGATGGGAGGAAGTTCACTCTACACTTTACTGATCAGGTAAGGCTATAGCTGGGGAAACTAATAGGTCACTAGCATCATTTAATTACCAGTACAGAATAAACTTGGTTAACAAAGAATGGATTCAGAATGATATCTTTCACATATTTTTCCACGGGTGCTATTTCTTGCTCAAGTGTCTTTTCTCATGCCACTAGTATAAAATCCCTTTGCCTATTATGTTACTAGTACTGACACAATCTTCGAAGCTACCGGGAGTAATAAACAACTGGATTATGAGCTCTACCTTCGCACTCGATTCCTTCACTACGCTAGCACCCTATCCATATATAGATCCAATTGACTACGTAAAAGAAACAACAAAGGAATAGGTGTAGATGGTAGGTTCATAAGATGCTTCTTGTTTATTGTAATGCACCTGTTGTTTGTGTTCCTCTTATATTCTGTATTGGAACAATAAGTAATTTTTCACTATTATACATGAAGTCTATATGTTGCATTGTGAGGAAAGAATGCCACTTAAATTTGTAATTTATATGTGGATATGCTCTTTTTTAGGCTCATATCAGAGAGCTCGAGGAGGAGGTTAAATTTCTTCGGAACTTATCCCATCCAAACATAGTAGTATGAGATCTTCTACTCATGGATATTTTTCAATTTTTTTCAACACGTCACTCCTTTTCTTGTTGTTGTGATGCCTCCTTACACTCCTACACTGCACTTGCATTGATGTCTGGGAACTGCTAGAGAAGAGGAAGCTTTGAATATCCTTCTGGAGTTTGTTCCTTTTGGATCTATTTCCTCTCTTCTTGGAAAATTTGGTTCTTTCAGAGAGCCAATGAGAGTTTTTGTTTGGGAAATAGATTTTTTAATTGGAAGCATGGTTTATTCAAGATATAATACTTATTTAAATATTTTGATTGGGTTATTAGAATGTACAAAAAACAACTTCTCTAGGGCCTTGAATATATCCATAAGAATGGTGTCATGCACAGAGATATCAAGGTAATACATTCAATTTCTAGTCATTTCAAATTTGATATCACAAGGTGAAATGAGTAAGAAGGAACATAAAGAAATAGTTCTTTTTAGAGGACCTAGATTAAGCATTCTATCTGGATTCTGAGAATAGCACTTGATGGGTAATATTCTTCTATAAGAGAGCAATTGGGAGAAGCATATGGTGGTGGCAATGTTTAGTTGAACATCATTAGATGACTCAATTTTCCACCCATTGTATGCTATCTTGCATTGACTTTCATATAATGTTAGCTTTTGAATATGTTTTTGTACAACAGAATTTGATAATTGAGAAAAGTAACTCTTGATTTATTAGATGATGTGTGTCGACATTATTAGTAGAATTTACATTTGTTGAGGTAGGTATGCATGTAGGAAGCGAGTTCTTTTCAGTTGTACAACTATATATAAGGAAAAATTATTTAAATTTCATAAATGTGACAGTGAGTGATAACATGGTTTTTGAGTTGCGGGGGGGAAATATTCTCGTGGACATTGTTGTATTAAGTTAGCAGACTTTGGTGCATCCAAGCAAGTGGTTGAGTTGGTATTTAACCACACAAGACTTCTGTATGCCCAAATTTATTTCCTTGTATTAGTCATGAATTTTATTTACTTTTCTTCTAAATGTGTAGGCAACAATCTCTGGTGCAAAGTCAATGAAGGGAACACCATATTGGATGGCACCTAAATTCATTCGTCAAACTGGACATGGCTTGTATGTGTTGTATTTCCTTTACAGTCCTATGTAGGCTTTTGATATGGTTTTCTATAATTGATATGGTAAATCTCCAAGAGAGAATAATATTGAATAATTTGGTTTTCATCGATAATAGTGGTAGAGTTGAGTCACATACTTTAGGTTAATGGCATTTTTATATCATTTTCCTATATTCTCTTGAACATTCTCTTTTGCATACTTAAAGGAATATCAATCTCCTTACCTAATATCAAACTGGACATGGCTTGTATTTCCTTTACAGTCCTATGTAGGCTTTTGCTATGGTTTTCTATAATTGATCTGGTAAATCTCCAAGTGAGAATAATATTGAATAATTGAATGGATACCCCACACATACATAGGCCCATCTAAGGCCACTTTTTTCCTGAAATATCAACAATATATGACTAGCTTGAAGTTGTTAAACATGGAGTTTCATGTGTGTCTAGGCATCAGTGTAATTCAAAAATCAAATGTGTCTATCTCGTAAAATATCATTGTCCTTATCCACTTGAATTAATTGATCAACTTCTTCATAAATTTCATCATCCCCTTCTTCATACTCCTCATCAATATACTCATCATCAAACTAGGAGGATACAATCCGCTTTAATTTTCATCATTGGTTTATCCTCGCAACAACATGAGGCCAAGGAAGGCCATATACAATACAAAAACCACATTCTCAAATTCAAAGAATAGGAAAAATGAACTACAGTAATCATATCTTCAATTTCCCCACACAAGCTGTCCCCCACTGGAAAACAAGTTGAAAGAAACTGCCCACAAAGAAATTTGAGCATAAATTTGTATAAAATAGCTACTACAAACACTTTATCAAATTTGCATCCATTTTTGAATTAAATTATGTCCACAAAGATGTATGCGCAATAGACCTTAATGAAGATTATGGTCACTAATATTGATAGAATACTCCACACTAGTAGACTTATGGAATACTCCACACTAGCAGATAGAATACTCCAAACTGAAGATTATGGTCACTAATATTGATAGAAGACTTCTTGCCGAAACCTTAATATATGTCACCCACCAAGTCGATTTTGTTCCATCTACAGACATACCTGATACTTGTGAGTAAATCATGTAACACTTTTTCTGTTACATTTTGAAGTTAACAAGTACTCTTAGATATGGTATTGGAAGCAATTTTTCGGTTTCCAAGTTTTCATTCTGCAGTTGTCATACTCTCTCTCTATATTACATAATTTCACATCCTGTGTCCATTCTTCCATTTCCAAATGGTACAAAAGATTATGGAAAATAATTTGACAGTTCTCATTCCTTCTTTGAAAGGTGATGCAAAATGGAAAGATTACACAAGCCGGAAAGTATGATGAGCTTTTACAAGAAACTACAGGTTTTGAAACCTTGGTGAGTACACATAATCAATCCCTGGACAGTATTGTTATAGTAGAGAATTTATTGGCCAAAGGGCTCCTTCAGATAAGTGATGGGAATCCCATGGGACATTCCGGTGAAAAATATTCTAACCAAGTAAATACTACAGTCAAAACTTTACATATTCATAATGGTAAAAGATGAATGAAAAATGAAATACAAACAGAACTTAATGGGGATACACATTCTAGACAGTTACAACTTACACAAGATGAGGAGAGAGAATTAGGAAGTGTTAACAAAAAGGTTTATTGGTCTTTCTTAATAGCAGTATATGGTGGTGGCTTGTTTCCAATTATGTTGCTGTCATAGTCAATTTTTTCAGGTGTGTTGTAATCTCACAGATCACATAAGGTTACCAATAATACACACTAAAACATATATAAATATAAAACATAGACAAGAGATAAGAACAGATAGGTGAATAAATAGATTATATTATCTAATTGAGTCCATACAACCCAAAGAACTGAACTAAGTTCTCATCTGGCTCAACAACCTAATATATATGATTACAGAACGGTTACAAAATAACTACCTGTCAGTTTGGTGAACCAACACGAACTTAGGTGGTCAACCTAATCTCTAGCTTTTAGTCAGCCGACCGACTTAGTCGGCTGATCGACTAATTCAGTTTTCATTCAAGTCGACTAATCGACTTGCTCCTTCTACATCTCCCCCACGAACAAAACGTTTCTTCGTCTCGAAGAAATAGGGAGGTACAAAAATGCTTGCTGGTCTTTAATAGTTATTGCAGTGGGCTGTGAAGTCTGATGGTCGATCTTTTCTGTACACAAACTTCTACAATGGCGGGGGCTGTTATTGCAAGGTTATGTTGAAAATCTGCCTAACTCTACAAAATTTTCTGGATGTTGATGGTGAGTGTGCTCAATCCTGATAAGATCAACATCTTTTTTGAGATGGAGACTTCGGCTATCCTCTCCATGTCGGGGCCCATGAACCGGTCCTTCTCCTCTGCAGTTTAGATAAGTTGTTTAATCTGCGGACAGATGATGTCGAATTTCTCTAAGTTAGGGAGAGCTTGTTGTATCCACTGATGTGCTTCCCTTTCCAGTTTCTGCAATTTGGTGGTTTCAAGCACTATCTGTTCTTCTATTGTCGTTCTGAGTGCTTCCTCAGTTGTCTTTCTTCTCTCCAGTGCCTAAATCCCTTACCGAGTCTGTCGTGTCTGCTGATAAACTTGCTCGTAGTGATTAGGCCAGTCTCTTAATACTTCTTTGGTTACGACAGACTCCTCCATATGATCTTGCAATACTTTATATGCTTCAGAAAATGCAATGTGTTGTGCCATGAGGAGTCGGGCAGTTTCCTCTTTTTGTTCCTCCTTGGTTTCCTTAATGTGCGCTTGGAGGGTCAACACCATGCTCTCAAATAGCTGATACGCTCTTTCAAGAGGTCTATCTATGTCAATCTCTATGGGGCCCAGCATGACGGACTAGGCCAAATTCTTGCATTTATCGAGAAACTCGATATGTTCTGTGTTTTTGTCCTGGAGTTCTTTATTTCTTCACTCACTCCTTGTCTTTTCTTCACGCGCTAGGGTTTTGAGGAGTTGTCCCATCTCTATGTCGGTCAAGGAGCTTGCATCCTTCAAGCTAATTTGGAGTTTGGGAGCCTTTGCATGATGCTCCTTCTGTTTCTCCTTCTTCTTCTTGTGCTTTTCTTTGTCTGCCTCTTGTATAGCTGCAACCATTGAGGCGGGGTCTTTGGTTTGTGGGATAGAGGTTGGTGGTTTCTCTGGTTGGGGAGGTGGGATGACTACCACCTCTGGTTGTGTGGATGCGATTGGTTGTGGTGGGTCTTTCTCTGAGTCGGGGGGTGGTGGTGGTGGTGGAGATGGTGGTGATTTCTTGTCATGGTTTTCTGTTTGTAGGGTACTATTTTGTTTTTGGAATTTTTAGTTTTTTATGGATTTTGGTTGATGGCTATGGTTGTTATATGATTTTTTTTGTTTTGTTTTGTTTTTGTTTTTGTTTTGAATTTAGATTTTGTAGTGTTTTAGTCGGGCTCCATTAACGAGCTTCTGAAATACCATGCCTTGTAAGGTCCTTAGTCAGACTGATCCGTTGGGATGTATCTCTTCGACAACGTAAGGTCCCATCCATTATGTGTGGAGTTTCTTAGGTTTTCCTTTGACCCGACTATTGTATAGTAAAGCAAGGTCGCTGACTGATAGGTTTTTGTTCTTGATGTTGCGGTCGTGCCATGCTTTCTGTTGTTGCTTCTGGATTTCTTGGTGTTGTATAGCCATGAGTCGGTGTTCTTCCATCTTGCTAAGTTGAAATAATCGGTCCTTCCTTCCCTGTTAGACATCGACATGTAGGATTTCTGTGATAATAGGTGTCTGTTGTCAGAAGTGTAGTGGAACTACTGCTTCTTGTCCATAGACTAGTCGAAAAGGAGTTTGATCGGTTGATCATTTATAGGTTGTTCTGTATGCCCATAAGACTGCAGGTATTTTCTCATCCTAGTCGTCCTTGTCAGCATTACATATTTTATTTAGTCCTCTTGTTAATGTTTTATTGAATGCTTCAATTGCTCCATTTGAATAAGGATGATATGTTGTACTACGACGGTGCTCGATTTGGAACTGGTCGGTTAGGATTTTGATAGTTTTGTGCATAAAGTGTGTTCCCTAGTCGCTAATCAGGGTTAGTGGACATCCAAATCTAGTGATGATATTCTCATAGATAATCTTAGCAGCTATCTCACTAGAACATGTATCGACCAATTCAACTTCTGGCCATTTAGTAACATATTCCACTGCAGTAATGATATACCTTACACCTGACCTTTTTGCTGGTATAGGAAATGGTCATATGAATTCTATGGCCCAGATTTCAAATGTGAGACTGGGGTTGACTGATATCAAGGGAATTTCTATACTAGGAAGGGGTCGACCTAGTCGTTGACATCTGTCACATCAACTAACAAAATTTTTGCAATCTTTGTGGAGTGTCGGCCACCATAATCATGTCTATTGGATTTTATTTTGCAGTTGTGTCAGCTTGAAAATGTCCTCCCGTAGGTCCATAGTGTGCTTCATGCAGGATGTGGTCTCGTTCATGTTCTAGTACACACCTTCTGAGGATATCATCTAATCCCATTTTGTATAAAAATCCATTGATGAGACTGTATGGTGCAGCCTTCATATCTAAGATCTGCATTTTTTTAGTGCTCATATCTTTTGGTGCATGTCCATTTTCTAAGAACTGAGCTATTTCCTCTAGTTCTGGTAGGACTGCTTCTATCCGAAATAAATGTGCATCAGGTAAGTCATCGTCAACACCTGTCAGTTCTTCTCCTGTGTCGATTTGGGATAGATGGTTGGGACCGAAATTTAACTTGCCTGGTCAAACAATGACTTCAAACTCAAATTATTGGAAGAGAAGTAGCCATCGACAAATCCTTCCATGATGGAGTGGTTTATTGACAAGATACTTCAGGGCCTGATGGCCAGTATAGAATATAAACAAGTTATCTAATAGATAATGTCGATACTTTTGGAGGGAAAGACCATACCTAGGGCTTCTCGTTCTGTGGTCGAATAGTTTCTTTTAGCCTTGTTTAATTTTCTGTTGCTGTAAACTATAAGATAATCCATTCCATCATCTCCTGGTTGAGTTAGGATTGCTCCTATTGCTAGGCCTGATGCATCAATGTGGACATGGAATTTGATCGACTAGTTTGGAAACTTTAGGATGGGGGCTTTGACTAGTCTTCTTTTTAATTTTTTGATTGATATGTGGCATTCCTCCGTCCAGTTAAACTCTTGATCTTCTTTTAATAGTAATTCAAGAGGGTAGGTCATATATGAATAATATCTTATGAATTTTCTGTAATAGCCTGTGTGGCCAAGTAGCACCCTGAATTGTTTGGGGTTTACTAGTGGTTTTAGGTCGAGGATAATTTTAATCTTTACAAAGTCGACCTTAATACCTTCCTTACAAACAATGTGCCCTAATAATATCCCTATGGGGGTCACAAATATACATTTCTTGATGTTTAGGGAGAGTTGAATCTGTCGACATCTCTCCAACATAAGTTGGAGCCATTTACAATGATCTTTGAGCATGGAGTATATTGTCCAGTCATCAAAGTATACTGCCATGGTCTTGTAAATGTATTCTTGAAAATTTTTAACAACAATTCGAGAGAACACTGCAGGTGCATTATTTAATCCAAAAGGCATAACTTTGTAAACAAAGGAACCAAATTCACACACAAAGGTTGTCTTCTTTTGGTCCTCTTTAGCTATTGGTACTTGGTTTTAGCCTGAGAATCTATCTGTAAATGAGTAGCATTCATGTATTGCAAATTCATTCAATATTTCATCTGCATAAGGGGTTGGAAATGGGTCTGTCAGTGTTACCTCGTTTAGTTCCTTGAAGTCGACACAAATTGTTAGTTTGGTTGGGTCATGTTTCTTAGGTTGAACCACGATTGGAATTGCCCATTCTTATTAGTCGATAGGATAGATGATTCCTGCTGCTAACATGTTATCAATTTCCTTTATGACTATCTCCTTGTATTTTTGAGCTAGTTTATAAGGCCTTTTCTTCACAGGTCGAACATCAGGTTTAGTATCAATTTTCATTTCTCCCATTTCATGGACTAAGCCTTTTAGGTCTTTGTAATCTCTAGCAAATACATCTTGGAATTCCCTTAGTAAGTTCACTATTTCTGTGGTTTGTTCTTCGCTCCAGTAGTTACCAATCTTTGCCATTTTTGGTCGATCATCATTTGAGATGTCGAATTCTTTAGTTTTGACCTTAGCATCTAGCCACTCTGGTGCTTTGGCTTCATTGATTGTTCGACTTCCTTCTTTGAACTGTGAGAATGTGGCAGGGAAGTTGGCTGCGGTCATTCTATCGGTATCTGTTTTGTCAGTTGTTTTGACTTTCATGATGGTGCAAATAGGTTTTGTTGTTTCGACGTGATTGGACTTCCATCTAAAGCTTTTTCCTTTTGTGTTTTCATTTTCTAAGTGTAATCTTGTCGAGTGAGGCTTTAGCTATGTTTGTATTTTGTTACATTTCCTTGTCTTTCGGTGATCTTGTAAGGGTTTATTTTCGGTTAGCTAGATAAATTCTTTAATTTGTTTTGATGTCTCGACCAAATTTTAATTTTGAGGTATAAAGTTGAAATCTTTAATAAAATTTTCTTTGAGTTTGTACCATAAGAAGGTTTCACCTCTAGCTTCTTCCATATTATACCATTTGTTTGGTAAGTCGGCTAGGGTTGATGGGAACAAGTGAGGCCATGCTTGTTCATCCTTGTATCCAAGTCTTCTCCACTCCTTTTCACGGGTTTTGATATGATCTTCTGGGTTCTCTCCTTGAGTGAATACAGGGATCTAATCTTGTTGGATTAAATTCTTTCCTCCAAACCTTTCGTCAAATTAAGTCGAAGCAGTTGTCCAGGTCTGTAGTCTTGTCTGATGGGTATCCCACCATCTAGCAGCTTATCCTGTAAAAGTTTCAACTAGGATTTGAAGTTGGCCATGTTTACCAATATTTTTGGATACTTTTTTGACATGCATGACTGGTGATTCCCTTTCCTTATATCTTGGTAGTTGTGTGGTATTCAGGTTGGTCGGTTGTAAGGTAGCGTGTTCCCTAATTTTCTTTTCAAATATTTTTGGGACAATGGACACTATGAAGCACTGTTGGGTGGGATTTTTCTGTACTTTTTGTACAGTCTAGCACCCTCTTGCTTGTGTTTCATAGTTCTTGATCTCCCAATCGTACAATTCGGCGTCGAAATTATAACCAACTGAGTCTTGGTTACCTAAGTGAAGTTCTCCATGGATATTTGGTTATGTGTAGTCTGCGTTGTTGTGGATTTGGTAGAGTTGTTGGGCATTGAATTTTTCATCAATAGGTTCATGTCCAAGGTTCCCCTTGAGATGGATGAATGGGTACAATGACCTTTTGTCCATTTCCTTTTAATTTGATGTGTTCCTTATCCAAGGATATGGATGCTTTCATATTTCTACCCCAAGGTCGACCGACTAGCACTAGGAAGGAACTGGATCCTTCTTTTGGGTTGATGATTTCGAAATCGACCTTGGTCGAGATTCCTTTTATAGTTGTGTCGACATTTTTCTAGACTCCAATGGGTTCAATTAGGCCTTGGTCGGTTAGTTTCAGGTATATGCCTGACTCATAAAGTTGAGGTCTGCCCATTTGTTCCCAAGTGTCATGAGTCATGATGTTTACTTGTGAGCCAAAGTTGAGCATTACTTGTTGGACGTGGTAACCTTCAATTTCTAGGTCGACAAGTGGGTCGGCATCACCTTTGTCTTTTTTATTTAAGCTACAGATGTTCTTTGTTTGTTTTTTAGAGTTGGTACCTTTTATTTCATACAACAAATCGATAAACTGGGATACTAAATTGTCTATTTGAATGAGCTGGATTAATTCATCTATTGTGTTAGGTCGACTATTATGAGCATTTTGTTGTCATACAATTTATTTGAATACATTAGTTTCTTCTTTGTATATTTGTTTTTCCTTCAGTGGGTCAGGATAGACATTTTTCTCTTTTATTCTACTGATTTTGGGGTTATCAGCTCCTGTTTTTGTTCCTTGTCGAGTTACAATATGTAAATTTTTGGTGGTTATTACATCATTTTTTTGCACACAGGACAAGACATTAACATTTTTTTTTGTATTAATTTTTTCTAACATGGTAGGGAAATCCTCTAGTGAGTGATCCCCTACCCCACAATGAGTGCAGAATTTGAGATCAGTTCTTTCCTTGTATGGACAGTCTGCATACCGATGACCCTTTTTATAATAGGTGAAGCACTGGATGGGTTGACGTGGTTGGTTGTCATGATTCCCAGGGAATCGACCTCTTCCTCCATATCCGGGGTGTCGATTGTCGTACTGAAACTCATATCGTCATCCATCGTATCTTTGACCATTCAGATCATTTGCTAGATTGTTTTGCTTGTTATGCTGTGCCACTGCATTCGTTTGGTAGACCGCCTGATAGTTATGTCCGTTCTTTAGGTTCAACTGACAGTCGGCCGTGTTATGAATTTTGGTTTCACAGATGGCACACCAGGAGGCCTTGTCATTCTTCATATTGAATGAGCAATCTTTCATCAAGTGATCTCCGTGTTCCTAGAAAATGTCGCAAAAGGACTTGGTCTGTACGAATCAAACTTCTTGTCAGCTATATTATTATCGACAATTATCTTTCGAATGGTTGGCCATCAAGCATTTGGTGCACCATATCTCCTAACTCTTGAGGCTTAGTTCCTTCATAGACTTCTATACGTTCTCGAGCTGTTCTTCCAATCTGTGGTCCATGGGGTAAGTAGGTATGTTTTCGTCCATCTCCACCTGAAGATCTTTTGTTAGCGCATCTTTGTAAGTTTCAAACGTCTCCATACTGATGTATCGATGTACTTTCTGAGATATCCCTACAAGAAACCATTGGATTAGTAACTGTTCATCTATAACATAATCCAGCTGGCTCAGTAGGTCTTTCCAATGCTTATCATAGCCGCGGACAGTCTTCCCTGGCTTTTGTGATGTGGTTTTGAGTTTTTTCGCGGCCAGGTGCTTATCATCTGGGGTTTTGAAAAATGACAAAAATTGTGCCTTAATCTTGGATTTTGTTTCTCTGGGTTGTGTTTCTGAAAAGGTCATATACCACATCAATGCCCTTTCCTTAAGGCACACGTGAACTGTGCCATTTTTCTATCTTCGTCTGTAACTTGGTTGGCCTCCCAAGTCAACTGGCAGATGAAACCGTGTCGTCTAGGGTCCTCATCCACTTCATATAGAGGAATGTGAGCTGATCCGTGACCCATGTCTGAATCACTGTCACTACTCTCAGGAGGTGGGGGTGGTGATGAGGGTGATGGGGTTATTGGTGTGTTCATCTCTGTGGAACTCTAGTCGATGGAACTTTTGTTCCCATCGGTTGTCGATTCTTCGTCGACTTACAGTCGTTTGATGTGGACTTCTGTTATCGATGGTCCACTACAACTATTTGTCCACAGTTCTAAATGTTCTGTTTCTTCTAAAGCTATATTTGGTAGGGGGGGGTGCTCCTTCATGTGTCAGTAAGAGCAAGTGGATACTTCAGTTGGAGGGTGCCGCTTTAAAGGTCACCCAATTCCCTTCCTCTGGTCAACGTATAATGAGGTGTCATCCAGTATACGTGTCGTCGCCTAGTCAATTCCATATAATAAAGTCACCGACTCATAGTTGTAGGTCGTCTTTGACAATAGTATGTATTCGAGTACGTAGATTCAATGGAGAGAGGGTTGTTCCTTCATTGGGAGCTCTTAATTGGAGAGCTTCTGGCTGCTCTATCCATAATTATTCCTCCTTAGGGGACGCTTCTTGTTCCACGCCTTCTTCATGTCGGTCATGACCCAACTTTGGCGGACTCTCTTCCTGGTCGTTCTCCCTAGGACTTCTTCTTTTGTGCATCTCTAAGGCTCTTTCTCGTCTTGCTTCCCTTCTCTGGTGTCTCTCTTCCCTTTCTATTTTCTGAATGTCCAACATACCTTCGTTTGATACTATTCTCTTAGGTTCCATTTTAGTCGACTTCTCATTACTAGTGACTGATATCTAGTTGTAGTCGACTAGGATCCACTATACTCTATCTCGACATATGACCAGCTACCCCCCCATAGCCTACCCGACGCTTTTTAGAAAGCTTGGATAGTTCGGTCCATTTTCTTAGGAAGTATTCCCACTCCCTTTCTGCAATGAAATTTTCCCACTTCCTTTGCTTCTCCGCCCAGTTAGAGTTTGATGGTAGTTCGTGAAGTGATGGACGAGAATCAATGATATGTCTTGCTCCTTTCTCGATCAAGAATTTGAACAGGAAGGTCGGTAGGGAACACATAAATTGTTCAGTGAGATCTATGTAAAATTTCTCCTTGACTATTTCGACCGAAGTTCTGTCTTCGACTGCTTGCTCCTCGCAGAAGTTGTCGGCGATTTTCTCAAACCACTCCGACAAGTTTGTTCTACCTCCGCGGATCAATTTTTCCAGCAACTGTTGTTCTTTAACCCCATCCGGATTTCTCATCCAGGAATTTCTTTAAAATTTGGGGTACTGATTCGACAAAATTTTCATGTGTCTCTGTGAAAAATATTTCTTTTTCTTGTACGACAGTTAATGTGTTCCTTTGCATGTAATTCTGCAAATAGTTTGCAACTTTATGTTCCCACCAGTCCTTAATCTCTTGCTTTGCTATCATCTGTTTGCATACATTCTAGTCGTGTACTACTAGCAACGGAACCAATGTTGTAATCTCATAGTACACATAAGGTTACCAATAATACACACTAAAAAATATATAAATATAAAACAGAGACAAGATATAAGAACATATAGGTGAATAAACAGATTATATTATATAATTGAGTCCATACAACCCATAGAATTGAACTGATTCCTCATCTGGCTCAACATCCTAATATATGTGATTACAGAATGGTTACAAAATAACTACCTGTTAATTCAGTGAACCGACACGACCTTAGGTGGTCGACCTAATATCTAGCTTTTAGTCGACCGAACGACTTAGTCGGCTGATCAACTAAGTCAGCCCATCGACTTAGTCGGCTGATCAAGTAAGTCGGTTGTCATTCAATTTGACTAATCGACTTGCTCCTTCTACAAGGTGCTACAAGTTGCAAGCATCTATTGGATGGCATGGGCATGTCCTCCCATGCTAGATATGGATCCTACAATTAGTATTGGTTTCTTCATTCTAGTGTACACTATATTGTCAATAGGATGCTCATTGTGTGTGTTGGTACGTGCATTACTGGTAGTAGTAGTGGGCCTTTTTGACATCTAAAAAACTCTTTTTGGGCATGCTCCATAGTATTTTCCATGCCCCTGTGTCCTTCTTTGATATGACACCAACAGGCCAGATCTTGAACAAGGTTTGTGATGCTTTCCCATTTTGCGAGTTCATTGAGTCATTTGCTTACATAGAAAATTAATAAGCAAACATGAGTATGGGTTGATTTCCATTGGAAGATAAATTACGATAAGTTTGATTACATATTGATAAATTATCAAATTAAATCTGATTAGTAAAGATAAAAATTTTCCCTTGTTTAAAATACCTTTGGAGATTCTTCAAAGAAACATGAATTTTCCTTGATTGACCATAGCATAATATAAACAACTCATTCCACTCAAGCAATATCATCAGCCATTGCTAAGTAGCTATACCCCTAACTCCTATTTTTAATTGTATGAAACAGGCATCTATAGGCCAACGCATCTTGGATTTAGAAATTGCATTGAGATTAGATTGGGTTTCCTTTTCAGTAATACAGCTATTGGGGAGTATGGTAGTTATGTCACAGACAACATAGCAGGTATTTGTTATATTTGTACTTGTAACTTCCATCTGCATATGCTATCAGGTGAGTGTTTCATTTTTCTATATATTACGAACACATTGGCACACAACCTCCCTGCACACATAATTACATAATAGGCATGTCAATTTTGATAAAAAAAAATATACTTATTTAACTAGTCCTATCTCAAGATGATGTACAATATGTAATAAAAGTAACACAAGACAAGGACTAACACAATTATATGAAAATAAATTACAAAGAATGAAATGCTTACAACTATGTTATAACAGTTGGACATCAATAGTATGTTTAGTCATTTTACCTGTGATTACAAATAACGCTTGTTGATTCAATAAAAATGAGTTGATGGAAGTTTGATTAAGAAAAAGCATGCAACAATATGTTAGGTATATGTCAATAAATGTGTTGCAGGAGTTTTGCTATTTTCCTTTCAGCTGGAATGAAACAATGCTAGTGGAATTTCCTAGAGAATTGCATTCTCATTGTTAGTTTTTACAAATATGATCCAATTAAATATCAGTCCTTTCCACTTTGGTTGGTGAGTTACGATGTTATGATGATGTTTTATGGATCTTTTCAATGTATTGGTTGATGAGAAATTAATGACTAAAAAAATAAATCTCAACAAATACATTGAACAGCTCCATAAAACATCATCGTAACTCACCAACCAAAGTGGAAAGGGATGATATTTGATTGGACAATATTTGTAAAAGCTAACAATGAGAATGCAATGCCAACTAAAGCCAAAGAACACTGATTTTTCTTAAATTTATGATATGATATTATTCATAACTTACAGGCTTTGGGGTGAATGGAAAACCCTTTCAACCTATTGCCTTGAGCTGCAGATGCAATGTATTGACTAATGAAACTAAAAAGAACAACCAGTGCAACTCCTGGATTGAGAAAACCCCTTCACAGCAGTAGATTAACTTTGTTTTAGATGCTACCTTCAGATGGCTATAATAGTAGGTTAATGTGTCGAATAAGTAGATTTATGGTTGAATAACAGATCTAATGTATCTGTGCTTAAGCCGCTCCTTGGTTGACTGTAAAAACCATTTCTTGGTGTCAATGAATCTCCAAGAGGAGTCCCACGATTAATTCTTGTAGCTTCCCTTCTGCTTCAGCTCTGGTTAATAGTATTTATGCCTACACTATCTCCTCTTATATATTGTATAATATGGCACCTCTTCCCTTGGTGAAATGCGCCCTCTCTATCAACAAAGGTCTCCCATATATATATGTGCACACTTCTTTAGATTGGTCACTATGACTACAAACGCACAGTGTTCCCTCTCACAAGAGGAATACTAAACCCTCTGTAAACTCCCACAAATTCTCAAATATGAAGATAAAAATGCAATCACATACCGCGACAATTAAGAACAGTGAGAGATATGAGTGAATATTCTACCAACTTTTTCCCAAATTTCTAGCAAGTTGTTCCTAAATTTCTAGAAATTGGCATTTTAAGTAGTCCATGAAAAACTCCTAGCAGCATGCAGGGGTGATTAAGCATAGAAAATGATGTATTAAAGGGAAATAATTCTTGCAAGTTTTGTCTATGCAGACTGATAATATTGAAAATTTTTGACTTTCTTTGTGGATAAATAACATATTTTGTTGGGGAATTCTAATCTATATTTTCTTGGTTTAACCATGGTCAAAGGAAAGGACAATATACTTTTCTCAACAGTGTCTTTGGATAGAATCAGTTACCTTACATAACTATTTCATGCCAGTGTGTAATGCTTCAACAACCGCTATAGAAAAAATCAATAGACTCACATTTGATGCCAAATTTCTTCAAAAATATTGCAGGCAGAGCAAAAATTTGATTTTAAAGTGAATTTTCAGGGCTCATCTTGCTCATCTTGGCTGAATCCATAGATCTTGTTGATGCTTTGTCAGGCATTAGTTTATTATCTAATGGAACAACTTTCATTGGTGAGAAAAAACATGGTAAGTCACAAAAAGAGAATGAAATTACAGAATCTCAAAATTATTGAATCATGCTTGAACACTGTGCAAATGTTGGTATTTATGGAAGAAATATCATTTTTATAACTTCAAAAATTATGTGATGAAAACAAAAGTTTGGAAATGTCTAAGGGATGCATGGGCCTTTCTAGAAAAAAGTATGGCAGTTAAAATTTGAGAACTATATGTAAGTTTTTTAGGGTGAGAATCTTTAGGTATTGAAATATTGAACTTGATAATGGCTCAATGGTGGCAGTTTTACTTTCTAGAACTAGCCATTCTATCATTAAGACAATAGAAAACTTTGATACAAGGAAAATGAAACCAGAAATAAAATTTTATGTAGTCTCCTGGATAGGAAAAAAGATAATGGATGTGGCCCCATTAAGGGTATGTTCAAGTAACTAGCCTTGATTCCTTTGTTAGAACAATTTAACTCTTAAGAAAGCATTCAGTCTAATAGAATAATTCTATGAGGGATGCATGTTATATTGTAATTGTATAATGAACTGTGAGTCTTCTATTTTTGGCAAGATCAGGGTGATGGCAATCAAACAAAGCATCAGTGGAGAGTTTAAAGAAACAGTTGTTGCTAACGACACATCACATGACTAGGTTGTCTTTTTGAAAAGAAACAAGCACCATGATTTGTTACCCAAGAGACCTAGTGGATGGGAGTTTATCCATATCACTACTACATTTCGACCAAAAATCTGACGGCAGTATTGTCGCATTTTCGACACTTCCCTGTCGCATGTACGACACTATTGATTTTTTTTTAAGCGTTAGAAACTTGTCGTCGGTTATCTGACATCTTTCAAAACTGTCGGTTAAGAGACACCTCAGTTTACTGTCGGTTAAATGTAAAGTGTCGGTTAAGCGACAGCCTCTCTTCGACAGTAGTGAATTTTTTTAAAGAAAATAACCTTCATGCCATCAGTTAAGAGACAGCAGGTCCGTCGGATAAGCGACGGTTAGTCAATTTAAAAAAAAAAAATACTGCATAAGATCTTGAGAAACTGTCTGTTAAGCGACGGATATAAACATTAAGCGTCGCTTAAGCGACATGGAGAGCTGTCGCTTAAGCGACGGATATAGAGAGTAACCGTCGGATAAGCGACATCAAGAACTGTCGCTTAAGCGACGGCAGGGAATTTTTTTTTATTTTTAAAAAACCTCAAAATTGGGTATACTCCCACTAGAGGTGCTTCTATATCCGACGGGTTTGCTCAGTTCCCCATTTAAGAGCTTTTTCCTGGCACTCTCCCATGCCGGGAGAGGCTCACCATGCAAAGAGCTTCCGATCACCTTCAGAGCAAGTGGAAGGCCTTTACATTCCGCTTGCACCTGTGATTCATACATCAATAATAATAACTTGAAACTCCATCAAACACGTACTTTTATTGTTAAAGACTTGATTCTCTTGCCTAATAAGCTTGTAGACTTAAGTTCATAGTTTTTGTAGTAAACATAATTCTATTAAGCCTATTTAGTATATGTCTAGAATCTATATTAAGACTATTCAGTATGTGTTTAGAATCTCTATTATTGGAATTTGGAATATATGTCTAGAATCTCTATTATTGGAAGTTGGAACATTGATTCCAATTATAACAACAACAAAATCTTATCTTAGGGATATGCCACTCTAAATATTATCTTAGGGATATGCCACTCTAGTAATAGCTTGTAATTACAGACATATCAAGTGATGGTGTATATTTCGATAAGTAAAATAAATCAAATTCACACCAAACTTAGCACAATAATATAATGCATATCAACAGCATTCGAGTACTGTTATAGGTATAAAATAAACCGAATTCACACCAAACTTAACACAATAATATAATGCATATCAACAGCATTCGAGTACTGCCACAGGTATACCTGCTTGATTAGATTTTCAGCTGCAGTGCATGGAATTGATCTCTGTCTAAAAGCCCAAAAGCAGAAAAGGGACAGCGCATCAGCATCATCTAACAATGGCAATTGATAAAGCTCAGTACAGTGTGTTTTGGGGATGGTATAACAGTCTCAGGTTGTTACAAGTGTTTTATATCCTTCTCCTTCAAATAACACTTTTTCCAAATCTGTCCTTGACCAGACATCATCCAACACCACCAGATTTGGCTTGTCTTGCCTCAGTAGCTGCTGCTGGAGCTATCTATGTGCATCCTCAACATTCTGAAATTCAGGTTTCTTCTTACGAACAATCTTCTTCCACATAGTCTCTAAAATTCCCTTTAGGTTTGGGGACTGTGAAACAGTTATAAAAATGATATTGTTTTGGAAAACCCCTGGCATGCATAAAGAGACAATTTCTCAGATAGAAATTCCATCATCTGTACAAGAATAAGTTGTTAAGTAGTTTCATTATCAGCAAAAAACTCAAGTACGTGACATTGAAAAGCTACAACATACTTTCTGCATGTCTGAACCTCACCAAATATGGCCAAATCTTGCAAGAGTCAACCAAGTCGCTTTTAAACTTGTCGAATTATAGCAATTTTGACCAATTGAAAAGCTACAACATAATTTTTGTATGTCTCAACTCACCAAGTATGGGAAAGTCTGGCTAGACTCAACCTAGTCTCATTTAAACTTGTTGAGTTATAGCTATTTTGACCAATTTGACTGATTCTTTCAGTGACCGGTTTGATTCTGCTTGTTTTTTGGTGAAGCCAAGTCAAACTCGGGAGTGCAAGGAAGACTAAGTGGAGTCTGACAACAAACATAATGGTTTAAGAAAAAATTAAATTTCAATAGTGGATATGAAAGGACATCTAGGCTGACTTTAAAGGACTGCTGAGGTAGCCTTGACCTCATGAAAGACTCTAACAGAGGAAGGGACGAGTTTTTGGTGTTATTTAATAAACATAGACATTTCTGTTGCAACCTGAGTCTGTTATCTTACAATTGCTGATATCATTCCTTTGTGCTAGCCACATTGTATTCTACTAGCTGTTGAATTCATTGCATTCTAGCAGCCTTTTTGGTGAATAAAAAGGTTTTATATTAATATACAGGAGGAAATACATGGATCTCATATTGATGTCCAATGAGCTTTTGTAATTTTGTTCAACTGGAGATAGAGCCACGACTTTGAAGAGGAGTCCATGTCTCCATTTTAACAAAAACTATTTTCAACTTTTGAGAATCTGAAAATAAATCTGAGTTATTTATTCTTTTCTAGCAAGACCTATACTTCTGAATCTGATATTTTCAACTATGCAAGCTAGACTGCATTTCAGAGCAAATAAAGATAACCTCCTGTTCTCTTGATAGACTGTACAGTGTACATTGAATAATAAGATTACTACTGCCATACTTTATGCTAATCATTTTAGTACTGACTGATGATAAGAGTTTAAAAAGGGAATATCCTTTCATGGGACAAAATTACCTATGAGATGTGCCATCCTTGGGTCTGTTTCTCCATCACTGCTGGAAGAATTAAACTATGAGCTAACCTTTCTTTGATATTATGCTCACTAACTTGGTTCAATACTTTCTACAAATACTTTGGATGCTAATTAGATACCCACTGTTTGAAACTCAACTGAATCCCTGACTGTCGGTGCACTAATAAGTGTGTATGGTTTTCTTTTTCATGATTTATTTGGGCTCATTTAATCACAGCATTTATCAGTTATCTCACATTCCATTCACATCATTGTATTAAACAAACATAACATAGAAAAATGGTGAGAAAATTAATTCAAAATAATAGACAGATGATATTTATAATGAGAAGCACAAATACATGCCTGGAAAAGATTATTAGATGTTCTGAGTCCCGAAAATTTCCCATCCAATTAATTTCTTGCTGTAGCAGTCACTCCAACATGTTATTTATGTTCCATCATGTGGGTGACTGTCACAGTTTACAAATTACAAGGCATTCCAGAATCAAATAATCTGATGGATAGTAAAAAATTTGGAGTATGCACCATCAGTTGTACTTGGATACTTTTGCAAACAGCATATTAAAAATGATATACTAACATCTCACCTTTTGTGACTGCACTAGGATCCTCATAGAAGCCCGCAATTATTGCCACATGTCCAGGCCTTGATTCTATAGGAGGTCGTGCATGTGAAACACCCCAGCACCGTTTCTTCTGGATTATGCTTCTTAGGAAGGGGGCCCTAGGGTTTCCATCACTCTCTATCTCAAATAACTTGTCAGCACGCAAGCCATCCGCTGTAAGACAACCAGAATATCAATGTGAAGGGAATCTAGATATTTGTAAGTACCAATTTATACAACACAAATGTAATGCAAATCCTATTGTCCACACTGTAATGCGTAATATACAGATTATGACCTAATTGCTAACTGTTCATGTGATTAAATAGAAAGTTTTGGCCCTGAGGGCATATCACATCTATAAGGAGGATACAAGGCAATCTCTGTCTGAGGATCTATATCTGACCAGATATGAATTGATGTTATCAACTTCTGTTGGGTTTTAAAGATTTTCCTTGACATAATCCTTGTAACATCCTTACCTAAGCTTTACTACTCATTGAACAGAGTAGATTCAAAAACAATGAAAATGCAAAATCTGTTTTCAATAAACATGTCTTCAACTACCTAAATCAGAATGCATGTTCTCATGCTATGTAATAAATTAATAATAGCTTCAAAGAGTGTCCATACATAATTTGGTAATGGTAAAAAGAGCATGAACTTGTTCATTATAGACAAATCACCAAGACGCAAAATTATTAGCAGATTGCCTATCCTAAACATAGCAAAATTATAGAATTACAGTGTGATAAAGCTGTAACACTGTCCTGTTCAGAAAATTGTTACATGTGGATTCATCACCCATTCAAATTGAAAGTTGTAGCAAGGTAGGTATGTAGCACACAAATTAAGAATACTCTGGACGATTATATAAAAAATTATTGAAATATGGTAGCTGAGGCAATGGTATGTGAATAGTTGCCATTGTAGTTGATTTTGACATAAAAGGATGTATAAAAAGAGGTGCTCACCTGATGGAAGAAATAGAAAAAGGGTGAGAGACAGAGTATCCAAAAGTCGAGAAGTCATTCTGCATAGTGGTTTTCTGAACTTAATGAAAATCTAAGATCCTTGTTAACAACCAAGGAAATCTCCACATTGAATGCTTTTACAAATGCTCAGTTTAGTTACCAGCAACAAATTTGTGTTTTGGTGTTGATGGATATACTGTAAATGAATAGTTTATTTGTTATGAGTTATGTTTAAGTAGTTAAGCACTGTGCAAACAATCCAGAAGCTCACTTTATGCGCAACTGCCAAATCAAGAACAAGATAGCTAAGATGATCATTAATAATGTAGGTCAAAAATTCTGATTCTCAGTGGCCAGTTGATGAGCCTCGGCCCTCTGGGTATCATTTTATAGGCCCTGGATAACGACCGACATTCTAGGCAATTTTCATCACAAAAAAAGGTGTGTATAGACATAAAAACTAGATCTGGGACCTGTCTTGAGTCTAAACTTGTTTGGGAAAAGTTTGTGGATAATTGATATGAGAGGAGATGGGATTATCCCTGCATCACTTGAATTTGAAGATTCATGGTGATTGCTAGAAGTTGAAATACTTTGATTTGATTGAGAATCATCAGCATTCAAGGTTACTGCAGGATATGGGTTTGGCTGAATGCTTGCCTGTGTCTTTTGTAGAGGATCTTGTGAAGTCATAGGAAACACTCGGTTTGGCTGGTTTGAGGAAAAAGTCAATGTGATTGGCATAGCATGACCAACAGTTGCAATAGGCATTGCCATTGCTGAACTTCGTGGAGGCATATTTGTCATTTTTGTAGACCTCGCACTGGCAGCCAAAAGCATGAGCACTTGAGCCTATAGAAAACACCATATTTTATGTGACTTACTGATAATTGCAGGATTGAAACTAAGACAATACATGAGAAATTCAGAACTCACTAACATTACATCCACACTAGCTCTCTTTTACCTAATGGGATTCTTGACCACACATCACTTATCTAAAATATACTACAAGATGTGCTCAGTGTTCATAAAGTAGGAATAAATACATATTGGCAATGGCTATAAAAGTTACAAACACAAAAAATACAAAATGAATACCTAAGCACTTGCGATGCATTGACATGAGGGTTGGTAAAAGTCATATCGAACATACACACACATCAAATGGAAACATAGACCAGATAATCAACCCCAAACACTAAGCAAGGGTGTTCTTGTCATAACCAAAAGGCAGGTTCAATACAAGTTATACACTGTTCTCAAATAAAAGGCAGCTAACAAGGGGATAACTTAATACCCTGCAACCTTGTACAATGCTCTCTCTCTCTCTCATACACACACTAAGGAAAGAATGCATCAATGTATACACACAACAAAAAATACACCAGAAATAGAACATACCTTCTCTACAGGGACATTATCATACACATTCACCATCCTAGCATAAAACATTGTTAGCTATGTGACATTAGCCCTATGCATTATTTTACGTTATTGGAAGATTCAATTATTGATGCAATATTAGTACCCATCTTACGTGGCCGGCTAGTTCTTTTTGTACTATCACAACATGGCATGTTGTATAGGCAACAAATAGAAGTATAGGGTTATATTGGAGCTCAAGTTTTGGTAGAGATGTGCAGTCAAAAGGTATATCTTTGTGTTTCACATCAGCCTACAAATTACTTTTCCTCTCTTATCATGATGGTTCAAATTTGATTGGGCATTTGAATCCTGATGTGACATCTATTAGCAAAGTATCAAGTGTTCTTGAGGGTGATCAAGATGGTCAATTAAGGCCTGCTGGACTACATCACTGGAAGATGGAATCGTTGTTCTTCAGCTATTCAAGTAAGAAAATACATTTGATTTAAATTTGAAGAAAGTTGATAATTATTTTTAAATTTTTAGAAAAATATATTTTTAAAAATGTTGATACTTAATTTTAGAATTTAGAAAAAAGGTGTGGTAGGGGGTAGAAATTAATTTGGGAACTTACCGAATATTACAATTTCCTGAAGGACATCATTCCGACAATACACTAATTTCAGAATTGCTAGATACTGCACTGGAACTATAGCAAAAGGGAATTTTAATATATGAAGCATGCAAATACATTGGGAACCTTATATGTGATATATACTATATTGCAATCAAGTACAAGTCATATATGTAACTGTTACTTCTAAATATAATATATTGTTTGTATTATGTACAAGGTTGACTCAATTCTTGATAGGTATACTTTTTGAGAACTAGATGGTTAGCTATACATTTATAGTGGTATTTACTATTATGTTATCACACGCCTAAGTTGCCATGTATGGACATGTCACATTTCTTGTGGCCAGTTTGGACATCTCTAGAAAAGGAAACCATGCCTCAACATTCCTCTGGACAAACTTGGACTGCTTTAGAAAATCCTCTAGTCTATTGTTGAATCTTCTATTGGGGTTTGTTTGAAATTCTCATTTTTCAGTAAATGTTGAGATTTGGTCTTTGTGGTTATCAAGCCCTGGTAATATCTGTAGAATCCAATGCTTTAAAACATGCACTTGGACTCGGATCCTGACTTGGGTTCGGCTGAGGGTGAACTTGAATTTGGCTTTGACTTGGACTGATTTGAATTTATGACTTGGTTTACTAAATAATACATAAAATATTAAAATTTTTAAGAAAAATATATTTAAAGATTCCAAACCATTAGAGACAAAATATGCAGAGTTTGCTCATGTATATACCATGCAAATGTTAATATATTAAAATGGCACCAAGTGCAATACATATGTAAAACAAAATACATAATCAAGGAGGCTCTAAATGGCCTCTAGAAACTAGAATCCAAAACACAACATACTGCCAGGTACGAGACTACTACAGTAACTATTCAACATGATTAGAGTTATCAATTATCAAAGCAATCACCACTGTTAGAAATGGGTTTGTTAGCATGAGCCACAGGACCATCCTCTGGGATGGACTTGTTAGACTCCTCAAGAGCCCATTTCCACGAGAAATACACAAAGGTTGTTGGTCAGCCCTTGAATGAAAATACCTTGAAAATTCCTAGTTCAGTAGGTTATTTTCCACAGGATATTGGCATTGCTAATTTGTCAGGAAATTCAAGGTTTCCAATGTCTGCTTCTATAGGTAAACCAGGGAGAAACAGCTTGGAAGACAGAGTATCCAAAGTGGAATTGATGGAATTCAAGACTCTTAATCCTACACCTGAAATATTAAATTGCTAAGATTCTCTGCTTCTAAAGAGGACTGCCCACCCATTTCCAGTTAAGAAAGAACTCAGGTTACTGCAACATTGAAGATAGCAAATTTGAAGGTTCAAGCTGTCTAAGGTGAGCCACTGAAGTTTAAAAGGAGACAAATCAACCTGTGTTTGATTTGGATATTGAACGATAGACTACAAGAGAAATGCATTACCATGGAAATCATAAGCCAAAATACCAGTAACTGCTAATGCATAGGAAGCATGATCTAGTGCAAAGTGATCTTAAAGGAATGTTTTGAATATGGTTTCTATAGATATGGGCATGTGAACAGTAGAATCAAGAGGCACCTGTGCCTTTCTCATATTTGGTGAACCACTTTCCACCATTTGGAGCTGTAAGAAAATACAACTGATCCACGGTCCCACACTGAGCCAATTCAAGAACCAGATGTCAAACCACCTAGTTGTACTTGTACCACCATATGAAAAGAAACTAATGTCATGAGCATACAAAGTGATCTTCATCTGGAAGTAGTCTTGGAATCTAGGATTCATATCTCTCTTGCTTTTGTCACCACTCAGAACTCTTCAAAAACATATATTCTTGTCACTAGACCCGTTTTCATAATGCATAAGAAAAGAAGAACTACCCAACAGAGATGCAGGGGGCGTCTCCCTGCAGGATCAGAACCAAAAACCATGACTCTCCATCTCAAATTTTCCTGAAATTTTCCTGGAAGGAATTAGAGTGGGGAAACATGTAACAGAGATAAAGAATCCAGAAACCTGCAGGTAGAGAGTCTTGAGCAACATGGCAAAGGTAAGACAGGAGAAGAAAATGTCAAAAACAGAACCAAAGCAAAGGAATTTGGACAGAGAACCAAAGCAGGGTAAACTGCCTCAAATAGAAACCAATGCTAAGCAAAGCTGATAACCAAGCAAGGTTATGATGCCTATGAAAATAAAGAGGTGCTATCCAAAACCAAAGACAACAGGATATGACAATCCTATAGCAAAAGCAAAAATAACAACCTAATAAGAAATAGCAAACATACCATTCTAGAAACCTACAAGTAGAGAGTCTTGAATAACATGGCAAGGGTAAGTCAAAGGAGAAGAAAATGTCGAAAACAGAAGCCAAAGCAAAGGAATTTGGACAAAGAACCAAAGCAGGGCAAACTACCTCAAACAACAACCAATGCCATGCAAAGATGATGACTGAGCAAGGCTATTATGCCTATGACAATGAAGAGGTGTTATCCAAAACCAATGACAACAGGATATTACAATCCTACAGCAGAAGCAAAAATAACAACCTAATAAGAAATAGCAAACATACCATTCCAAGCAAAGAGCTTAAGGTAAAGTGAATTCAC